>SRMA01023985.1:0-311054 GCA_007224835.1 Danionella cerebrum
TTGAGATGGTGTGGTGTCTCAGCTGATGGTTGTGCTGCTCTGGCTTCATCTCTGAGATCAAACCCCTCACACCTGAGAGAACTGGATCTAACTGGAAATAATGGTCTCAGAGATACAGGAGTGAAGCTGCTCTCTGTTGGACTGAAGGATCCTTGCTGTGAACTGGAGAAATTCTGGTCAGATTTAAATCAATATCTTTTTCCTCCTTCAGATTTGATGCATAGTTTTAACTAAAAAAAGAAGCTAACTAGAGATAAAATAAAGTCAGAGGTTAACCTCTTAAACCTGAGAGTCCCCGGTACCGTGGACTTGCCCCCTTGTGAATTACATTTTCGCTCATAGCTCACTAACCCTGATAGTAACCCACACTCAGCAGAAACTCCTCTAAAAACATATCTAATTCAATTTCATATCCGTTAACCACAGCTCTAATGCCATGCAAATAAACAACAACATGTCCGGAGTATAATTCATTTTTGTTTATGTGCGATATGTATCCACAATATAAAAGCAAACACCCAAACCATGGCATCAAATGAAAGCTAACAACCAGCTGAATCCAGCGATATGCAACTCATTTACATTGCATGAAGTATTTCAGAGCAGTGAGCGAAAGTTCCCCGAAAAAAACTCAAGCAAAAACAAAGCAAGCATGTAAATCTTGTCTTACCTTTGCCGTTTTTTCAACAAAAGTTATTTCCATAGCGAGAAAAGTCCGTTTGTTGTTATATCCGGTCGATAACTTTGCGAAAACTAACATGTAACAAAAATAACATGACCAAATATGGAAACACTCCCCGTGCGTAAAAGCAGTCCTCTCCACGCTCCGTGTCCTGTGATTCGTCGGGAATCCTGTCCGTCTCAAAATAGTGGATATCATTGGATTCTACAGATTCAAAGCTTTCTAGCGAGGTATAGAGCTCCCGGATTGGACAGATGCTCAGGTGTAAGGACACGCGGAAGTTCCAAGGCTGGAAGCGCTATGAACGGGAGTTTAGGCAAAGCGCACAGAGACAGCGTAAAGGGGTTTCCACCCCCCTTTTACAGTGTTTCTTTAGGAGTTTTTTTTTGCTGAAATCATGTCCCGTAAGCAAGAAAAGAAGACCATGAACGTAGCGGAAGCTTTGGACAAGATTTTTTCCATATTTCAATTATTGTGCTAAATTGTGCCAAACTTTGCCAAAATGGATTAGGCCTGTACAGAATATGAGTTTCTTGTAATATGGACACCAAACTTGCTACAGATGTCCTTCACATGTAGTGGTTACAATTGATTGTGTTTATTTGCTTGTTTATAAGTAAAATAAGGGGATATTAGAGGAAACATGTAGTTGTTTTTTTTTTTGGCGGAGTTCATTTTTTGGCCAATTCAACATCATTTACTCTTACCCAGTGTTCCTGACTGTCAAACCCCCCAAGAACCCATCTTCATTTTGATACCAAGATTTGCAGTTTAGACCTTATAAAGGCTGAGAAATGCCTTATAAAGTGAAGGTATAGGATTTTCGGAAAATAGGCCTCAAGGCTTAAGAGGTTAAGCGGAGTTCGTTTTTTGGCCAATTAAACATCATTTACTCTTACCCAGTGTTCTTGACTGTCAATTTAACTCATCCACACCACCCCCCAAGAACCCATCTTCATTTTGATACCAAGATTTGCAGTTTAGACCTTGTAAAAGCTGAGAAATGCCTTATAAAGTAAAGGTATAGGATTTTCGTAAAATAGGCCTTAGGGCTTAAGAGGTTAAAGATGCTTGATAAACACTTTGTAAGATCCTGTTTGGTCCCTCTAAACCTTGATTATCAAACCTAACTCACCTGTGTTCACTCACCTCCTCAGCCTATCAGCTTCCAGCACTCTGGTATATAAAAACATTTCCCAGCATCCATCATCCATGTCAACCCCTTGCCAGCATTCTTGTACAATCTTTGTGTGAGTTACACTCTTCAACCTACACAGCTGTGATCTGCTCTATCTACAGACTTTATTCCACTGTCGTAGAAATCTCCAGTAAGGTGTTGGATCCCCTTCTTTGGGTTGCGCTAGTTGTTCGCGGCTTGTGCTATCACCCTAACCGCGCTCTCAAACTCTCTATTGGACTTTTCTGTGGCGCCCGTCTCCTACCATTGCAGTACCTGTATCAGAGCCACAGCGTCATCAGTTGATGAACCCCTGCATACCTTTCATGGAATTATCTAAGCACACTCTGCATATACTCATCTGGAAATTCTTATCTCTACAAGACCACCATGATTGTAATGCCCTTAACTGCTGGCTTATCAATACATACTTATACATCACAATGTTGTCCCAGGTTATGATCACCCCAGAACAGTGACAGTACAACAAACCACCTTTAATTTGCGGATGACTTCTACACAGCTCAACCAGTTACTACTGCTCTTGGTAAACCAATGAATATAATGGATTTCATGGATTCCTGTTACAAATGGAGCTTTTCTTTGAAATGCGTCCTCATTTATTCCCCACTGAGAAGATTAACATTTTTGATGCCTTTTTGATCTCCAGATCAGCTGGTACTGCACTATACTGGGCTACTCCCATTTGGTGTAAGGTAGAAACCTAATTGAGTCCTATGATAACTACTCTCATTTTCAATAAGTTTTTGGTTGTATATTGATACCAGGAATTATCTATTCCTGAACAAATTATCCGGTGCAGTCAGGGATACCTCTCTCTACCTGTGTATATCGTACACTAGCAGCCACTTGTGGCTGGACGAAAAGGTCATTCATGGCAATTTTCAGTCTATGACTACAACCCAAGCTCTGGCAACTTGGATGATAACTGCTTCTATGAATCGGCCAACATCAATCTGCAGTTCCAGAAGAAGTCATGTCCCCTACTGAACTTTGTCTGCTATCTATAAGCCCTCCGGTAACCACTCAAGTACCAATGCAGATCGATTATTATACCCTTACTGCAGTGGAACACCAATGCAGAGTTCGTTCATAAACATGAATCTACTGTGGCCAACCTGGACACATTTTGAGGAACTGTGCCAATGGTCTTCCTAGACCAAGGGTGTCTAACTCAATTCCTGGAGGGCCATGGCCATGTACAGTTTAGCTCCAACCTCAACTAAACACACCTGATGCCAATTGTATACTTCAGGTCTTGGTCTCTCTGAGCAGGGTTGGAAGTAAACTCTGCAGCGCTCAGGCCCTCTAGGAACTGAGTTTGACACCCCTGTCCTAGACCATTGATGAATGCTCTGACTCAAACCTGTTCCATTTCAAAGCTTCCACTTTCCCTTCAAATTAGCTCTACAGTAATAAATACATTCATTCAGGCTCTTCGGGAAGTTTCATCTAATCCAAAGTACTTCAAGATTTGTCCATATCACTTCCTCATCCCTCTCTCACAATTCACACCTCTGGGGAAAGGAACAATCAATCTCTGTGATCCTCCCATTATTCTTTGTGTGAAAAAAGCCACTCTGAAAACATTGAGTTCTTTGTTTTGGATTTCAGGTAGACTTCAATCTGGGCAGTCCTTGGCTTTCTTTACATAACCCTACCATGAGTTGTAAACCCTGTGAAGTCATTAAGTTGAGTCAAGTATGTTTTAACTCTGGATATCTAAAACCTCCAGTTTAGCGGCCTCATCTACATCTAAGGCTATTCTCCCATCTCTGAATCTCCTGGTCTACCACCCTACATACCAGAAATTTACCAGGAATTCTCCAAATTGTTTTATTCTCAAGCAGCCTCTAACCTACCCCCACAAGGAGGTTTCAGATTCAGATAATTCCAGTTGCTCTTTTACCCAAAAGTTGAGCACATATATCCTTCTTCAGTCCCAGTAGAAGCTGCTATGGAGAAAAAAAATTAACAATCTTTTCAAAATAATTTCAAATAACTGCTCCTGCTTGAGCACTGTGGCCTTCCAGTTAGAAGGTTATCGGTTCGAGGCTCACCGGTGACCTTCCTGGAAGGAGTTTGCATGTTCTCCCTGTGCTTGAATGGGTTTCCTCCGGGTACTCCAGTTTCCCCCACAATCCCAAAAACATGCGATTAGGTTAATTGAATAATCTAAATTCCCCTTAGGGTGTGAATGTGTGAGTGAATGTTGCCCTGTGATGGACTGGCGACCTGTCCAGGGTGTACCCCTGCCTCTCGCACAATGTGTGCTGGAGATAGGCACCGGCAGACCCCCGTGACCCCGAAAGGGAAGAAGCGGGTATGAAAATGAATGAATAAATATATGAATGAATGCTCCTGCTTGAAGCCATATACTAACTAGCTGTCTTTTCTGTGGCACCCATCTCCTGCCATTGGAGTTCCTGTATCAGAGCCACATTGTCTCTAGTTGATGAACCCCTGTCTGCCTCTCAGTGAATTATCTAACCACACTCTGCATATACTGACCTCTACAAGACCACCTGCTTGCATTACCCTTAACTGCTGGCTAATCAATAAATACTGCTTATATAACATGTCTTTATCTTGAGTTCTGTGTACTTTCACCAGAACCGGTACACACTCTCCATTTTTTTATAATGTGGACGAGATCCGAGTTGCCAGGTGCACCTCATCAATGTGTGTGCTTTTAAGCTCGACAGCAGCCAGTGAGCAAAAAGGCACAGCTTCAGCATCCAGTAGTAGAAGGACTGTTTCCCTCAGCCGGGAGCAGGGGATGGGTATCGCAGGAGCTACTGTGAGCCTGAGGAGCCCAGGAGGTGCCCACCGATCGCGTCTAGAGTGTCACTTTCTTAGTGGAATAGGCAATCTGGCACTGACGGCATGATCGTAGCATAAGAAATGGCTCTGCAGCGCCCCGTGAAAAAAATGGGTTCCATTTCAGTTCAACCTACAGTCACGAAAATCGGTACACATATGTATCTCCTCTAGACAAGAACAAAAATCCCTGGCAGGTTTTCGCTAAATCATAGAAGTCTGTCATTTTTGAAAAATCCTGCCATTTTTAAAAAATCTCACCATTTTGGAAAAACATCACCTTGAAGTTTAACAAACTCCTTCTAGGCAAAATGTCTGATCCAGCTGAAATTTGGTGTGTTTACTCAGAAGGCACTAGGGACAAAAAGTTTTGCAAAAGCGAAGCAGCACATCACTTGGTCTTTTGGTGACACCCCCACGAATTTTACCCTACAAAAATATATATATTTTTGACTATATTAGCGTTTATCCATTGGTCATTCTCAATAATAATGGTAATCTGACACTGTTGCAATGACTGCACAATGGCTAACAGCTCTGCAGCACCCCCTTGAATAAGAAAAAGCTAATCTCGCATTTTAACAAACTCCTCCTAGGAAAAATGTGAATTCAAACTGAAAATTGTGCTGGTGACTCTTAAGGCATAAGGGAAAAAAAAAGTTATCAAAAACGCAGAAGTTCGTCACATGGTCTTGCTGTGGCGCCATTATGAATTTGACCCATTTGTGGCTGTATCTCTTCATACTTCACTCAATGTACTTGAAAAAAATGCAGCATCACGAGCCAGTGATTCTAAGCGGATTAACAGCCATATGGGATGATACTGTTATAGCACCACCTGGTGGCATTATGAATTGCAGTTTGGTGTACTTTTATTGCCTGTACAAAATAGCTCTTGACAAAAACAAGTGAATCAACAATAAAGGTCAGGGGGCGGTGGCTTATACTTGTTTCTTAATTTTTGCCTACCAATCATTCTATATATGTTTATTAACTATGTTCTAATTTGATTATGTTTACACTTTGAAACGTTATATTTATATCTGTGTTCTTTAATAAAAAATAAAAAAAAACAAAGAAAAAGTTGCGGAGGACAGTCCCAGCTGTAGATCCTGAACTGAGAGACTGAAGAGTTTGTTCTTCTCTACAGGTTGAGATCTTGTTGGGTCTCAGCTGAAGGTTGTGCTGCTCTGGCTTCAGCTCTGAGATCAAACCCCTCACACCTGAGAGAACTGGATCTGACTCTGAATGATCTCACCAATTCAGGAGTGAAGCTGCTCACTGAACTAAAGGCTGATACATGTTATAAACTGGAGACACTGAGGTATGTTTTTCTGACAGTGACTAAAGTTAATCTTAGGTCCCAGTAAAAACAGATATGGATTATTGACACAAAAACTGGAAGAAAACCTTCAATAGAAATTCATCCTCAGAAAGAAATTTCCAGCTCTGCTCTCTTCTCTAAGTCTCTTTGATTTTTGTGGCTGTGATGAGGTTGGTTATCTCAAAAAGTTACAGATAAGTTTCATCAGAGATAAGGTTCCGTGTTGATGGTGTAATATTAGAAGTGCGTCTATCTACGTATTTTATTTACCTTCTGGTAAAGCTTAAGGAGTTCTCCAGGTCTTCACTGACATTACTTCACAACTTTCAGCTTTTTCTCAAAAAAACCTCCTGAATTTGTTCAGTCAGAGTTTCCATTTTCCTCCAAGTCAATAGAGAAGAGCTTTGCAGAAAAAACAACACAGAGAGAGAACTTAGAAACTAATATTAAACATATTGAATCCATGGGTGTGTTAAACAATCAACAGATTTCATGTCTGCAGACACGAGTTTGCTTGTAATGTGTTAATTGTAACATTGTGTAATTGTGCTTTATTTACAGCTATTAAACTCAGAACTTGTGGAGTCTACAGTTGTTTACTCCTGAGGATTTAATCATAAGGAAGCTGCTCCCATTGCTCATTGAACTTAAACTGTGGATACGCTTTTATTCTGTTACTGAGCTTTTACTCTTCCATTCTATTTGATGAATGGTCGATCAGTTTGAGATGAGAGGAGTATAATGTTGTGCTGAATTGTACAATTTTTGTTATCAACTGGTTTATATGAAGGAAAAACAAATAATTCCACAAGAGCAGAGATTAAAATAATATGGAGATCAGAGCTTCGGAGGAAAACAATGCCTTCAAATTTGTAATGATGCTTTGCTCAAAGTGACCTCTCTCTCTCTCTCTCTCTCTCTCTCCCCTCTCTCTCTCTCTCTCTCTCTCTCTAAGAGAGAAAAGATAGAAGAGAGAAAATATTATATAAATGTACAATCCAAATCCAGAATCCTTGAACGTCACAAGAAAATTCTACTGTAAATAAAGAGTTAGTACAAGAACACAATGTTTAAAGGACAAATAAAGAGACTTTGTGTGTATTTAGTTGTATTATATAATGTGTAAAAGCAATTCATCTACAGCTGGTCTAAACATGAAGTGGATTGAGATGAACTACACCCCCTGAAAGAAAAAGCATTTTACCAGCTTTTCTCCAAATCTTGTGAAAGCCCTGTTATCATTAGCTTAGCATAGATCACGGAATCCTATCAGACCAACAGTGTTCCCTATTTCTACCATTTGTTCTTTTTAAAATTTGACTCTTGTACAGTTATGATTGTTTCCCTTTAATATAGTGGAGTTCAGTCTAGAGTAAAATTATGGTTTGGATCTTTCATACTTTTGGTCCAACCACTGGTCCAACGGATTTCAATGATCTATGCTAAGCTAATGTTAACAGTGTAATCCCCAGATTCAGAGAATGGTAAAATAGTTTTCAAAATGGTAAAACACAGATTCTTATCTCAATTTGGAGAAAGACAAAAAGCATTAGTTTCGTCTTCAGAAAGAGAGTGTGCTGGACAAACAAAGAACAATGAAGATTAGATGATTATACATTACACCCTTTATCAGGCATTGAGTGACCTCACACAAGATTCTGACCACCAATGTAGAATCTACAGTGTTTTGTGATGCACAGATTTTCAAATAGCAGCAGTAACTTGTAGCACTACAGCGATCACTACTCCTCTGGTGTTTACATTGATATCTCAGGTTTGTCAAAACAAAAACTCAACCAAAAGAGAGTCCCAAGAGTTCAGAGAGATGCTGCTGCTCCTCCTCTCCACAAGAAGGCACTCTCTCCCTTAAGTTCAGAAGTGGTAAGGAGTATGATTGACCCAGTTTGAGGTCTGCTCTTTGGAGCATTTGGCAGAGCTGTGGGAGGTGAAGCGGGATTTGATTTGTCTTGGATGACGACGAGGGATGCAGCATGCGCCTTTAGGGATTTCGAGCACTCTCCAGATGAAAACGGTCCTGTAGCTGATCAAATATTGCTCTGTGCATTCAGAAAAGTGTGAGGACAAGATGGCATGGATGTCTGCCCTGTCGAAGAATGACATCACCACCTAATTTGCATAGAGTTAAGGCTCATTTAATCTAGTATATATACTACTCTGAAATAATGGCATTTTAATTTATTATATACTAAAGTAATTTTAAAGTAATACATTTTAACCAATCAAAACTCACCGATTTCTATTTAGGGACCCAGGGTTCTGCTGGTGCTCAGGTTGGGTGAAAGGCAGGTTTCTCCCTGCCAGTGCAAGCCAGCACTTTATGTTGTATATGACAAATTTAAGTCAATATTATTGCAAAATTAATTGTGAAGCGGTAAGTTATAATGTTTGCATGGTTTCTGAAAGCATAGAGAGGCTGAAGCGATTAGCGTTTAAAAAACTTAGCTCTAAATCATTTACATTTACGTTTCATATTTACATTTATGTATTTAGCAGATGCTTTTATCCCAAGCGACTTACATTTGGGAGTAAACATCAAGCAGTTTGGTACAAAGTGGATTGATCAGAAGACATACACATAGAACACCTTCAAGCTAGTACAGAAAATGAATTCAAATCAGTGCTTCAGAGGATTTTTGGGTTGTTGTTTTTTTTTTAATTAAGTTACGTTAGTAAGTGCTATCAAAGAAAGTGACGAATAGAATACCGGTTGGAGAAAAAAAGGTCTGTGTACATTGCATTCATTCAATTTTTTACTTTATATCATATTGCAAAAACAAGTCTTGAGTTGATAAAACATCACGGGTTCATTTCTGAACTCCAGATCTGGTCCATGGCATAGGGGAACTAAGCTGTTGCTTAGAGCCCATGGCCACCAGGGGCCCCCCAAGAGTTTTTTTCTTTGTATATGTAGAATATTTCAATGGATATCATACTGGTTATTAAATAAATTTCTCAATTAAATAAATTATCAATTCTGAGCTGAAAAGTAAAATGCATTAAACTAGGAGCTTTTTTTTGATCATAGACATAATTTTTAAACACGAGACACCTCACCAGCCGCTGTTCTGTTCCAGTTCTCCTCAGAGGCTTCTGTGGAACAAATTGAATGCATAAATACTATACAACTGTAATCACGGATTTGTGAATTGTACAAAAAGGTACCCCCACAAAAAAGTTTTTGCAGAAGTAATTATTTTAGAAAATAATTGTTATTTTTGCATTTGTGCATTGAATCCTGTGCATTTATTGATCTGGTTCTGCAGATGCAAATCAAACAGCACACATCTTTGCACTGTTCTCTCATGGAAGATTAATAAATAAATCATATGTTTGTCAAGATAAATGAATTTCCATTAGGTTGTGTTGGAAATATTTATTCAGGTCTCATATTAACTTATGACAACTGTTGGAAAATATATTAATATTTGAATTTATTTCATAATATAAATGTAGGTAAGTTATTAGGATGGAGCCTACAGGACTAAAGAAGACTGGAGCAACAGAAGTCATGGAGACCTTGTGGAGCTAGATGAGGCCTTGGAATCTCCAGTTGCCTCCCAAAAAAGACATTGCCTACCAATATTTAAGCCAAAAACCAAAGGAGGTTGCAGTTGTACATATCAAGTGTGTATGCCCCAGAGTAACTCCTGTTTGATTTATGCTTAATAAGTAAAATATGTAAACTTCAGGAAAGTCTTTTATTTCTTCTGGCTCCAATTCCTTCCACCATTGATTTATGTTTAATAGGTATAATATGTACGGTATATTTCAAACGTCCTTTCCTGTGGTTCTTCCCCTTAAACCAACATGCACAAAGAGATAGAGCAAATCAGACTATTACAACAGTTGGCAAATATTACGTGTTTTTCTCTCACACAAACAGTGTGGTGCGGACTAAGATCCCCAGGTTTGCATTTGCTTCAAACTGAAATTACAAGCTGCTGTTTCAAAACATTAGAGTTCCTGTTATTTTATACAAAATCTGTTACATTTCATTACATTTAAATCTAAAGAGACTTACACCAGCTTTCACTGGGGTTCAAACGTTACTTGATTTTTTTCTAGTTTTCATCTTATACTGTTGTTTCTGAAATTAGGCATTTTATACGTAAAACTTGCTTCGAGATACGAAATGTTCGTTATACGAAAGCCACCCTGGAACGGATTAATTTCCTATCTTGAGGTACCACTATATTAGTTCATATGACTCGAGTATGAGTTCTTGATTATTACATGTGTTTGCTCAACTCATAGTTGAGTATTTATTAATTCATCCATTAATCAATGGTGATTATTGACTCATTATTGTAAATATTATTTGTAAATCTCTTTACTATTTACAGAAGTGTCTAAACTGCTGAATTAAAACGGAAACCATGATACGATTTATACAACTTAAAAACAAAAACATGCTGTGCCGTGTTTTCAAACTTTGCAATTGATAAACATCATTAAATGACCAACAACATATTAATGTCTTATGATTAGTGGAGGAGTACCGTATTTTTCGCCGTATAAGACACACTTTTTCTTCCCCAAAACTGAGGGGGAAAAGTTTGTGCGTCTTATACAGCGAATGCAGAGCGCCGCGGAGCGGAGGGTGGTCATGGCCCTAGGAGAGGCGTAAGAGAGGCCGTGGCTTCGGCCTAGCTCCTGTTATGATAATAATAATATTTCCTGTTAAAATATACCTTCTCAATTGATAATAAACACTGGAGACCGTTTGAGAGAGAACACAGCAAATGCGGAGAAAAAGCCAATTTATTGTAAAGATTTAGCAGTCTCAACGCATTTCCTACACACGTGTTATCCGCATTGGAAGAAGAACCTCGAGCCTCTCAAAGTAAGACAAGCGCCGGAAGAAGGGCGGGACTGAAGTATGACGTGTGGTCTTAAAAGTTTCTCAAATTACATTTCTAAATGACCACTAGATGGTAGTATTATATAGGAAAAACCCATCACACTCCGGCCATACTTGTACACCCGCGGTGCGCGCTGACGTCATCGCCCATCTCTCCTCGTTGATCCTACCATAGCGCGGATCGTAAGGAGCAGGTATGAAACATTACTGCCTTTTTTTGTTACTTTTACTGTTTACTGACTGTTCATGTTACATGTTTGGCATATAATTGTTCTTAAACTGCTGTTAACTTTTACACAGTTGATATAAAATATTTTACTACAGTATTTGGTTCAGAATCTTTTTTTTCTAGATTTTCCTCATTTAAAATTGGGTGCGTCTTATAAAAATACGGTACTCTTCTGCTATAAGAATATATATATGATTACAGTGGTGGATGAGGATAATACAGAGACAAAAATAAAAATCTAGAACTATACAGAGAGTGCTTTAAAATGTAATATCCATACAAACCATAACACATTGGGGTTTTTTTTTTGGTTGCTAACAAGCGTTTGTCCAATCAGACAAACCCTAAACACAATTAGCACAACATCAGACCGGACCATTCACACATTTCTTGTCGTGTTCACACAAAATGCAGTCAGTGAACCCATTTCCACAATGCTTGCTTTTTTTAACAGACAAGCTATCCCTCTAATCAAAATTAAGAGTTGTTTTTGTAATGTTCACAAATGTTAACACAGTACATCCCACAATGGAAAATATTCAAAAACCTAGAAACTGTATAAGAACCTCTCCTTCTGCAATGAAATCAGTTGAAAAACAACCAAACTATAAACTCACAGTATATATTTTATATATGTTTTTAAATTATTTGCTCACAGCTGATTTATGTTTGGTAAATTGGGTTGGTATTAGTCTGGCTTGGACTCTGTGGCGGGGATTACTGTTTTCTATAACATTCACACTTACACAGTAACAGGAGGACTTTGAGGAGTCAAGTTTTTTGGAAACAGGAACAGAAAATTATAAAAAAAAAATGAGTAAGAGCAAGGGGCTCTGGATGAAGATCAGGCCCAGTGAGAGATGCAGTGAGAGGAGGAGGAGCAGGGAGAACAGCAGGAGAGGGCAAGGTAGAGGTGTAAGAATGGTGGTGGCATTCCAAGAGCTCCAAGAACAGTAGTCAATTCATGCCGCTATTATTGATCATGTGATCAACCACAGTCTATCACTATTGGTTAAAGGTTGACCGGGTAATTCATAACAGAATATACATCTTTCAACAAACCAACAGGAAAATATTGCATTTTAAAAGAAATTTTTCTCTTCTCACTTGATGACAACATGTGGAGTAACCTTGAAGACTGCAGAGATTAGACATGGGATCACCAACACGGTATCAGAAGAGGGTATCAAAGTGGTAGCCCTTTGCATTAATCAGTACCCAGGAACTAGCTCTCGGTTTCAAAAAGTTTGGTGACCCCTGGATTAGAAGCCTTTTTTAGACCTGCCCTTTTTATCTGGGCTTTTTTGCTGTTGTTTTGTGTTTGTAAAAAAATTTTAAAATAAAGATTTGTTCCAAGTATATTTTTTTCATTCTGATGGACTGGCAACCTGTCCAGGGTGCACTCCCACCTCTCGCCCAATGTGTGCTGGAGATTCCACCAGCAGAAAAAAGGAAATAAGCGGGTTAGAAAATGAATGAATGAATATAGTTTGTTTACTGTAGGCGATAATGTAAAACGTTTTCTCTGCTATCATAATGTGTTTTCTACTGTACTTCATGTGGTAAACAGTAAAGAAAAAAATATTTTCGCTTTTTACTGAAATGCTTTTGAATGTGAAAAATACTGTACGTATAAACATACAGTTCCCAACCAAGAACTTTATTGTTACACTTATGGATTGCTTGTTTTGCCTACAAATACCTATTTAACCGAAAGTAGTATTATGTAGTTTTAGTAACCTGGTGAACTTTGATTGGTTGCATTTACCTTGTGAAGAGAAAAACAAATGCTATTATTTATAAGATTAATACATTTTTAGCCAGATTTTCAATATTTTGGCAGTCAGTGTGTGCAGGGAAATTAAGAGTTAGTATTTATTATATTTTTATTTAACAAACTGTGTTTTTGTGAAGAAAAGAATCAATGTGGCCATTGTGTAAAGAGTTTAGAAAAAGTGTCTGAAGTACGGGTAAAAGCTTGTTAGCAAAAAACTGTACCAATGTACCATGTTCCAATCTACAGCTAAGACCAGACCAGCAGGTGGAGACAAACTGCCAAGTAATGGTAAAACAGGGACGATGGTGACAAAACTAAAAATGACGGGAATTTACAGCTATTTTAGCTGGTTACTAAAGCTTGTTTTGATTTCAGGATATCTACAGGAAGTTAAACAGTAGAATTCATGTTTTAATAAACTCAAGTTTGATGGTTGAGTTTACCCAACAGTCTGGGGCTTGGGTGGGCAGTCCCCTCAATGGGAACAGTTTATGGCTTGTATGACTCCAGTTATGTTTGAAAAAATCCCAAAGAAAACTTTGTCATTGGGTTCTTTGAACTTATGTAATGTATTTTCATGCCATGCATTTTTGTGTTCGTGTGTGTTCATTCATCTCCTTTTGAACTTAGAAATAAAACAAAAACAGAATGATCAATATTTATTCCACTTTTTATTTCTTTTATCAAAAGTATTCTTAGATATAACCACAATGAGTGTGCTTATATGTTAAATTGTCATACAAGATTAAAGATTTCGTCAGACACCTATTACTTCCACTTTGAATTCTACTGAATTCTATTAAAATTTGACTTTTTTTGTTTTTCTTTTTTTGTTTCGTGGCAATAAATGTTTTAATCTCTTACGTTGACATCTCAACACAACACAAATCAACTTTGCACACACAACACTATTGCAAATCAAAAACACAAATAAAAAACAATGTTTTATTTGTGATAGTGTTGTGGCGTGCACTAATGGGCCACCGATGGTATGACATGAATGGCAAAAAACGAAAACGAAGGAACTGGGGGCGCTGGTGAGCTCGTTTATATGCTAAAGCAGTAGGAGATGTATGCATTCCCTGGCTCTCCATTCGCATGAATAGATTGAATGATAGTGAACATTATCGGACTGTGAAACTAAATTAAAAATATGACAGAATTGCGTTTCCATGGTGTCCATGCATTGTATTTTCTTCACGCTATATTAAGCCACCGATATCATAACTCATCACAAAAAGGTTTCAAGAGGGAAAGAAACAGAAAGTACTGGTAAAGACTTTCTGCCAAGAAATACTCCCCCGTGATATTTTATTACTTATGATGAACTGTGATGGACTGGTAGCTTTATTTACAACATGGATTTCCATAAATTCCATTTCCGTAATTTTACTTATTTGTAATAAGTGGTGTGCACTAATGGGCCACTGATTTTCATGGTTAACATTAATGCAAAATAAAAAATCAACTTTATGCAACTTTTGCAAATCAAAAACACAAATGTAAAAATTTTTTATTTGATTTGATTTGGAATAGCGTTGTGTGCGCAATCATATAATGATTTGCAAATCGATCTGTTAAGAAAGCACAAGCTGACTTGGCCAGGAAATATGCAACACAACTGCAAACCGGAGACACAGCATTCCGATTGTCAGGGTCAAATTATTATTGCCACTTCCCAGAGGGAGGCCTATTAACTGTGTAGAAAAATTACAAGTCTTTATGGCTGTGTATTTTCCAAACGTCTTAAGTTCAACTTCAGACTGTCTGGCAGTCCGTTCTTGACCAGCTCCTGCTTTAGCTGAAATGAACAGAGACAAAAATAAGCCATAGCCCCACAAAAGAAAACAAATTATTAGTGGAACTTACTTTCTCTAAAAAGATCTCTATGTTTCCAACCTGTGACAGGTCTGAAAATGAAGAAAGTCTGATTTGGATTCCAACAACACTTTCTATATGAGGGAAAAGCACATGTGACATTTATTTTATTAAAATATGAAAATATTGGAAACATTTTTTTAAGGAGCTGAGGAATATTAATATATAGAATATTTCAACCAAGCACCTTAACGATCATGCGTTTGTCTGGAATGTTATTCCCTTTCATTTTTGAGTTATTCTTATAAACAGATGTCATTGTGTGATTAGAGTAAATGTTTTGATCATGCAGAAAGCTCCTGAAAAACCAGCTTGAACACTTTTGAGAGTGTTCAACCAGAGCTTTTGGTTCAAACTCGTGCTTGTCATTGGTGTGTCTGTGGGTAATGAAATGCATATGCTGTCTTTCCTTTGCCCAGTTAGGAATTACGGAAGCTCATTGCTGCCACACAAAAATTTTTTTCAGAGGTTTCCCCTAATTATGAGAGTATTCATAGCGCTTCACTTTTTCCACATTTTTTATGTTACAGCCTTATTCCAAAATGGATTAAATTCATTTATTTCCTCAAAATTCTACACACAATACCCCATAATGACAATGTGGAAAAGGATTTTTTTTTAAATTGTTGCAAATTTTAAAAGTACAAAACCTGAAAAATCACATGTACATAAGTATTTATAATTATGACTTATAATTAGGACCGCCTCCCACCGCAGCTCAGTCCACACTTACACCACGGATGTTCATCTAGTGTTTCTGTAAACCCAAACTTCTTCATTATTAAAACATTTTTGTTAATAGCAGCTATTTGGGAGATTTTGTGCTTGGTCGGTTTTGTTTAGAAGCTCGGGGTAAACATCCGATGAGCTGCAGTGGTTTCTGCTTGTGACTTCCCAGCCATTCATGATTCGGTATCACGCAGCAAAGTGACCCACGTCCCCCTATAAAGTGGTTAAGCCAGTCGGGCCTGGTGTTAGCGGTTTGTTTAGACGCATGCATACATGGCCCATTATGGTAATGAACGGGTAGTTGCAGGGGACGATGGGAAGATGAGTTTTAAATGGCCTACTACCTCTCTAGTTTATTCTGAAACTATAACTGCTTGCTGGTGCATCTGTGTTTTCGAACTCTACTGTTATTTTATTTTAATAAAGATAAAAAAACTGCTTTTCATGGTAGTACTGCCTAGTATGTGTACAGAAGCACATTGTAAACATCTGTTGGGGGCGGACCAGCTTTGCGTACTGGAAAAAATACAAATTTATCTCATAATTACCAGATACAATCTCCCAAAAATAAAACGAGCAATGAGCTTCTGTATATTCATATATATTCAGCGCATATAAAGAATTAATTTATCATTCATAAAAACAATGCATATTTTATATTTCCACCTTTATTTAACCAGTAAAAAAAGTGTCATGTTCGCCTACAGTCAAACAAATATGCCCCTATAAAGTTTACAAATAATTTAAATAATAAATAAAACATATAACACAGATGTGAGCAAATTTAGAATCATAAAGAAAAGCAGATTCATCCCAATGTTTCAGCTTTCTTAATAAAGTCATTTTAAAACAGCCAACAAAGGTTCTATAATTGTAAACTAGGGATGCATGATAATTGTTTGTTTTTTTTACAACCGATAACAATAACCAATAACTTCCTGCTTCTTATAATCGAAACAGATAAGTAATCGGCGTAGAGTTGGGTGATGTCAAGCAGATTTGTAAGACATCGTGATGGACGATGACATCATTCAAATCACCAACTTAGATTTGCTAAAAGATCCAGCTGCTTAAAAAAGGGTGACCGTTAGCGGTTATGCTAACCACACAAAACACCTGAGATATGAGGCGATTCAAAGACATTTTTTATGATTAATATTGCGTTGAGAAAGTTACTAACGGTGCAGTGCAAATATAGAGGGCTAAAATATTTATTATAAAATGTAAATATTAAAAATGTAATTTTTATGTAGATAAATGTAATTATATAGAGCATTTCAACAATCAACTTTATTCAGAGTTTCATGAAAATGTGTTTCATGAGTATTTTGGTAATAATTATTGATGAAGATAATGATTAGCAGAGGTCCTATAACTGACCCCTGTGGTATGCATTTCTCACAGTTTTGGAAGTGTACACATTAAAAAGATATTTTTTTTAACCAATTCACATATCTTTAAAGAGTGTGTTTACATAAGTACATTTACATTTTACAAAAGCTTTTATCCAAATCGACTTAAATTTTAACAAATGAACAGATTTTTTTTGTCTGTTGTCTGGGGTGTTTATTATCTAATTTATAGAATTTTTTTTATGTTTATTTCCTCTTATGATGTGATTATCCCATGAACCTCTCATCTGGTATTAAAGATGTCAACTTTCTAAGCACGGTACTGGCATTTTACACATTTTGTTTAGGAAAAATGACCCTCTGTTGTATTTAGTATACCACTTGTTGGAGAATAAAAGAGAGTGCTGTACCATGTAAATGGTTTGGAGCTGTTCCACCCTCTACCCTGAAGGCCCATCTACCAGGAACATTGACATTGCTTGAGTTCATCAGATGCTGAACAAGGTTTCCATTGTTTGACTCAGGAATTAGAAAGTAGTTAGCAGAATTTATAGTGTCGTAACCAGCCTGTGAAACAAATTAAACACGTTAGATCAGTCTCACATCCACCGCACGGCTCCTCAGATAACAGATACAGGAGGTTTGATTTAGGAATAGGATTTTTTCATATGTATAATTCTGTGGCTTCTATTGAACTTGGTTTTATTTTAATAAATTGTTTAAATAATAATTGATTATTGTATACGGGTGCAATACAATTTACATAATGTTAAATAAGTTCTGAAACAAATGTACATTTTAGAAATCACATTTACAAGTTCAGAAGACAAAGAGGAATATAGCAAATATACTAAATATGTTTTCTAAAATGCTAAATTCTTTCTAAAATACTTTTCCAAACTTGTACATGTGTTTTCTGAAATATAATTTTTTTTACTTGTGTTTTTAACGTTATGCAAATTTGTATGCACCTCTCTTTAGGTCAGATTGTGTATTTTGTAAATAATTTTTATTTTTAAATAATTTTATTTCATAAATAAAATAAAATTTTGTTGATTTTATAAATTATTTTCTCAAAAATATTGGTTTGGAAATGCCAAGTTTACTGAAAACTGCTGAGTTGAACTAAGTTCACTGATTGTGTAAACTTAGCTCAATTTAATTGAGGAACGTGGCAGCTTCATAGAATGCATTTAAAATGTTTAAGTTCGCCAAACTAAACAATTTTGGAAAGAAATTTATCTTTTGGTAAAAAAAGGGTTAGGTTTTAGTGATGGGTCATTCTTGAACGATTTGTTCCTTTTGACTCCGGAGGAACTAATCGTGTGGGAGAGCTGAGCTGAACCAGACTAAAGACCAATTTATGTTTTCTAGCATTATAGTTTTGTCTTATTTGTAGTTTGATTTTTAGTGTGCAGATGTGTTAGGGAAGTAACAAACATTCTATTAAAATGATCAAAATTACTTAAAAGATTGCTGAACAAGACTGTAAAATGAATCGAACTTGCCAGCACTATTAGGTTTTGATTTAATTGTACATAAATATGAACACAAAGCTTTATTTTTGCATTGTAAAAAAATAGCATAGAAAAAATATCGACAGTAATTTTTATTTTGCATTTTTATGTGATGCTAATATTTTAATGACGATTTTCTAATTCTTTTTTTGTTTGTTTGTTTTCAATGCCATTACAGTATTCTTTCAAAAATGTTAAAACTTTATTTCTTAAGTGAAATTGGTACTGAACATGGAATTTAAAGTGGATTTCCATCACATTTCCTAAAGCCTTAGCTGGCATAAAGAATTAGCAGACATGCGTCTTACAATTTCATCCATAACAAATGATGTTTTACCTGGATTAAGTTGTTTGTTGCTGCACAGTTACCATAGTTCATGAGAAGGAATGATGATTCTCCGGCTGAAATTAAAACCACCTGGAATGAGGATTCCTGCAACGATTGAGAAGAGTAGTTGAGCAAGTTTAGAAACTTCATATGTTTGCTTAAGACTTAAAGTATAGTCAAAACGAAAAACTTTTTGACAATGAACTGGAGTATCAAAAATCGGTGAGACCATGCAGGCAAAGCATTGTATTTTCTATCCATTAATAACATATAATTGAATGCTTTAAACAGAAGTCAATGACTCCCACAGCACAGAAAAACTAAAGAGTTGTAGAACTCACTGTGCCAGAATGATAGAAGTATTCAACCCGATCCCATGTAACCACGAGCACCCAATCTGCTGTGAGGTTAAGAGCAGGGAAATACTGGTTTATATCCAGAGTGGCATAAGTGAGCACTTCTCCGCTCGTGTACTGCTGGTATGAGATGATGCCACCCTCGCTAACATCTATGTCCGTCAAGAGAGGTGCAATGATGTCTTCATTTCCATCAATGGGGAAGTAGCTCATAAGATACTGTGCGGAAGGCTGGTTGAAAGTGAGGTGTCCATTATTATTGACCTATAGATTTAAAAGAAATGCTTACTTTTTAAGATAATCAGCATTTGGAATAAAACTTTTATTATAAAAACATGTTGAAGTAAACCATTGTGAATTCTTTCAACAGCCTAAACAGTAATGGCAAGGTTTCTATTAGACAAATGCATAAAAGTATACTTGCTTAATGAGCAATAATTAAAATATTGCTTTTTGGTTAACTTTCCAGCGGCTTGGTTAATTGGCTCTAGCAGCACCCCAAACCTTGAGGTCAAATGCCATTAAAAGCAAGCTGGAAAGTGTCTGGTAAATTCACAGATGTAATTCTATATCAGGGACATGCAGAAGGGTAGCTTTGGGGCTTGAAAACAATAAAATTCTAATAAAAATACAAACATTTCTAATGTGTCATTTTAAAATATATTTCTCTATTTACATTTCTTCGTTGTTTGAATATGGAAGTGGCGCTGTTTCCTAGTTTTTTGGATCCGGTAGTCATAAAACAGCATTTACAGTTGCACTAACAGATATCCCACTGGAGGGCTGGCTTTTCATAGGATTCCGACAGGATCACATACGTTTCAGAAGAACCTGAGGCTTTTGAGGCTTGCGGATGCAAATCCCACTTTATATCAGGTGAGTTTGAGATCTGTCTTCATCTGCACTTCGTCCATTGCCAAGATGCATGCACATATGTTATCATCAACAGTAGTAAACAGACTAAAATTATTAGTGACGTTCCTACATATTTCAGTTACACAATGTATATGCAGCTGTACTTAAGGCCATAATTAGCATTCAGTTGTTGCAGTCAGGACCTGCCCTGAGTTCATAAGTGGTGGGTACGAACATACACAGATTGCTGTCCTTCTCGGATACGTTCCAGTAGCCTCTACATGTGGGGAAGGGGAGAAAGGCAGGAAACTGATCAGACTCATAGGGAGAAAATGGAATAATTGATGGGCGGTCGCATTCTGACCACATCCCCCGAATCTGAGAAATCCTCTACTCCTACAACTCTAAACATTCTCCATCTCACAGAAGTGAGAAAAGGAGAAAAATTGCTTTTCATTCTCACATCTTTTTATGCACTTCCTGGCTTCTCAACTGGCTGACAATTACACTTCCCCCCTGGGTTTTCAGAACTGAGGTCTGAATGCACCCTTCTGAGGCTCAGGGTTGCTCTTAACCTACAAAACCCTAATAGCCATATATCTCGCTTTGATGGGGGTCACATAATTCATGCATAGAAATTGCAGAAAATTTTATAAATTATAAATGCATTCATCTATATTTTACTTGCTTGGATGGAAACGCCAAGATGTGCGTGAATGTAAAAAAAAAGTTAATCCTTTTTAACCCCTAAGAAAAATTGTTACAGAAAATGTTGTTTTGGTTATTCTTAGATTCGTTAACCTAAGTCAGTCATCAAAGTGGTTCTGGATGATCACCTCTCAGAACTTGACCGGTTGCATTCACCAAGAGCAGTCCTCTGCCCCCAAAAGCAAGATGACATGACTGTGCATATTACTGTTCGTCTATGTGTTTTAAGATGAAAGTAAGTTATGATATACAAAAAAGGCCTTCTCCTAATGCAGCAACTTCTGTTTCTGTGATATTTGGTGACGTTTTTGTTTTCTTGGACTTGTTGGATGAAAACGATGCTTTATTCGCCAATATTTTATGCAATATTTCATTTTGTACATTAATTTAATCCACATCTTTGAATGGAAACATGGCTTTTGTCTGTGAGCAAACCATTTTAATTTTAGAAAAGGGTGAAATACTTATTGTCACATCTGTGAAAAAAAAATTAAAATCTTACATATAATTTGTTATATGTGCGGCCAAAGAAGACAAAAGGAGACCAGAGGTCAATGAGAGTTGAGTTCTCATCCTCGACAGCGATGTTAACTGTGTCTCCTGCTGCTGAGCCGAATGGATAGAAAACAGCAGCTTCTGCAAGGAACATTAATATAATGAATCAAATTATTCAAATGACATTCTACAAAAGCTTGTTCTTTCATCTTCTATACTTGCTCATTAATCCATATTTCCATAGCTATTTGGTTTGTTCTGTGCAAGGATAAACAAACTCAGTACTCAAAAGCTTAAGTTTTGTGCAAGCATGGGAGGTGTTAGGGAGAGCTACAACTGTCCACAACATCCATCTTTTGCCTTTGTTATGCCCATCTCACTCTTTCCCTGTCAGACCATTCTTACCAAACCCTCAGAGAAAGTACATCCTATAAGTGAAAGTGACGGTAGGACCAGGTATGGAGTGACCCATGCAAGGAATTTGTGCTCAGCTTTTATCCCATCGAAGTGCACATGCACAGCATTGAATAAACACACGGGGAACAATGGGCAGCCATGGCTGCGGCGCCCGGGGAGCTGTGGCAACTGGTGACTTGCTCAAGGTCATGCAAATCCCACTTTATGCACAGAAATGGTTGTCAAAGCAGGGAGAGAGTTTCAACACTCATCCCACCTTCGACTCCCAGTGGAACCGGCGACCTTTTGATCTCCAGTCAATCACTTTATCCACTACGCCATGACTGCCACTTGAACATACCAAGTGAAAGCCCCACCCCTCAGGTTCTTTTTATGGTGTGAAAAGAATCCCACTGATGTCCACTCTTGTGCCCAAGAGCATCGTCTGTAGTTGCATCATGACATATTTGGGTTTTGGATGTGCATAACACAAGTTTCCCTAGATTACTGCATCGTTATGCATGACTGTGTGTTGCTCCACAATCAAGAATGCTGGAGGACTACTGGTTTCCCAATGGAAGCAATTAGAGGATTGCAACATCTATGGGGGAACCCCCTCAGCCTGTTCCTGTTCTCCACTACTGGTGTGGCAACAAGTCATGAGCAGGGTTGGCCCCTTTGTGTAATGCCATGGTAAAAAAAGTGTGAAATGAAGGCGAGGTGATCTGACACACCCCTAGCCAGAAACTCCCAGGCTGTCTTGATTGCAGACATTCCGGTTGCGATACTGGTTCCAATGCAAATGTCATGCTCTTATCCATATGCAGGGGCCTCAGTGTTGTGAAAGGGCATTGTTCTTCTAGCCAACGAGAAATCGAGCTGCTCCCTCTGATCAACAGAGATATTGGAGGGAGAGTTTACAGCCCTGATGTCTGGTTTACAAGAGAATTTGTGGGTTATGCCTAACCCTAGATCTGAGATCTCTGAACAGAAAAGCCTTGTATTCAGAACACTTACATTACATGCTTCAGGTAATTTGCCCCAAATGTAAATTGTAATTTTGTTCATCAATTTAGACATCAAGGATCTATATTTTCACACTGCAGTGTTCAGTTATGCTTTAAGGGTTGACCAGACTAGTTCAGCGTCTTACTAGTCAAGCTTGGCCCAAGTCTGGCAAATGTGATGCTCTTTCTAGCGTGGCACAGTAGGCCAGCGATCATGATAAGTATGGATACTTGGCTGAGACTTGGGTCTGGCCCTTTTTTGGTAACATGACTTGTTCCATACCAATGCATAATTATCCCAAGCCTATGTGTGCATTTGACACTGCCATATCTTTTTGCAAGGATCCCACATTTTAGGAGTCACACAGTAGTGAGCAATACCTGTGAGACCGGGAGGGGAGAACGTAAATGGCAAATGAGACCAAATCAAATCTCTGTGATGTTTAGAACTGCTCAACCCTGCTGGACCCTCAAGAATACCCAATGCCTCTTTATTTATTCCTGTTCCTGGCTACTCTTGGGAGTAGTGCTCTGGCACATTGCTGGTCAAGGAACACACATAATTATGTTGTTTTCCCCAGTGAGCTCTTTGTGAAAAGTCAGGAAGAATGACTTTTCATAAGAGGCCCATCAATACATGACTGAATCTGACCTCACTCATGATAGTCTTTTGCACTTACATGTACTTTTACTGTACTTTTGCCCACTTCTGCAACTGTAATGTAATCACAGGCTTGTATTAATGATTAAAGCATGCCAGAAACTTTGATAAACTTAGAACAACATGACTCATTTAATTTCAACATGTTCTGTGTTACCAATGAGACAAGTTACCTGACATTTGTGCATTTGTGATCACGACTGTTGAAAAGAAAAATATGTTAAAGTCACTTTAGAAATGTTACGTACAACAGATGATTTTCAGAAGAACGTTAAAACTCACTCAATGACAGAACCCCCAGGAACACCAGAAGATATTTAAAAGACATTCTCCGAGCTCAATGCTGCTGTATTTGCTTTGAGAGGAACTAGAAAAAACACTTACTTTATGTGATCAATTAAATTACTTAGTTGTTTCAATTATTTATAGATAAAACATTCATAGCATGCAATAGCAATAGTCCTATTAACAAGATCAGCAGCCAAACCAAAAAGTGGCTTTCTACAATGGCATAAAAACTTACCTCAGATGGCTTCTTCAGCAACGTTTTTGCATACTGACGGTTAAATTGTCATAGTCTCTGTAGGGAGGGACAAGTTCAGTGTGTTGCATTCACCTCCCATTGTCTCCTATTCTCATGTAGTGAGAATCAAATAGTAATCAAGTGACATTCTTCATGTTGACAGCATGACAACTCAAAGCAAAGACGACATACAACTAGCTTAATATACACTTTTTTTTGTCTCCCTGGGTGTTTTTGCTTAGATTAGACTAGATTAGTTTATCTGTTAAAGGTTTTCAAAAGGCCAATTCTAAAGAAATGAAACTGAAAACCTGTTTATTGGCATGGCCCCCATAATGTTAATTCTGTGACCTAGCAAGTCACAATACAAATTTTAAAATGCAGCTCAAAACGTGGTTGAACCCTCGTGCTCCACACACGCACTCCAAGTGGCATGAAGTTTGTCGGTCTGGGGAACTTCTCAGGTGTTATGAGAGTCCTGGTTGCTCTGATGGTGGCCTTGTGCTCATCTGCACTGTTGGGTCGGCATATCATCTTCTTCACAAAACCAGATCGATTCTGTAAAATCGATAATGTAAAATATCGAGATATATAATTTCCCAAAACATATAACAATTTAAATTGGATTTAAATTGTACTTTTTAGTACCCCCCCCCAACCCCCAAACTGCATGAGCCTTTTCAGCAGCTCTTCACTAAACCAAAGCAACAATGAAATCTCACGATAGTAGAATTGTGGTAGATGTTCAGTCTCTCGGTCATTGGTACACGGCTCAATGGTCTGAACCTACATGGGAACGAAATTCGAGATGCTCCTCCTGGGACCTACTAGGGGTGGGCGATATCTCGATATTTAAAATATATCGAGATATTTTTTAAACTCGATATGAATTCTGGCATATCGTACATATCGATATAATGTCTATATTTAATTTCTCCAATTTGCTTGTGTGCCTTCTCTGTGCTGCGCTCGTCCGCGCCTCCTTGCTTTTGTTCCCCCTCCCCTTGCCTGTCGTCTCAATCAACATGGCGGCGCCCGCAACCAGCCGGGAGGTTACAGAACTTGTTGCAAAAAAAGAACAGCTGGCTCCATTATATGGAAATACTTTGGTTTTAAGTCGTCAGACGAACAACAGACAGATGTCTACTGCCGTGAATGCTGCCAACCAAAGCTCAACTAATCTCCACAATTCTATAACGCGGAGTGTAGAATATGAAAGACAGAGCGTGTGACGCTTGTGCCGGATAGCCAGTGAAAAAAAGGAGCCTCAAGACGAACACATCATCCCAAACTCAAACCTTTATAGTTAGCTTCAGCGTCACAAGAAAATTACATCACAAAAACAAAAGCAAACAAGATATATTAGGGTAGCGGTTTCAGGAGAAGAGCAGCGCACACACTTCTCTCTAACTCTCCTCGCGCACGCGCACACACCTGCAGCGCACACACTGAGGGCTCTGGTGCGCAGCTCTTAAAGGGCAACACACAAACATAATATGGTAGAGTCCGTGGCATTTCACATACAGTCGTTGAACAACGTGGCTTTAAACGTATGCTAAAAATACTTGATTCCAGTCAGAAACAGTTTACCTGGTCGGCATTACTTTTCGAGACAGGAACTCCCGCGACTGTACACTACAGAGAGAGCGCGGCTTGCTGCTGAATTGGAAAAGGTTACTTACAACAGAGGTCCTGCAAAGATGAGCTTGAGTTGAGTTGTTTTATTTTTGAATGAAAAGAAGGCAATGTGTATTATTTTACAGTTAAATTATTATTTATGTTATCAGGGATTTTGTTTATATCCTAAATGTTACAGGAGCACTTTGTTCCTATGCACTGCCTGTTTTTTAGTTGTTTTATTTTTGAATGAAAATTTGCAGAAGCACCTCTGAGCTTCAATAAAAAATGACTTTGATATTTGTATTATTTTTTTTTTTGCAGTAGTTTTTTTTGGGGGGGGTGGGGGTGGTTATAAATCCTGTAAAGATATCGAGATATATATCGTATATCGAGATATAGCAAAATATATCGAGATATTTTTTTGCTTCATATCGCCCAGCCCTAGGACCAACCTACCTACTTTTTGGCTTTTATAACAAAGCAGACTGAAGATGACAAGAGCCATGCTGTGTGCAAAGTTTGTCAGGACAAATAGAATAGAGCGAGAAGCATCTAGCTAGCTCTGGGTTTCAGTTGACTCCTGAACAAGCTGTTTCAAACAAACTTCCACCAAGCCCAACGCATGCAAAAAAATAACACAGCCAATGAATGACTGACACACAGGAGAAAATATTGCGAGTTTACTCCACGAAGCCCTTAAGGAATTGGGCTTAAATTATTAAAAAACCTGTTGTTGTGCCTGAAAATGCAGCCAACATGGCGGTGACCTCTAAACTGGCAGAAATATGCTATGTTCAGTGTTTCTCAACCTGGGATCGCAGAAAGCACTCAAAGTACTAATAGTGACCAGGCTGCTCTACAGAATTAGATGTGTCAGATGTTTTTTTTTTTTAAGTTAAAAAGTTATTAGTTTGGATGTTTTGTGTTTTAAACAAACAGAGTTATGACGCATATAGGTAATTCTTATTTACATGAGATAAGCTGCTTGATCTAAAATGTGATCTGTTTCAGACCTCATGATTAATAAGGGATAACCATTTGACATATGAGACCTGTCATAAGGGCTATTTACTCAAAATTCCTGAACAGAAAAAGTGGAAAAAAGTGCTTGAAACAGTGTATAAGGTTAAGGAGAGAATGTGATACAATTTTCATTTTGGAGGGATTTATGAATTTTGATTTTGTCTCAACATGTTAGATTTATGTTATAAAAATTAAAAACTTTTTGAGATTTTTGCAACAAAAAGACAAAGTGTACTACTCTGAATTGCACTTTTTGTACAATTTCAGGGTTGTTGTTGTTGAATTATTGTGTAATATTTGCTTGGGCTGTTCTAAAAAAATGATATTGGCACAAAAGATAATTTATTAGAGTATATTAAGTGGTAAAAAAGTAGTAAAAACTCCAAAAAGTGCCCCGGACTTCTAAGGGTTAAACATGACCAGCTCCAGCTACAAAAGCACAGACTGATTAGATGTTGTTACGAGATGGAATAGCTCATACAACCTGACGTTGAGATTTTTAGAACAATTTGTTTGTGCCGCTCTCCTTTCCAGAGAGGTTCATAAACCATAGATAGCAATATTCACATTGACTCAAACTGACGTAGACGAAGTACTCAAATACTAAAGCCTTTGAAAGATGCCATAATGGTGATGTCAGAGGAGACCATGCCAACTCTGCCATTGGGACAGCTTGTGGCCAGTCCATCGCAGGGCAACACACACATTCACACTTAAGGGGAATTTAGATTATTCAATTAACCTGACATATGTTTTTGGGATTGGGGGAAACCAGAGTACCCAGAGGAAACCCAGGCAAGCACGGGGAGAACATGCAAACTCCTTCCAGGAAGGTCACCGGCAAACCTCAAACCGCCAACCTTCTAACTGTAAAGTCACAGTGCTACCCACTGCTAGTTTTATTTGTCTTGGTCTTAATTGTTTGAATTGATTACATTGTACTCTATTTCAATTTCGTAGGGGGTGGGGGGCTCACACATAAGTGTGACCAAAACTTGAGAACCCTGCAGAAGAGATGAACCATTATAACAGGATTAAGTAGGGCTGGGTGATTAATTGAAAACCAATTGCCATTCAGAACCTATAATCGATCAAATTTAACCAAGTACATTTTTCTATTATTTTTTCTTTAAAGCACTACCGCATGGAGCACCCTCTCACTTGCTATATGTTGGCATATTTACCGTACAAAATTTTTGTCAGATAACTATGAGATAAAAATATTAATACGTAAATAAAATACATTAATCATAGTTGAGTTAAAATGTTGAGATTCGTGCGATTGACTGCCGACCTGTCCTGGGTGTACCCCCGCTTCTCACCCGATGTGAGCTGGAGCTAGGCACTGGCAGACCCCCATGACTCCGAAAGGGAATAAGCGGCATGAAAATGAATGAATGACGAGATTTAGATTTTAGGCCAAACCACCCAGCTTTTGAATTAAGAATAGGGCAGACTGGGTTGAATTACCTTTGATATGAAATAGGTAATAGATGAAACAGTTAGGCATTTAATTAAATCTAAATCATACATGTAAACTACTAATGGAAGTCGTGAAAATTATTTACAAGATGAAAGATTATATAAATAATTTGTAATAGCTGTTAATTGCCATAAAAATAATAACAACAGGGGAACAACATACAAAATGGTCAAAAACAAATGGTGTTTCGTAGCGAAGACCTAGAGAAGTTATGAAGCAAGACTTAATTCATAATTTCTGCAAATCGAGTTAAAGATGCAGAAAAGCTGTAATTGTATTGTTCACAAAATATAGGTCAGGGTCACATGCTTCAGAAAGAATTCTTACAATATCTGATTACACAGAACAGAAAAATAATGTAATTAATAACCGATTTATTGTGAGGATTTCATTCTTATAATGACTGCTAAGAAGTCCAGATGTTGTTGAAATTGGGGTTTACGTCCCCATCTTCTGGACATTTCTTAATGTCATGCCAAAGTTACTTGGTGTTCCACAGCTAACAAGCTTCTGTTTTATCTGAAACAGAATAATTCAGACAGATTTTTCAGTTTTGTACTTTGTATTTTAAAAATGGCTATTAAATAAATAATAGCTCAAAAATAAATAAATAAATCACTTACTAGCTGCAAAACACCTTCAACATTTCCATGCTGTGTTAAGTCTAAATATGATTGAAGCGTCATTTTAACTCCTAGGATATTTTCTGTAAGACATAGTAAATTGGAATCAAATCCCAAGCTTTTTATTTTAATACACAACCTATGAAGCGTAGTATGTCAAACCTGTCCCGTTGTTCACAAGAAAGGCCCAGCGACCAGGGACGCCAACATTAGTCCTGGTCTTCAGATTGGGGATGGAGCTGCCATTCGGCGCGTAATGAATAATGAAGTAGTCTGTTGAGTTAATTGTGTCAAATCCCGCCTGTAAAAACAACATTATACAATTACACACTCAGTGTAATATGTGATTATTATTATTATTATTATTATGACCTCTTCTTACCTTCACTGGAAAAGACATTCCTGAACAGTTGCCATAATTCATCAAAATGAAAGAAAAACCTCCTCCAGAGATTAAAACAGTTTGAACTGTAATTGCCTAAAATAAGAACCCAGAGCTTAACACATTTTCAATTTTCCATATGAATAAAACATGGCTATTTATTACCAGGGATGAATGAAAATCAAATGCATTAGAGTCGTTTGAAAACACATAGGCCCACGTTGCCACAAACACCCAGGAAGCCACAAAGCCCTTGTCAGGGAAATACTGGTTTATATCCTGAGTGGCACGAAGGAGTACATTCCCATTGGTGTACTGCTGATACATATATTTCCCAATACCAAGATCATCAAGCTCAGTCCAGAGTGCAGCAATGTAATCTTCATTTCCATTTGAGGGAAAGGGGTAAGGGCTAGCCTTTGGTAACGGTTGCGTAAATGTAAGAAGTCCATTATTATTAACCTGAAATGGAAACAAATGCAGTAGTTGCACAGCAAATCATTGAAATACAAGAAATTGTTATTTTATTTATAAAGAAAGCCCAATAGAAATGTATTCTTACATAAATATGTTTGTACTTGCGACCAAAGTATGTAAACTGCGTTGAAAACGAAACATTTCGAAAGGTGTCATTAAACAATCCAAAATTGTCTCCTTCTGCTGAGCCAAATGGATAAAAAACTTCTGGAGCTTCTGAGTGAATAAACAGTCAAAAAACACAGATAACACACAAAAAACATTTGAAGTTTAGAGACACAAATTATATTGGTATTTTTCTAAACATACCTTTCCATGAAGTTGTTGCCAAGGCTGTTTAAAAAAGAAAAACAAAGCAGTCAGGACTTTGAAAAACCACTTTAAATATGTTCCATTGTAAGTTTTTTTCCCCAACAATATTCACAGTTCAAAATTCCAATTAAAAAATCAGTCCTACTGGTGTCAGTGGCGTACACTTAAATTAGCAATGCCCCTGTGTTAAATGTAAATGAGTTAAAAAATACCTTTCCTTTGTGTCATTCTTTACACACCTTTGCATCTGCTGCATGCAGTGGATCTTTAATCTTATATACATGAGTGCTAATGTGACCATACACACCAGCCTGAAAAAACAGTGCGTCGAAGCTCATTTGGTCACATGTCTTTAGCTGAGAAATGCAGCGGTAGGTGCCGCTTAAGAACAAAATGAGGAGCTGTACTCCCAGAAGGGTAGCATAGGGATGAGAAGTTCAGATGATTTTACAGATTCAGATATTTGTGTCTCATTCAAAAAAAAAGAACAGATCTTTTTTAGAGTCATTTCGTTCATTTTAGTAAAATACAATTCATTCATTCATTTTCCAACCCCCTTATTCCCTTTTTGGGGCTCCAGTGCACATTGGGCGAGAGGCGGGGATACACTCTGGATAGGTCGCGAGTCCATCGCAGGGCCATATTCACTCCCTCATTCACACCTAAGGGGAATTTAGATTATTCAATTAACCTAACCGCATGTTTTGGGGATTGTGAAGGACCAACAACCTTCTAACTGGAAGGCCACAGTGCTACCCAGTTAGAAGGTTGTCAGTTCAAGGCTTGTCGGTGATCTTCCCGGAAGGAGTTTGCATGTTCTTCCAGTGCTTGCAACACAATTTATTCCTCCGAAGTCAGCACAATACATACCTGGTGAAGCTAGCACCACAAGACAACTGCTAGGCAAAACATAGTCAGGCAATGGCACCCAGATCAAAACGCTCTAGAGCAGGGGTGCTCACACTTTTTCAGCTTGCGAGCTACTTTTAAAATGACCAAGTCAAAGTGATCTACCCGCTACAAAAACGTAAAACACCAATCAACAAACAATTATTTTCAACTTTATTGAGAATTGACAAAACACACATAATAATTAATTATTTACATTTTTTGTAATATCCTGAGTTTAATTTGATGACTTGCACTGAATTGAATCATTAGAACAGTTGTATGTGACCTGAATTTGGTGGTAATAGAGTGATTTTTTATGGGAGCAATCAAGCTTTGATTCAAATAATAAAGAATAAAAATTATGCTCTATTAAATTTTTTTAATATTTCATTGAAACTGAGCCATGCAGTACAATATGCAGGTGAAGAGTGGTGTGTTGCTTGATTTCGGTTATAATAGAGCAATTTAGAATGAAGTTATGAAGCATATTCTGGGTAAAACATATTTTGGATCTGGTACTTTTCAGACGGTCCCTAAGCGATTCCATGTCAGCGGGCTGCTCATAGACGGTTATGTGTTTCTTCGAATGCCGAGGGAAACCTGTTTTGATAAAAAACTTTTTGTAGTTTGTCCGCTACATAACACAGATTAAAAATAGTTATTATTTGTTTACTAAGAACATTCTGGTCTCGAACTATTGAGCAGAGAAAACCGAATCCATGAATCTGTAGCTAACTTTACTGAACTGTGGGATGGATGGATGATCAGCTGATATTATTTCAATTTCACGCCGCGATCGACCGGTAGCACCTCCACGATCGACCGACGTAATGAGCACCCCTGCTCTAGAGAGTCTCCAGAAAGAGAGACTCAAAAGAGCCTAACAACCCCTGTTCTCAAGCACTTCAACACAAAACAAAGCACAGAAGTGCAAGGTGATGCATCAAAAGATGGCCTCTGAGCCCCATTAATGTAGGAAGGAGAGCCTATAGCATATGCTTCGAGAGAAAAACTATGCAACAACTATTGCTGGCCATAGAATATGCGCTGAAAATATTTCATCAGTACTTACAGTGGGGTAAAAAAGTATTTAGTCAGCCACCAATTGTGCAAGTTTTCCTACTTAAAAAGATGAGAGAGGCCCGTAATGTTCATCATAGATAGACCTGAACTATGAGAGACAAAAAGAGAAAGAAAAATCCAGAAAATCACATTGTCTGATTTTTAAATAATTAATTGCAAAATATGGTGGAAAATAAGTATTTGGTCAATAACAAAAGTTCATCTCAATACTTTGTTATATACCCTTTGTTGGCAATGACAGAGATCAAACGTTTTCTGTAAGTCTTCACAAGGTTTTCACACACTGTTGCTGGTATTTTGGCCCATTCCTCCATATAGATCTCCTCTGCAGTGATGTTCTGGGGCTGTCGCTGGGCAATACGGGCTTTCAACTCCCTCCAAAGATTTTCGATGGGGTTGAGATCTGGAGACTGGCTAGGCCACTCCAGGACCTTGAAACGTTTCTTACGAAGCCACTCCTTCGTTACCCGGGCGGTGTGTTTGGGATCATTGTTATGCTTAAAGACCCAGCCATGTTTCATCTTCAATGCCCTTGCTGATGGAAGGAGGAGGTTTTCACTCAAAATTTGACAATACATGGCCCTTTCATTCTTTCCTTTACAAGGATCAGTCTTCCTGGTCCCTTAGCAGAAAAACTGCCTCAAAGCATACTTCACAGTAGGTAAGGTGTTCTTTGGATGCAACTCAGCATTCTTTCTCCTCCAAACACGACGAGTAGAGTTGTTACCAAAAAGTTCTATTTTGGTTTCATCTGACCATATGATATTCTCCCAGTCATCTTCTGGATCATTCAAATGCTCTCTAGCAAACTTCAGATGAGCCTTGACATGTACTGGCTTAAGCAGGGGGACATGTCTGGCACTGCAGGATTTGAGTCCCTGGCGGCGTAGTGTGTTACTGATGGGAGCCTTTGTTACTTTGGTCCCAGCCCTCTGCAGGTCATTCACTAGGTGCCCCCCCCCCCTGTGGTTCTGGGATTTTTGCTCACCGATTCTTGTGATCATTTTGACCCCATGGGGTGAAATTTTGCGTGGAGCCCCAGATCGAGGGAGATTATCAGTGATCTTGTATGTGTACCATTTTCTAATAATTGCTCCCACAGTTGATTTCTTCACACCAAGCAGTTTACCTATTGCAGATTCAGTCTTTCCAGCCTGGTGCAGGTCTATAATTTTCTTTCTGCTGTCCTTTGACAGCTCTCTAGTTTTGGCCATGGTGGAGTTTAGAGTGTGAGTGTTTGAGGTTGTGGACAGGTGTCTTTTATACTGATAATGAGTTCAAACAGGTACCATTAATACATGTCATGAGTGGAGGACAAAGGAGCCTCTTACAGTACAAGTTTCAGGTCTGTGAGAGACAGAAATCTTGCTTGTTTGTAGCTGACCAAATTATTTTCCACCATATTTTGCAAATAAATTCTTTAAAAATCAGACAATGTGATTTTCTGGGTTTTTCTTTCTCCTTTTGTCTCTCATAGTTGAGGTCTATCTATGATGAAAACTTGCACAATTGGTGGCTGACTATATACTTTTCTTTACCCCACTGTATATGGTGTTACTGTCCAGGTTTAATCAGATCCCACCTTTTGCACCGGAGAACCTAAAAACCCAAAAAGGGAACAAGCAGGTAAAGAAAATGAATAACTATAATAAATTAACCACATTCTATTTCATTATTGATCTAAAAACTTCAAACAGAAATACAATGCAAATTTACAGAGATAATTCCACATCTAATTTACAGTGAAAAATTAATTGTTATATCACACACTTTTCTTTGCTCACATTACCTGTTGTTGTGGTGATTTTGAGAGTTATGGAGGTGGAGGTTTCTGGAGTCATTGTGAAGTTGTTTTTTGAAATAATTTTGGTAGTAATTTGTGGAGTCATAGCAATGGGGGTTTTTGCAGTCATTGTGGTAGTGGATTCTAGAGCCATTGTGGTGGTGTTTTCTGGGGTGATTGTAGTGATGGATTTTGGAGTCATCGTGGTTGTAATTTGTGGAGTCGTGTTTTTTGCAATAATTGTAGTTTCTGGAGTCATAGTGGTGGTGGTTTTTGGAGTCATTGTGGTAGTAAGTTGTGGAGTTACTGTGGTAGTGGGTTCTGGAGTCATTGTGGTAGTGGTCTCTGGATTCACTTTGGTGGTGGTTTCTGGAGTTATTGCAGTAGTAATTGCTGGAGTCATTGTGATGGGGGTTTCTGGAGTCATTGTGGAAGTGGTTTCTAAAGTCATTGTGAAAATGGTTTCTGGGGTTGTGATGGTGGGTTTTGTTGTCACTGAAGTGGTGGTTTCTGGAGTTGTGGTGGTGGTTTCTGGAGTCACTTTGGTAGTGCTTTCTGGAGTCACTGTGGTGGTGGTTTCTAGAGGTATTGTGGTGGTGTATTCGGGGGTCATTGTGGTGGTGGTTTCTGAACTCACAATGATGGTGGTTTCTGCAGTCACTGTGGTGGTGCTTTCTGGAGTCAATGTGATGGTAGTTTCTGGAGTCATTGTGATGGTGGTTTCTGGAGTCACTGTGATGGTGGTTTCTGGAGACATAATTGTGGTGGCATCTGGAGTCACTGTGGCGGTGGTTTCTGAAGTTGTGGTCGTTTCTGGATTCATTGTGGTGGTGGTTTCTGCAGTCATTTTGGTAGCATTTTCTGGAGTCACTGTGGTGGTGGTTTCTGGAATCATTGTGGTGGTTTCTGGAGTTGTGGCGGTAGTGGTTTCTGAAGTCATTGTTGTGGTTGTTTCTGGAGTCACTGTGGTGCCACTTTCTGGAGTCACAGTGATGGTACTTTCTGGAGTCACTGTGGTGTTACTTTCTGGAGTCACTGTGGTGGTACTTTCTGGAGTCATTGTAATAGTGGTTTCTGAAGTCATTGTGGTGCTGGTTTCTGGAGTCATTGTTGTGGTTTCTGGAGTCATTGTGGTAATAGTACCTGTAGTCATTGTGGTGGTGGCGGCACTTTCTGAAGTCAATGTGGTTGTGGTTTCTGGAGTCATTGTGGTAGTAATTTGTTGAGTCGGAGTGTTATTGGTATCTGGAGTTGTGGTGGTAGCAGTTTCTGGAGTCACTGTGGTGGTTGTCTCTGAAGTCATTTTGGAAGTGGTTGCTGGAGCTGTGGTGGTGGTTTCTGGAGTCACTTTGGTGGTGCTTTCTGGAGTCACTGTGTTAGAATTTTCTGGAGTCATTGTGGTGGTTTCTGGAGTCAAGACGGAAGTGGTTTCTGAAGTCATTGTTGTGGTTGTTTCTGAAGTCACTGTTGTGCCACTTTCTGGAGTCACAGTGGTGGTTGTTTCTAGAGTCACTATGGTGCCTCTTTCTGGAGTTACTGTGGTGTCACTTTCTGGAGTCACTTTGGTGGTGGTTTCTGGAGTCATAGTGGTGGTGGTTTCTGAAGTCGTGGTGGTAGTATTTTCCAGAGTCATTGTGGTTTCTGGAGTCAAGGTGTTAGTGGTTTCTGAAGTCATTGTTGTGGTTGTTTCTGGAGTCACTGTGGTGGTACTTTCTGGAGTCACTATGGTGGTACTTTCTGGAATCATTTTAATAGTGGTTTCTGGAGTCATCGTGGTAATAGTACCTGGAGTCATTGTGGTACTGGTTTCTGTAGTCATTGTGGTGGTGGCGGCACTTTCTGAAGTCAACGTGGTTGTGGTTTCTGGAGTCATTGTGGTAGTAATTTGTTGAGTTGGAGTGGTATTGGTATCTGGAGTTGTAGTGGTAGTAGTTTCTGGAGTCACCGTGGTGATTGTCTCTGAAGTCATTTTGAAAGTGGTTTCTGGAGTCACTTTGGTGATGCTTTCTGGAGTCACTGTGGTGGTGGTTTCTGGAGGTATTGTGGTGGTGTATTCTGAGGTCATTGTCGTGGTGGTTTCTGAACTCACAATGATGGTGGTTTCTGCAGTCACTGTGGTGGTGCTTTTTGGAGTCAATGTGATGATAGTTTCTGGAGTCATTGTGATGGTGGTTTCTGGAGTCACTGTAATGGTGGTTTCTGGAGTCATAATGGTGGTGGCATCTGGAGTCACTGTGGTGGTGGTTTCTGAAGTTGAGGTAATATCTGGATTCATTGTGGTGGTGGTTTCTGCAGTCATTGTGGTAGCATTGTCTGGAGTCATTGTGGTGGTGGTGGTTTCTGGAGTCAAAACGGAAGTGACTTCTGAAGTCATTGCTGTGGTTGTTTCTGGAGTCACTGTGGTACCACTTTCTGGAGTCACAGTGGTGGTTGCTTCTGGAGTCACTATGGTGCCACTTTCTGGAGTTAATGTGGTGTCACTTTCTGGAGTCACTGTGGTTGTGGTTTCTGGAGTCATTGTGGTAGTAAATTGTTGAGTCAGAGTGGTATTGGTATCTGGAGTTGTGGTGGTAGTAGTTTCTGGAGTCACTGTGGTGATTGTCTCTGAAGTCATTGTGAAAGTGGTTTCTGGAGTTGTGGTGGTGATTTCTGGAGTCACTGTGGTGGTTGTTTCTGGAGTCACTGTGGTACCACTTTCTGGAGTCACAGTGGTGGTTGCTTCTGGAGTCACTATGGTGCCACTTTCTGGAGTCAATGTGGTGTCACTTTCTGGAGTCATTGTGATGGTGGTTTCTGGAGTCAATGTAATGGTGGTTTCTGGAGTCATAATCGTGGTGGCATCTGGAGTAATTTTGGTAGCATTTTCTGGAGTCATTGTGGTTGTGGTTTCTGGAATCATTGTGGTGGTAGCATTTTCTTGAGTCATTGTGGTGGTGGTTTCTGCAGTCATTGTGATAGCATTTTCTGGAGTCATTGTGGTGGTACTTTCTGGAGTCATTGTGGTGGTACTTTCTGGAGTCATTGTGGTGCCACTTTCTGGAGTCACAGTGGTGGTACTTTCTGGAGTCATTGTAGTGGTACTTTCTGGAGTCATTGTAATAGTGGTTTCGGAAGTCATTGTGGTGCTGGTTTCTGGAGCCATTGTTGTGGTTTCTGGAGTCATTGTGGTAATAGTACCTGTAGTCGTTGTGGTGGTGGCGGCACTTTCTGAAGTCAATGTGGTTGTGGTTTCTGGAGTCATTGTGGTAGTAATTTGTTGAGTCGGAGTGATATTGGTATCTGGAGTTGTGGTGGTAGCAGTTTCTGGAGTCATTGTGGTGGTTGTCTCTGAAGTCATTTTGGAAGCGGTTGCTGGAGTTGTGGTGGTGCTTTCTGGGGTCATTGTGGTGGAGGTTTCTGAACTCACAATGATGGTGGTTTCTGCAGTCACTGTGGTGGTGCTTCCTGGAGTCACTGTGAAGGTGCTTTCTGGATTCATTGTGGAAGTGGTTTCTGGAGTCACTGTGATGGTGGTTTCTGGAGCCATTATGGGAGTGGTTTCTAGAGTCGTGGTGGTAGTGTTTTCTGGACTCATTGTGATAGTTATTTGTAGAGTCGGGGTGGTTTCTGCGGTCTCTGTAGCGCTGGACTCTAAAGTATTTTTAAAAATAACATTGCATTAAGTAATGTCTTGTATTGGTTTAAACAAGCATTCTCCTAAAAACAAGATGTATGACTAAATATGACCAGCTTGACTATTCACGGGTGGCTTTTGTATTAGACGGCTTAACAAAACAGGGATCGTAGGTTTATATCCCCCATGGATCATGGGCATGCATGTATAGCAGGGTGTGGTGGTTGATCTATGCTTTGACATTGCTGCTACTAGGAGGAACCATCCAAGAATCCCCTCCTAGCAGAAAAAGGTTTTATCTGCAGTGATTGCAAAAATGATATAGGCTTTTGGTCAAGCTGCTTCTGCCCTACAAGCCAAGTCTAACTTGCAGGTGTTAGTATTGAATAGCATTATATTGAAGGATATGCAGAAGGTTAGCTGTATGTCATTTATTTTTCCAAAACGCCATATCTCCATTTTGATCAATATGAGTAAACATGTTTTTTTTGTGGCACAAAAGTGGTTTAAGGAAAATCAAGATTGTCTTTTATTTAAACTTTCATAAAGTACCTCAAAGGCATGGAAACATTAACAAATTGAAATACAGATTTGAGTATTTAAAGATTTATTTAAAAATATGTTTTCTTTCCCAAAACATGAACCTAGAAGGACAGATGGTGGTGAACTTTGCCAAGAGGATGGAAATGGCTGTAGTCAACACTTATTTCCAGAAGAGGGAGAAACATAGAGTTACCTACAAGAGTGGAGGTAGGAGTACGCAAGTAGACTACATACTAAGTAGACGAGCCAATCTGAGAGAGATCAGAGACTGTAAAGTAGTGGTAGGAGAGAGTGTAGCCTGTCAGCATCGGATGGTGATGTGTAGGATGTTTCTGGTGGTCAGGAAGAAGAGGGGAGGAAAGATTCAAAAGAAGTGGTAGAATTTGGAAAAGGAAGGTGAGAAATTCAGACAGAAGCTGAGACAGGGTTTGGGTGGTCAAAAAGAGCTTCCAGATGACTGGGAAACTACATCAGAAGTGATCAGGGAGACAGGAAGGAAGGTGTGTCAGCTGGAAGGAGGAAAGAAGATAAGGAAACATGGTGGTGGAATTAGAAAGTACAGGACTTCATTCAAAGGAAGAGGCTAGCTAAAAAAGTGGGACATTGAAAGGGCTGAAGAAAGTAGACAGGACTACAAGGAATCGCAGCACAGAGTGAAGTGGCAAAGGCCAAACAGAAAGCATGTGATGAGTTGTATGCCAGGTTAGACACGAGGGAAGGCGAGAAGGAATTGTATAGATTAGCGAGACAGAGAGACAGAGATGGGAAGGATGTACAACAGATAAGGGTGATTAAAGATAGAGATGGAAAGGTGCTAACAAGTGAGGAGAGTGTGCTGAGAAGATGGAAGGAGTATTTTGAGGAGTTGATGAATGAGGAGAATGAAAGGGAAAGAAGGGAGGAAGAGGTGAATACTGTAGAGCAGGAAGTTAAAAAGATTAGAAAGGATGAGGTGAGGGAGGCTCTGGGGAGAATGAAGAGTGGAAAGGCTGTTGGTCCAGATGACATACCAGTGGAGGTGTGGAAGTGTCTAGGAGAGACAGCAGTGGAGTTCTTGTCTAGGTTATTCAACAGGATTTTAGAGAGTGAGAAGATGCCTGAGGAATGGAGGAGAAGTGTCCTAGTACCAATCTTTAAGAACAAGGGTGATGTGCAGAGTTGTAACAACTACAGAGGCATAAAGTTGATGAGCCACACAATGAAACTTTGGGAAAGAGTAGTGGAAGCTAGGCTAAGAAGGGAAGTGGATATTTGTGAGCAGCAGTATGGCTTCATGCCCAGGAAGAGCACTACTGATGCAATTTTTGCTCTGAGATTGTTAATGGAGAAGTACAGAGATGGTCAGAAGGAGCTGCACTGCGTCTTTGTGGATTTACGAAAAGTGTATGACAGGGTGCCGAGAGAGGAGCTATGGTCCTGTATGAGGAGGTCAGGAGTGGCAGAGAAGTACGTCAGAATAGTTCAGGATATGTATGAGAGAAGTAAGACAGCAGTGAGATGTGCTGTAGGTCAGACAAAGGAGTTCAAAGTGGAGGTGGGGCTACATCAAGGATCAGCTTTGAGTCCCTTCTTATTTGCTATGGTGATGGACAGGTTGACAGATGAGGTCAGACAGGAATCTCCGTGGACAATGATGTTTGCAGATGACATTGTGATTTGTAGTGAGAGCAGGGAGCAGGTGGAGGAAAACCTGGAAAGTTGGAGGTCAGCTCTAGAAAGAAGAGGAATGAAAGTCAGTCGCAGCAAGACAGAATACATGTGTTTGAACGAGAGGGAGGGAAATAGAACAGTGAGGTTACAGGGGGCTGAGGTCAAGAAGGTGCAGGAGTTTAGGTATTTGGGGTCAACAGTCCAGTGTGACGGGGAGTGTGGAAAAGAGGTGAAGAGGCGAGTGCAGGCAGGTTGGAGTGGGTGGAGAAAAGTGTCAGGGGTGTTGTGTGACAGAAGAGTGTCAGCAGAATCAAAGGAAAGGTGTACAGAACAGTAGTGAGAGCAGCTATGATGTATGGGTTGGAGACTGTTGCAGTGAGGAAGAGACAAGAGGCAGAGATGGAAGTAGCAGAGATGAGGATGTTGAGGTTCAGTTTAGGAGTGACGAGGATGGACAAGATTAGGAACGAGCACATCAGAGGGACAGCTCAGGTTGGTTGTTTTGGAGACAAAGTCAGAGAGGCCAGGTTGAGATGGTTTGGACATGTGCAGAGGAGGGATAGTGGTTATATTGGTAGAAGGATGTTGGAGATGGAGATGCCAGGCAAGAGGTCAAAGGAAGACCAAAGACAAGATATATGGATGTGCTGAAAGAGGACATGAAGGTAGTTGGTGCAAGAGTAGAGGATACTGAGGACAGAGTTAGGTGGAAAAGGATGATTCGCTGTGGCGACCCCTAAACTGGGAACAGCCGAAAGGAAAAGAAGAAGATAAAGGGCGAGTACAAACTCACAAGGTTATAACCCCCAGCGAGGGGTGGAAGGTAGATGAAGTTCGGACTAAGTCAAAGAGAGGAAGGTTTCACTGGCTTAAATAATGTCAGTGATGGCTTGATTGAGAGCAGCTGATGGCATTCCCTGAATATTCCTCCTGAAACTTGTTTACCAAACACCACTTAAATGCATTTTTCACGTTTTTTGTTGTTGTATTGTCTTGAAATGAACCTTCATAATAAAATATTTCCATCACTGTATAAGAATCTACATTTTTAACAAAAACAGAATCATTCATGTTCAATAAAGAAATATATTTCTTTAAAACTTTACTGCACCTATTCTGAATTTCTAATTCATTATCAAAATTATAATAAAAATGTTCAGTTTGAGTTTTAAATGTTAAATGCTTTCCGTGTTTAGTTATTTAAAAAATTCAGAGTTGAAATGGATCGAAGTTTCAAGTTCAGACATAGAAACAACCCCAACAAACTTAAGCCATCTCCTTTAAAATACTTGTAGATTCAGGCGCATTATGTTGCAAAGATGCTGTTAATTATTCTGTTTATTTACATGAGGCCAGCCAAGGGATCTGCAAACACTCCCAACAATGAACCCATGAACCCATGCCCCTTACTCACTGTCAGAACTACGGTTCACACCCTACTGACTCTCCTGCGTTGTTCTTAACCTGGATTTCCTTACATGCTCTCCGACTCACCTGAAAGTGCGCCATTTTGCTACTTATCCGGGAAACCTCTGCTCCACTCCAACGCAACCTATATCTACTCACCTCTGCTTTCCCGTTATAGAACTGTTTTAGCCAACTCCAATCGAACTCAACTGGCAGTCTACGAGGGATCTGCTGACGCCAGTTTCCTGCAAACTAAGAGTCAACTATATGATGTTTACTTGCTTTTTAAAAAGAAATATTGGAATAAATTCGAGCATTTACTTCCCTCAATCCTCACAGCCGTGACAACATCTGAACGCAGATAAGTGTGAGTTCGTTGTATTTGGGAATGGTCTGGGTGAACATAAGTTTATCTCTTTCTCTGATTATTCAGTTGTCTGTAATTTGGGATTTTTCTTTGATCATAAACTGAAATTCAGAGATCAGGTGAACAACGTGGTGAGAGCGTCATTCTTTCAGCTTCCAGTTTAAAACATTCTTGATAGATGCGACTTTGAGCAAAGAATCTACGCCATAATTAGCTCTATGCTAGATTTTTGTAATGCCCTATACTATAGCATTAATAAGGCTCTGATTGGCAGGTTGCAGGTGGTCTAAAATGCTGCAGCACTCTTTGTAACCAGGACCAAGAGAAGGTCTCATATAATTTTGCTTGACCTTTACTAGCTCCTAGTGGAGGTTTTTTTTTTTATCCTTGTATGGGTCAAGCCCCATGGTTTGGTGGAAGGTACTCCGGACAAATATGTGCGGTTGCACAGGGCAACGCTGGTTAGTTTCCCAAACCTGTTGTCATCTCCCAACCTTCCCCCTCTCTCCACCCACATCTCCTCCTGTCTCCATACTGTCCTTTTCCAAATAAAGGCAAAAAAAGGATGTGATCAACATCAGTGACATTTTAGTGATCTATTCCCCAGATAGAGCTTTGTCAGCGAATCATCTGCTCCTCAGTATCCCTAAAAGTCACTATAGGTGTTGGGGTGGCCATGCTTTCAACGCCTTTGCTCCAGAGTTGTGGAATTCACTGCCACTGAACCTCAATGTGATTTCAAGGGAAAACTTAAAACACATCTTTTTACTTGGCATTTGGTGATGAGTAATGGTAGAGTTGCTGTTTTAATTTGTTGTTAATGTGGCGTTTTCTATGACGATAACATGTTATGCCTATGTGTGTGTGTATCATGTTTTAAGCCTGTTCAGCGCCCTGGTCAACTTTGTAGTTGTGGTGTGGTGCTTTATAAATAAATTTTAATAAGCCTGCAAGGTGAGGGGTGTTTCATTTACTGCAAGCTAAAATCCAATCACAACAAACTGGGACACTCTACCACCAATCACAAATATCATCACACAAAGAGGGAAAATGAGTCACTGGAATGTTCTCTGCATGAATCATTGGGAAATGCAAAATAAATGCCTAGTATGAGATAAAGAGAGCTTCTTTGACCTTTAAAGCAACTAAGCTGTCCTTTTGACAACTGAAACTTTCTGAAGCCATAATAAGGGGCACTTAAAGTTAGAAATCAGGAATCTTGACCGCCCTTTAGTGAGGAAATAGGAAGAGGTGAGAAATGGAGGGAGCAGGGAAAGCAAAATATAGGTCTGCATTTACTTCGTATCAGGTTATCTGTTAACTAAAGCAGTCAAACAGGAAAAACAGGCAGCGTTTCACTTCCAGCACTTTAGGCACAGAACAAAAGTCTTGGATGGTGGACAAACCCTTGAGAAGTTTTAAGCAACGGCTTCCAGTTTCCCCTGGAGATGAATCCAGAGTGAGGGCAAACACCTCTTCTAAATGTTAAAGATTTTGATCATATAGCTTTGAGTTAATGTACCGGGGTTTTTTTTATTCAAAAATCCCTTTGATATTTAGGATTTGCTCCACACAATCCCCCTCTCAGTCCTGCAATACAGTAGGCTTTCTTCCCCGCTCCTTCTCTTGATAGTGCACACACTCACTCTTGTATCTTCTCTCTGTTCACTGTAATCAAATTCAATATGAATCCACCCAAGCAAAGATTCTTGTAAAAGGCCCCACACTGGCTTTCTCTTTCCATCTCAACTGTTCCTCTCATTCAATGGCAAGGGCTAGAGAAAGACCACAGAATAGAGAATTGAATCACAGAAAACAACTGAACTCATTAACCACAGCACTTGTATGTGTCACAGAAAGGACAAATAAACAATGAAATACATTATTTCTAAACAATACCTGTAATCCACTCGTGGGAGAATTATCTGTTGAATCTATGTTGGCGAAATGCACAGTTTACTGAATCCAGTGTGATCATGATAGATGTGGTGCGAAACTAGTTTTTTTTGCGCACCCATTTTGAAATGCCATTAAAATCCAATAAAACAGGAAGAGAACCGAACTTAAATGAAACAATTTTGAACCAAAATGTTCTGTACTATGTAGTGGAAAAGCTCCAAAAATGTGCCTTTATTGGTAATAACAAAAGTGTACAGTTCTTATTTCACTCTTTGTAGAGAAACACATTACTCAAGTGGGGTTTCATCATAGAAGAACATATTAGAAAAAATATAGTGTTCTAATCAAAAATTCTTTCTTTAAAAGCGTTTAAAAACATAGATTTTTATTAAGTTTGTGTTGTGATCTTATGTCTCTCCATAAGAGAAACAATGAATAAAAAACAATGCTTTATACAAGCTTTAAATACGTTTCATAAATATTTGATGAGATTTGTACAACTTTTAAAGTGTGTGAAGCTAACATTTAATTATTATTTTTTTTTAATCTATCAGTACTGGATTGTAGAAAATATACTGTACATAAATGTGCCAGACAAAACAATTTGAACCTTTTCTGTTTTACTGTATTCTTTAAACCCAAATAAGTTAACATTACTGAAAGTAGAAAGGGAATCCTACTTAAGTAAACAGTACACAGTTGAGTACTGTTTAGTTAAAAAGATTTTTATTTTGAGGTAATCAGTTTTGAGTACTGTTGCAGTTGAGATTATTTGAATGGCTAACATGAAAATCTTTCTTTTTGTGCAAATTCTATAGTATTTGATTAAATGTGAATACATCAGAATCTACACATTTTCTTGATTATCAATTGACTGTGTTAATAGCACAGAACAGATTCTGAGCATGTTAAACAGCCCCCTGAGACCCGTGTAGCAAGAACCCAGCCGTGGAAAGAGCAATAGCGGATCCCATCCGGCTTCCAGGTGCAAGGAAGTCTAATGAGAATATGAGCCAAGGGATTATCAGGTTAAGCCCCCACCTCCAACCCCTTTCCGTCAACCACATAATAACTGTGTATATAGTGAAAAATGATCTCCAGTTTACAAAAATATAACAATGTTTTTCCCCCTGAAGTGCACCACCATGCATAAAAAACCCCAAAACATTATAATGCAACCCATCATAAGGTTTACCATTTCTCTATTGCATCGCTATTGTTCTCTGTCACGAATCTTTAAAAATAGGCCACCCATTAGTCACTCATAAATACTCTCTGTAAGCTCCACTAATGCGCACTTAATGTCTAATTTTATGCAAAACCACACAGAAGAAACACCTTTGCACACTCAAGTTATTTCTAAAGACCATTTCTGGTAGGGGCTCTGCACACTCACAGAAACACGCACATTCCGACAGTTTTGTTGTGTAGGGATGATATCACAGTGATATGGTGTTACATAAGCTTTTACATAAGAAGCCACACTGCAACGAGAGAGCTTTTTTCTGTTTTTGCAGCACCGATGCTGTTGGGACTGCAGCAAATCCTCTTCAAACACATCTGTGTCTCCATCCACTTGGCCTTAATGAATAATCACTAAATCGAGCTTTGCTCTTATCTGTATTCACTCCACACGTACCTCCTTCTTTCAACTCACTCCATAGCAAACCCCATCAATAACAGATCCATGACAATGGAAGCCCATAATTTTCCCCCATTACCCACAGTAAACACTTCCCATTGTGAACCAGAGTCCTGCCGACAGCTGAACCCAGACCAGCTCTTTCCTTCCTAATGGGAGGGATTTAAATACCAGAAAACTGAACTAGCTCCATAAGAGCTATGAAAAACATGCAGATAAGTCAAGCTGCCCATGTGCCAGTCTTATTATGCTTATATTCAAATAGATGTACAAGTCTTGAGGTACTCAGAATGTTTAATTAATTAAAAAATATTTGAATAGGAATTATACACAGCAGCTCAGTCAAGCCTAAAATTGCGAAAATAAGTTGGAATATTCCACTTTGCTGTGAAAAAAGACTTTAGAAGATGTATATAATGCAAATTTACTGTATTCTCAATTTATCTTGCAGTTTTATTGAGCAGTGTAACAGATAACAGACCTGTGTGTAGTGATGTCATGCTACATTCAGATGTATCAAGCTCAATATGTCCATGTTAACAATCCCTGTGAAAAAGGAAAATCCTCTTGATGCAGCGATATCCAAGTTTTGTTGTCCAGAAAAAACACAGTGGGATTGCAGTAATGTCCAGTATAAAAGAGTAGAAACATGAAAACATAGACAAAAATAATCATTTTCTTTCCATCAACAATCAATAGGAAAGTCAAATGTAATATGAAGAGTGCCTTAATTAAAGACTGTGTTCCCTGATTCAGTTTGAGTGCTTAAGTCTTGTTACAGCTTTATTTAATGGTGTAAGAAGTGCCAGCGAAACCCTTTTAAAACACTGAAGATATTTAAAAATGCAGCTGTGTTTTTAACAGTGCTTCTGAGATTACAGAGCAAGATTTACCACAGTTTCTCTAATGAAAAGCTTTTTGATATTAAACATTCTTCTTAGAATCAGCGTTTTTGCCATATCACTAATCTTTATAAGGCCAGTAAGATGTAAAAAATCAAGCTTATATTATTAGGAATGCCATGTACAACATGTTACAGTGCAGTCTACAAAATTCTTACTTACATTATCCTCACATTTTTTAAACTGTTTTAATGTCACAAATTATTATAAAAATTCAGCGATGTAAAAACACAGTAAATACATAGTCCTCAATAGATGCATAAAAAATCAAAAAGTGGAAGTTGATTGCTTCATATGAAAAAAAACCCAACGTTCTGTTTGGCCTAAAGCTTCGGATAAGTGTCATTGTCCCTCTGAATGACACCCCAGCTCTCTATTTCCTGCCTTGTGAGCTGGGGGTACCCTTGCCACCAGATCGACGGACAGGAACTTTCGAGACAGGGATTCGAGTACGCTGTGGGGCATCAGTCTTTTTAGAAGGTGGGGTTGAAGTGGGACTGAGATTGGAAGACAGTGCACCTTGACTTGAAGAGTGCGATGGTGGTGTTTGCCTCACACTAATGGGTATCTTGGAGTCTCGAGGTAGGCTGGTGCTGCCTTTCATTGAACGGAATGAGGAAGTGGTGGGAGATGAGCATTCTGGAGAAGATAAATCCGTTTTGGGGTCACCTGCAGATTTTGTTGGAGAACTCATTTCATCGTCTGAGCCTGCAATGCTGGGACTGTCTGGGTCATACAGGTCGTAGAGTGCATCTCCAGAGCAACTGTCCCTCAGCAACCCATCCCTACGAAGGAAAGTGCTGTCTTCATCCTCTGGGCCAGGTGTGGGGGAGTCCCAGTAGCCTTCATCGCTTGGTGGAGCATCCTGAAGCTCTTTATCAACAGGTGGAGGTGAGGGGCGGGAGGGTTGCTGTTTGCCTATCTTGGTACTTCCACTCACTGGGATTTTGCTGAGGCCAAGTACCTTCACCTGAGGTTGCCTCTTCTCAAGCCTTGTCGGTGCATGATGGAGAACTGGTTCTGCCCGACGTAAGGCTGGGGAATCCTCATCCTTCTGGGGCAACATATGCCATAAACCCTGCATGTCTGCATCGTCTACACCCTCAGGACTTGCCATCTCTTCCCCACCACCCATGTAGGCAACCACTCCACTGCCCTGGAGCTTTTTAGGGGCTGGACGTGGTCTCTGTTGGGCAGGGATATAGCAGGATGCATGAATAGAAGTAAGGTTACTGACCTGAGGAGGAAGTGGTGGCTTGGCAGGAGAACATCTCTCTGAGTTTATACCAGCTCCACTTAATCTGCGACCCATGCAACCCCCACTGCTGCTACCGGTTCCACTTGTGGCACTTCCCCCATTCCCAGAATCCTCTTCTGGGTCAGCAATGATGTCACCACAGCCTGTTAATGAATCAAAGCTCTTTAAGGAAGTAACATCGGTGAACATGGAACATAAGGGATCCACTGATTGTTCAGATTGAGGATCGGCTGTAGCATGCTCCATTGGAGGGGTCAAAGCACAGGTTGGAATGTCAGATGAGTGTGTTGAAGTGCTGTGTTTATCATGCTGAAGCCCTATTCCGGCCTCGAAACGAAGTGGGGAAAGAGCTGGAGACTCCACGGTGGCTTTTTCTTGTTGGGGAAGAGATGGGCCACAGCTGCTACACTCCACTTCATTAGTACCCTGTAATTCCTGGATGGATGTCTTCCATTTCTCAGGATCCTTTGAGAGAGGAGTTTCCTCAAACACTTGTGGCAAGGGCTCAAGCGTCAGTGTCATATCCTTCTCTGCTGTTACACTGCCAGTGCTGTGGGAAAGTATCAAGTCTCCTTCTTTCACCTCTTTGGCCACCTCCAAGGCATCCTCTTGAAACTGGGGCTTCCTCCTCCAACGCATGCTACTGAAAAGCCCTTTAAGGCCTCGTCCTCGGCGTCCCATGGTTGTAGTTCCATCCCCTGAACGGCTGCTGCTCCGGCGCAGTAAAGAGAAGAAACTGAAAGACTTGGTAATAGAGCTGCGGAGGGGGGCAGTGGACACACCATCTGGCATCCCGGCATGGAGCTGGTCACTACTGGCAGATTCTTCCTTGCGATTGCTGTCAAGCTTCGATGGAGTGTCCGTTATTAAGCCATCATGTGTTTTGCTTCTAACGATCTCCAGTGTCTTGCTAGCAGCTTTAGCAGTTGACTCTCCTTTGTTCCTAACAGAGAAGATGCTCGGCATACTGGTACCGGACTTGCGTCTGCCGAACAGCTTGAAGGCAGCTTTGTTGAGCTTTCCTGGTTGCTGAGGGTCACATGGAGGTGGTTCGCTGTATTCAGTTTGAACCTCCATCGCATTCAGTAAATCCTCTGCACCCCCTACTCTCTTGTTATCCTGTCTCTGACTGCTTGTAGTGTTTTCCTCTCCTTTCCCTCTTCACTTGAATCTGCTGCCTACGCTTGCTGGTGTTCTCCCTGCTTCGCTCTCTTCCTCTCTCACTGGTGGCTGCGCCTGACAGTCTCTATGGTAACTGGGAGGGCTAAGCAGCTTTCGTCAGCACTGGAGGATAGCCAGCACTTTTTTCCTCCGCCCACACAGCTCTCCCCCTCCATACACACAAACACACCCTCATCCCCCACACTACTAACATCACATATCCTTCTCCTCTTTCCAGCTTCAATTCATCTCTTTATCACTCCGAAAAAGCTTGATAAGCATCTTTGTACAGGGTGTATAGAATGGCTGCAATGCTTTGTAACATCACGGTTGGCGTCATATGTCTTTGAGTGCACTGTGTGCATATATATATATGCACTGGAAGTTTTTGGCATTCTTTTCTTTCATTTTACGTAGGTCATCAGGGTTGCGTTGTGATTTGTTTTCTAATCGAATCACATGTGTAATATAGATGAAGTAATTGAAAATACAAAGATGAAAATATTTTTACAACAGTTGCAGAGTTGCTCTATGCTCTGTATTTAGGATGTAAGCAAAGGCTGTTGTTTGGAAACATTACGAGTATGAGGAGGCAGATGAAGATAAACACTTTGCTAAGACTGTACGCACAACACACTTGAAATGGTTTAGAGAGAAGGCTGATGAAATCTAAATGAGATTAGAGCAGATCACGTTGGTGGTCCTCACCTGTTCCAGGCCGTCTGGTTCATGGTTCATTATATTCAATGTATCCTTTTCTAACCCGCTGTCCATCTGCCCCCAGCATATGGGCCCAGAGGGACTCCTGTTACCCTACTCTTCTACTGTTGCTTAAGAGCTATTAGTTGGTCCTCGTTGGTGCAACAACTTAGAAATTGTGGTTTCTTATTTTCAGGTTTGAGATATTTGAAAGATATATGAAAGATGTTTGGTGACAAAGATCATAGTTTAATAATTCTGTGCTATTTTGTATTTACATTGTTTGCACACTTTTTTCATAACTGGGTGTGTTGTATATAGTAGATAATTATGGTGAAACCAAACCTCAGAGATGTCTCGATTACATTCTCTATGGTAATCTGTCAGGACTTTACAACCAAGCCATTAACAATGGAGCCTTTATTTCCCTACTTTCCATAATAGCAACTGTTTTTAAAATAACACAGCAAGATGATACTGTAAAGAAAGGGAGACATTACCTTATAGAAAGATAATTTTCAATCAAATATCATCAGGATTCAAGAATGAATAACTCAACAAGATATTCAAGACAGATTTTTCTCAACACTTGTTACAAGCCATCATAATGTTATTTATCTTTTGTTTTGGACAAAACATTCTATAGACATTTCTCCTGGACCTCCTAGACAAGGGGTCGGCAACCCAAAATGTTGAAAGAGCCATATTGGTCCAAAAAAACAAAAAGCAAATATGTCTGGAGCCGCAAAAAATTAAAAGCCTTATAGAAGCCTTATAATGAAGCCAACACATGACTACTCTGTTGTACGATGCCGCCTCAAGTTTAACTTTACAATATTGAAAAGTTAAATCACAATCATTACAATATTGATGAATCAAGTTTTGAAAAGGTAAAGTATATACCTTTTTGTTTTGTTTACAGCAGCCACCTGTCCAGCATCCAGTTCTGCTGATAGAAACGTGTGTCGCAGACTATGACGCAAATCTTCGTTGACAGAAATGTTGAAATTTAATATTTATTCTACACATTTTCACAGCATTGGAAAACGTTAAGAATGTTTGTCCTCCTACAGAAACTATTAAAACGAAAAATATATTTCCCTCACCCACCTTTTTCCATTTTCAAACATTTTTGAAAAAGTTCCAGGGAGATGCGGCTCTAGAGCCGCAGGTTGCTGACCCCTGTCCTAGACCATTCGAGCTACAGCCACTTGGGTTGCTGTATCTTTTCAGACTGGTACCAATAATGGAATTCTGTAACTGTAACTCAAACTGAGACCCTCATGGAAACCTCGAAAAGTTAAACCCCAGGCTCTTGAAGCGGTTTAAGATTCACCATTGACATAATGGCCGTTGAAAAATATAAGAAAAAAGGCAATCTCCATAGCAACCCAAATGTTTATTCTATCAACCCATTTTTTTCCAGCTTTGGTAAATGATAGAGATATGGGGGATGGGGGAGGGGTTATCTATATAACATACTGACAAAAGGAACATTATATTATGTTACTAGGCATCCATAGCAACCAGAATACCATAGCAACCTTTTTACTCTCTATTAACCTCTCTATCTCAGCATAGGAAAATTTTTGCGACATGCGGATTGGTTTATTTCACTCCAATTTATACATGGAACATTAGATGATGTCACTGACTCTTCCATAGCAACCGCAATGTTTACCATGGCAACGTATTTGCCATATCTCTATCTCAGCTTGGGTCATTGTCATTGTGTTGTTGATACATGGAGATATGGGGTGTGATAAATGAATGGTTTCTAAGGTAAACAGCCTGGTTGCAGTGGAAGGGTTAGTGACAGTAATAGTCCCTGCATCACTATGAGTGAAATAAACTAACATCCATGTCTCTATGGTTTTCCAAAGCTGAGATAGATACATGTAGAATTAAGACATTTGATTTTGCACTTCTGCTTCTTGCAGAAAAGTCTGCACCCGTCTACCTTCAATAGCATATATAAACTTCCATCCACACTATTATCTGAACAATATCTAGTGGTATTGTCATTCATTTATTCATTTTCCAACCCACCTTTTCCCTTTTGGGGTCACGGGGGTCTGCCGGTTTCTATCTCCAGCGCACATTGGGCGAGAGGCGGGGGTACACCCTGGACAGGTCACCAGTCCATCGCACACAAACTTACACGCATGTACACACCTAAGGGGAATTTAGATTATTCAATTAACCTAATCGCATGTTTTTGAGATTTGTGGGAAAACGGGGAACCCGGAGGAAACTTACACAAGCACAGGGAGGACATGCAAACTCCTTCCAGGAAGGTCACTGGCAAGCCTCGAACCGATAACCTTCTAACTGAAATGCCACAGTGCTACCACTGCACCACCATGCCGCCTCTACTGGTACTTCTAAGACAAATATATATTCACATTCGGTGTTACCTTCTGGTGTAATAATCTCCATAACCCACTCCAAAAAACTCATACAACTTTTGACATTCCATGAGCACCTGATTAACTTTCCCTTTAGGACTAATAGCTTTTTGTTTTTCCTTCAACTGTGAAATGCATGAAAATAAATGTTCCTAAACACTGTGCTCTTTTGGAAATCCCCAAGGCAGTTAAAGAAAAAATCCAACAATCCTCCTCTTCCAGTTCACTGCAATGAGACAATATCTACATTCACACAAATTTCAGAACGGAATGGAGCAGCATGTCGTTTGTTTTTGTGGAAAGGTAAGCTAGCATTCAGCTGTTTCAGTTAGTGATTCAACTCTTTCTAGCTTCTAATACAGCTTTAGTTCCAGGTCTGCAGCAATTCAACAAAATGTCCCACCTGTGTTTGGAATTTCTGTCAGCAGCAGCCCCTGAGAGTTTGGGGTTTTTTTTATATGCCACCACACTCTTTTCTCTGGGTCACTCAGGGTTTGTATACTCTTTTTCTATACTAACCATTGGAGGTCTTGCTGCTTAAGGGCAAAAGGAGAAAAATTAAGCAGAAACATATGAAATAAAAGACCAACGTGAAAGAACAAAAAGAGGAAAGATACATAAACAACTTCAATTTGAATTCGTTTATGAACACCTTCATTGGCTATGTGGTTATCAAGAACAAATCTTTCCCAAGATACAATCTAGGACACTTTGAAGAAAATAAAGCTCGTTTGTTTGCTAGCGAGGGTGTGTTTGGCAGATTTTACAACAATGTTCCCCGCCATTATCTTCCACTGAAAAGAGCAAAGGTGTGCTCAGGTTCTTCAAAGCAGCGTAGCTCTTAATAAACACAAAGGCAAAATCTTCTCTTGAACTGAGCTGCATTGATCCCATCTGCCATTAACTTTGTTTAGCTTTCCCAGCATCTTGTTAACCACATGTTATTGAAAGATTGTTCAAACATTGTTGTCATGTGACTTGCCACATACATGTCATAGTGGCCGTCATCATTTGATAATTACCGTAAGCACGCAGTTCTTGCCATTTTCTCCAGTCTGTAAAAGGTTAAGCAACCACTGACATTGAGAGTGAGTGAAAGAGGGAAAAAAATGTTTGGTTGTATTATACAGTTTATAATATCCAGAAAATTCATTATAATATTAAATTTATTATAATATTAAAATAAATCCTTTCATTAAGGTTAAAGTAATACAAAATTTCAGCCAAGTCACAAATATTCTGATATTCACCTGTTGTGTAAGTAATGAATTATGTACAAAAATAATTTAAATTTACCCCAAACAAAATTCATTGTTCCTGTAATATTTAAATAATTTCATTAAATAATACAAAACTTCAGCAGAGTCACAAATATTCAAACATTCTCTTGTTCTACAGTAAATGTAATCAAAATATGTACAAAAATACTTTAAAAAATGGAAATTTACCTCAATGTACAAAATGCAAGATACAAGGAACAACTTGATGATGTTGAGATAAGGCCTCTGTTCAGGCCATCACTTCCAGTACTTCTTTATGCCGACGATTACTTTGGCTGTATGTTTGTTGTCACTGTCCTGCTGCTGAATGTTTCAGTCCTTTGATGAAATGCCTTGTTACAGCCAAATATTTCACATTTACACTCATTAGTCCAGAGCACCTGCTTCCATTTTCTGCAGTCCAGTTCCTGTTTGAGTCGCTTGGCCTTCCCACATCAGATCCATGGCTTTTTGGCTGCAGGTCTTCCACGAAGAGCATTTCTGGCCATACTTCCGATGGTTACACCTGGGTTCACTGGTTTCTGCGATTTCTGAGGTGATTACCTTGCTGGTCATCTTCTAATTTAGAAGGATAATAAACTTGATGTGTGTGCATAAGTTTCCACTGGGTCTATGATCCTCAACATCATTTAAAAAAACTTTAACTGCACATCTTGATGCTGCTTTGAATTCTGTTTCTTGTTGCTGTGATCAATCTTGACATTAAATAAATAGTATAGCAACTTATAATGTTTATGATTGTCATTTCAATAGAACATTCTTTCTATATATATCTCTGATCTCAAAGCATTGCTATTGCATGTTTTTATTTTTTGTCCTTCTTTCACTTACTAGATTTTCCCCAATTCCTATAATTAGCCTTGATCGGCTTTGTCTAACTCGAGGATGTATTTCACCAGCGTCCCGTCACCAGTGCTCAGATTTGCAAAACAAATCCAGTTTACTGGGTCACGTGACATACGGTAAATCTACATCCTGAACTTTAAAGTCATGCCTTTAGGCACCAAAGCACAATGTGAACAAACAATAGCTAAGATTGAGTGTAATTCTAAACCAAACCATGGCATTTGACACTCTGAATTTTCTTTTCTGATGGAAAAAAGTTACACCATTTAAGGCTCACGACCCATAAAAAAAAACACACATTTTGAGCAAGACAGCATTTATCCTGGGTTCAGACTTGAATATATGCATCACATTTTGCCGGTTTTTCAGAATGCAGGTCTTTACAGCCACTCCATCATCCTGGGTCTTATTTGCAGGGATTAGTGCTAATTCTCAGTTCGCCTACTGATCCTCTTGCAGCCAGTCTAGGGCTTTGTGACGAATAATCATACATCAGCTGTGCTTACAAACACAAGACACATGACTATGTGCACTTATGTCTATCTTGATTGATTTATTGGCTAATGAAAATCCACCTTTAAGTCACAGGAATAAATGTAATTTTATTTTACAACATTACAATTTCGTTTTGGGTCAATTCAGATGAAAAACAAGTACCGGTACTTCAATTTGTGGCATTTACAGACTACAGTTTTATTTATGGTTAAGTAGCAGTTATGATTTATTGTGTCCTCACAAGTAAATATGAACTTTGTCCTGTTCGGTGACCTCACGTTAACCTTTTCGTTTCTAGCAAACCCCCCCCTAATCGAGCAGACGACAGAGCACACAGTTCATCTCAAGAGCCATTCTTCATTCTGGACAGTATCAGTCTGGCTTACTTCTAAGATAACAGCATGTGACGCCTTACCAACGAAGCATTGAGTCTCCACACCTTTTCTGTTAGCAGTATAGCATCTCTTTGTTTAATTCTTTCATTTTAGAGCTACAGACTCCCTTTAAAATGAACAAAAAAAATGATGACAAACTAATGTTTGACTTGACATTAGTACAGAAAGAGACCCACAGACCTTTCTTCAATTTATCTCTTTGTATATCATGAATTTTATCATGTAAACAGAGTCACAAACAGCTCGTTCTATTTTACAAAACACATACAAACGGAATCTTCCCACCATCCTCAACAACAGTTCTGCCGTTTCCTTAACAAGTCATCCTGGCCACTCCAAACTCCAGAGTGACCACCGAGGGCTCGTTCATTAACTCTTTGTAGCCATTCTCGGTGGCACTACTGCCCTCTACAGTTCGCTGTGCTCCAGTGCACACCGGTGGATCCTCGGTGGCTTCCTCTCCAAACAGCTCCTCGTCTGCTTCCTTCAAACTGACAGGAGGAGCTCCCAGGATGAGTGACTTTGGTCGGGAAGGGAGGGTGCGCCCTCTTGGGGATGTATGGGGCTTGAGGGGGGATGTACTCGCACCCAGTTTCTGCAGTTTCTGTGGAAACCGGCAAAGACATTGACAACATAGCAAAGCAAATGTAATTTCAGGTCTATGAAAGAGGCTCATCATATCAGGTTAGACCTTGTCTTTATACAGAAATAAAGTATATGAAATACGTACATTTCTATATTGAAACACTATGAAGTGGAAAATCCAGGAGGTTATACTGGTTTACAAAGAATTAATTTTCATTTCCAAACCCTCTTATTAGAATACCTGGATTTATTTCACCTGTTTAAAGTTGCTACTTGTAGTTTTCTAGTGAGAAAACTTTAGACCTGCGTAAGGAACAGCTAGCAAACATATTCACAGTAAATTCACAATGGTTAGAAACATTATTATAAAATAGAAGAAATGCAATATGACTGAAGTAGATCAGCCTAGGATTGGGAATTGAGAAATGGGGAGACCTACTCAAGTACACAAAGAAAGCTGAGACCACAATGGATGGATGGGATCATATTTTGCACAATTTTAGAGTAAAGGCCTCTACACTCCATCCAACATTTTGTGCGACAATGAGCCTCGATCAAAATCCATGAGCACCACGGGACATCACAACTCTGAACGAATGAGTGGTTCCAACGATAAAAAGAGTCTCAGAGTGCTACATTGGCCCAGTTTTTCGCAAGGAGAATGACCAATGAAAACTGTATGGAGCAGTGGGCTACAATCTCTGTTGCAGCGAACACAAATATTGTTAAGAACTAAAGGAAATGTCTGACCTCTGTACCAAATATTAAGATTTATTGGCTAATGAAAATCCACCTTTAAGTATCAGGAATAAATGTAATTTTATTTTACAACATTACAATTTTGTTTTGGGTCAATTCAGATGAAAAACAAATACTTCAATTTGTCTGACCTCTGTACCAAATATTAAGTTAATTAATTAATTAATTAACAATATTAGAACATGACTTTCTGTTTTAATCTCTATTCTCAAAAACAAAAACAAATTGAATCAATAATAAATAAATTTGTCTGTGGATGTGTTCATTCCAATGTGTATTTATTTAGAAAAATAATTGTTTTTGTTAAGCTTAATCAGACTTAGAGACTTGTTAGCATGAATTTGTTGTCGCACCAGCGCGACAACATTCTTTCCGACCAAAAATCAAATAATGTTCCATCAAAAAAGTAATATTTTACCACTATTGGCCACATATACACAACAAAACATGAACCATTATTAGGTGACCTCATACGTCACATGGATTCTGCATGTGTTAGCAAAACACGGGGTCAAAAGATGCTATTTTATTACATCACAAGACCACAATGAGGACAAGGAAGCAGAGTGAAACTTTGAACTCCTCTCAAAATATGATTTTAGGAAATTTAAATCAGGCCAATTTGTTAAAGCATGTGAGTTATTAACAGAATCAATTCATAGCATATATTGACCCATCTGTAATTTGGTCCTTCACTTGTTTATCACAACCTTTACTTGTCTCACGTTCCCTAAAAAGAACAGGATTATAGCAAAACAAAAATCTTTGAGTTTTACTTTTGAGCAGCCAAGACTAACATTTTTATCCCAAAACAGTAATCTTGAGGTGAACTCACACTCTTCAGGGCTTCAACTGTGCCTTCAAGCTCCTGGTTGGTTTCCTTCAAGGTCAGCACATGCTTGAGAATGGACTGTCGAGGGTGCATAGAACGATCATACTGGTGATACATGTTTCTCCAGAATCTGCAAAACAGTTTTGAGTTTATATTTTGAGCTCAAAATATACAACAATCTTTTCTGAATGGTCATGTGGTATTAAACAACCGGAACTTTAGCATCGGTTTCACTTAAAAAGCTCCGATGTGATGTGATTTATGCTTGAACTATAAATCAAAACACTTTACATAAATGTGTGTGTGCTACAAGTATATTTTATGATTTTGAAAGTTCGAGATGATCAGCTTATGTATTTGGGAGTAGGTTTAAAAAGTGAGCTAACAGATAACAAAACAAATCAAGAACATTACAATATGTTTGTACATATATTAGAAAAATATGTAGGTGACCCCCAATAAGCCAATAAGAATTCTGACTGAAGGTGTCATGTATACAACTCATCAGATTCCAAACCCTGTGAATCTGGCCACCATGGCCAAAGCCAAAGATCTGTCCTGAAAGGTCAGGGAAAAGATCCACACAAAGCCTAATAGGCCACAAGACTATCACCAAGCAGCTTGATGAGAAGGTGACAAGATGTTTCAGTGATCATGACACCACTTAGGAACCATGAACTATACAGGAGGAACCCATAAATGATTCCAGGCAGATGGGACCCCAGTCACCATGAAATAAACTGGTAACCCACTAACTCGTAACACCTAAAAAAGTATTATTCCGTATTCTGTGGGCAAAAGTACAGAATCTGCAGGGGCTCAAATATTTCTTCCTTCACTGTAAGTAGTTTTGGTATGTAAACCAAAATGGACCTCACACAAGAAAGTGGAGCTTGGCAAAGGAAAATTCTCTGTGGTTTACTACTTTAGTTTTTTTCTAGATGTCAATATTCTAAATTCAACTCAATATTTGAAAAGGGTCTGCTAAGCCTGAATTCTGAGTACGTGACTTCGAGTGTCACTCAATCTCAGACTATTGGATAGAACACGACACATGACTTTTTGTTAAAAATAATGTTTTATGTATTATTTTTTAAAACAAACATTATTTTTAACTTTCACTCTCTCATATGTTCTTTCACTTGTGCAAATGTGTTAATAGCAGAATAGGGCTACAAAAAACTAATCCTAAATTGTGCAGTTTGTTTTTTTTTTAAGTTAAAATTTTGTATGTTTCTGGGAACAACACTTCTACGTTACACGTACTGTGATGGGAACTTTTTAATGTAATGTCTCCATCTAGTGGTTATATTGAGAAATGTAATTTGAGAAACTTTTTAGAGCATACGTCATACTTTAGTCCCGCCCTAGAGAAGACGGGTTAGAAAAAATGCTTGCGCACTCTATGGAGCTCTCTCTCTCTACCCTCACGCTCGTGCTGATCTCTCTGAGACTCGCAGTCTTTTTCTTTCTTTCTCTTTCTTTCTTTCTCTTCTTTTCTATTTCTATATATTCTTTTTCTTTCTTTTTCTTTTTTTCTCTTCTGGCGTTCGTTTATATTTTTAATAGGCTCTTAATATGCGCTAAACCATGTTCTTCTTCCACGTTAGAGTCACGTGTGTAGGAAATGCGTTGAGACTGTTAAATCTTTGTAATAAATAGCCGCATTTGCTGTGTTCTCTCTCAAAAGGTCTCCAGTGTTTATTATCAATTGAGAAGGTATATTTTTACCATAACAGTACGTTCTCTTGTCTACCATAACACTTCTTATCTACAAGTATTAACCAATTAAACCTCAATCACCATAGCGCCCTCTACTGGTCTTCAATGAACTACATTCACAAAACAGTATTATTCTATGCAGAAATGAATATGTAAATATGTAATAATTTTCCACGATGCCACAGGTTTTGACAATTTAAAAAGGTTCAAGTAAAATAATTATTTACTCTAAAACTGTGGTCCTAAATATTAAAATACAAAACTGTTCAATCACAAGGAACATGTTCATATTATAGAAGTCAACCATATGATAGATTAAGGGAAAAGACTACAGTACAATATTTTAAACATTTATTTTAATCTATACATTGACAGTACACTTTTAAAGTTTGGTGTCCACACTGTGCTTCAGGAACAGATGAGTCATGTGCTGTCCAGTAGAGAACCAGTGAGGACTGGTCCAACAGTAGTAGAGTCCAATAATAGGACAGTGCCATTTGAAGTTTGCCAATGGCAGTCGAAGTGTGCCAGTGGCAGTCTGTAGCCAGACACCTTAAATATTTAGAAGTTCCTCAAGCGTAGAGTCTTTAACAAAATTTAATTTTAGAGACAAGGAACTACCACGGTTCACTAACGTTTAAGATGCACATGAACATATAGTTCAATTGAAGTCTGTACACCATGCTGTATATATTTTAATCTGATGATTATGATGATTTCTTTAAAGAAATGTCAGGTTAATAAAACATGAGGAGATTTTGAAGCCGTGTTCTTAATTAATATTTTGAGCAAAGTCAAGAAATAGTTGTTTTTCCCATACCTGAAGTGGTAGGCTTGGGTTGAGGGTTCCAAAACCGGGTGTGATTCAGCATATTTTGGACTATACACAGGGTTCAGGTAGTTCTGCTTTTCTCTCAGAAGGTGAGCCCAGAGTGAATACGTCCTCTCTTTCAATCTGAAATGAATCACGAACGAAGTAAGGCATTGCATGAGAACGAAGTAAGCCATTGAGATGATTGCATTGGAGATGTGATATACTCACTGAAGATCCTCTCTCTGCCGTGGGCTGTTACAGAGGAAGTTCCCAAACTGGCAGGAATGGACGTGCTCGTGGATCTGTATGAGGAACCATTCGCTGAACTCAAAAGCCTGAGGAAACTGTTCTGTCAGTTGCCAAACACACTCCAGGAATTGTGTAAAAATTGGCGAAACTTCTTTAGGGTCCGGGTCCAACTGATCACACCTGTGGAAATGGATTCAGGGTTATTCCAGGCTATCACACTCAAGACCCAAACTGGATTGTGCGAACCTGTCTGCAAACTTGTGGCCAAAGGAGATCCAGTCTTTTTCAACGAGTACCTGATAAAAGCAGACAGATATGTATTGGAGGAAGAAGTTGACCGTCACATTGAATAAATCAAAGGTTCTTACCATGAAACCTTTAATGGTGCGGTAATAGGGATCCATCAACAGAGAGCCTAGAGCGCAGACTTGAGCGGTTCGATCCCATCCATCAGAACAGTGTACCAGCACACTGGCACCCTCCACAGTCACAGCCTGGCATTTTACAAAATCATTCTTTAATTAACAATATTTTAGTCAATTCTCTAGCAATTGTATTATGTTAAATTATTTAGAGTTCATTTCTATACAATATTTATTTGTTTATCGAACCATTTGAAAGTGAAGAGGATTCATTGTTTAAATGATGAGAGAGAGAGAGAGAGAGAGAGAGAGGGAGAGAGAGAGAGAGGGAGAAAGAGAGAGAGAGAGAGAGGGAGACCAAGAATGTGGGCCTCATATTGGTCCTGTCCCAAATGACACACTCTGGATGTACCGACTTCCTCAGAGTCCACATGGTGACGAGTTCATGAAGGTGCACCCATTTTTTGGGTGGCACTCTTGATCAAAAGGAAGCATGTTATATTAAATAACACGGTTATATTTTAAATTACAAGAATAAAATCTGTGCCAGACTTGTTTGCTTGAGATGTCTATGTTCATTATATTAACTTGTAAGAGCTAACCTACTCTTATTCGTTATTCCTTTTGGTTCAAACTAAAATGCTAAACGCATCCCCTCCAAGACTGTTCAAGCTACCGCCAACAAACTTTGCCAAGATATCCAAATTGGTCTGACCCAGGTTCTATATCTTTTAAGACTGGTGCCACTAAAGGTATTCTTTCACTGCGAATGCTGGGAAACATTCCACTGACTTAACATTGGGTCAAACTTTGTAAAACTGTAACTGAAACTGGGAACCTCATAGAAATTGAGGAAGACATCTGTGCAAGAACATACTGAGCGCTGCGTAAACATATTTGATGCCTTGGCTCTAGAAGGGATTAACTATTTACCCATAACTTATAATGACCATTGAAAATCAATTGAAATCAGAAATGGATGTTTTATGACATCACTGAGAGCTTTCTAGCAATCAAATTGTTTACCCTAGCTTCAAGTCTACTTTATAGCTTTGGTAACCGTTTACCATAGAAACCACTTTTGCTTAAACAGATCTCAGCTTCTGAAAATCATGAGAAATGTTACTCATAGTTAAACACAAGACAACATAAAAGTATGGCAAAGTTTACCCATCTGGTTTAATACTATCACAAACGCTTGTTCATTGGTATTTTTGCTGTGTAATCATTTGTATTGGGTGGAACTTTTTCAGTATTTTGGATGCTTACACTTTTTGCTCCAGTCTGATGTATGGAGCCAAAATCAATGAGATTCACCAAAGACTGTATAAAGTGTCCAATGAGGGAAGGGATGCACTAATTAACAAATTTCAGACAAAAAGAAAGTACATTCTACAGACTGTACACTTTGCAAGCCCATGCATTTGACAGTTCATATGACATGCACCATTTGGGACAGGGTCTATGTCTTCAGCCAACCAATGGACTCAACAAATGGATTTCATATGAATCTAAGACATTTTTAGAGTCAGTATGAGATATAATGCCATAAGAGACTCAAATGTTATATAACCCAAGTTTATTTTAATGTCTTCTTGAATTTTGTGGGTCAAGAATTGCATTGTTTTTTCATGCGTTTTGTATATCTAATACAGTGGTACCCCAAGACACGAATGCTGCATAAATGCTTCATACGAATGCGAAACATTATGTATAGATTACTAATAATGTACTATAACAAACGTTAGAGTCAAGGTGTCGTAAAAGAAATAACGTTTGTAACGTGGAAAGACTTAGAGAATAGCCTAGAGAAACCTTCTGACGTGTTCTTAGAAGCATCTCTCCATCTGTCTGCGTTCGTGCTTGAAACTGTGTTTGTGTTAGTAATTCGCGAAATATCTTGAGAAAGTTAACTTTGATACGTGGTGCCGTAATGTTTTCTGCCATCTATTCCACCTCCTCTGACACATAGCTTCACTCAAGGTAAGGTTTCACATTTGTGTACATATTACGTATTTTGCATGTGTTTTTTTCTGTTTTATTATCATTTATTACATGAACAATGTGTAGATTTAAGGATTGAAGAAACTTGGTTTCTCTCTGGTTTTCCATTTTTTTTCATCTACTTATACTGTTGTTTCTGAGAGCCGTTGCACTGATTAGGCGTTTTAAAAACTTGCTTCGAGATACGAAATGTTTGAGATATGAATGTCACCCTGGAACGGATTACTTTCATATCTCGGGGTACCACTGTATTATGGATCGATTGTTGTGTGGGAAGAAAGATGAGTGATCGCCATCGTGGAAGCTAATAGAGTTCCTAAAAAAAATAAATAAATAAACATGAAAAGGAAGTAAAAAATATGTAAAACTGAAAGCAAACAATCATAAAAAGTACATCATGAACTGCATTCACACCATTCAAGATATTAACATTGAACTTACATGTATGTATCATATTCTTGAATCTTGTTTAACGATTCAAATGACTATTATTTTTATCTACTTTTTGTAATTTTGGTACATCTTTGAAAGGTATATATTGAAGAAGCAACACAAACACAAAAAGACTTTTACTTTGGCAAGGAAGATAGCTGCATCCATGATGGCTTTGATATGGCGTAACCATCCGCTGTTTTCCATTCCGACCAGGTAATCAGTCATGGAAAGTGAGCGCATTCCTATAACTGTAAGAGAAGCAAATAATCCATGTTGAAGAGCCTAAAACCCAATGAAATTTCATCAAAATCTCCTACTTTAAAAAAGCTTCAGACCTTCCAGTAGCTTCTGCAAACTTCCTCTCATCACATGGATGTTCTCAATGCCCACAAACTGGAAGCGGATGTTGGAGTAGTTGTCCTCATTTTCATAGCCTTTCCCTGCCGCACGATTAGCCAATGCATTCAACTGAAAAAAAATTATAACCAAGTGTGTCTCACATGGCCGGCGGAGTGAAGCCAAACTGAGGCGAGTGCCCCAATGGCGCCGGCTGCAGAATGATTACCACCACCCAATACAAGTCTATGGGAAAAAGCTGAACTTTAAAAATTATTTCCTCAGAAAGTACGGTATTTACACAAACAGTTTTAATGGTTTTCAAAAGTTATCTCTACAGTGTTCAAACATAGTTTTTATTCCTGGCTCAAGTGGTTCACGATGGTTTAATTATCTCCTAAATAAACTAGGCTGGCTTGATAGATATGATTGACAGCTACACAGAACAGAACTGACTTACCGCTGTCATCACATTGTGAGAAAGATCATTTACGCTGCTAATTATAAAATACAGAGAAGTCGCTTTCAAATTCTGTACAAAAACTGTACAGGCTTTGTGTGAAAGGGGTGTGTTTGAGCCAGACTCGAGGCGGAGCTCTGAAACCCATACGGTTCCATCTTTACCTGGCCTCATATTAGCCCAAAGGCAGTAGGTGGTGTCACGGTGGTTTTCACAGTCTATGATTACAACCAACTAATGTAGACTCCAATTGATAGTTCCCACAGATGCATTCGTGTCATGTGACCTCTATTGCAATGCCACTTAGCAGAATACATACAATGCTGTTTAACACAATCACTATAACAAGTCCTGGTTTGAAGTTATAATGGTACGCAGGAGAATAATTATAGTAGCATTTTTTCTAATAAACTTGAAGAGGAATTCAAATAACTAATAAAATAAGCTGAAGAGACATGACGAGTGAAGCTTGCGCCGGTCACTCTTAGAGATCACCATCTCAGTATTTGGTTTATTTCATGCTTCTTTCTCTCAAAGTAAATCCATTGAAAGACTTCACTGCAAAAAATAAATTCTTGACAAGCCAAAAAATCTTGAAATTAGGCAAAAATTCCTGTTTTTTTTCTTCCAAGATAAATTAACTAGCCTAGAATTGAGAGTGAAAGATTATTTTAATTGTTTCAACAAAATACGACTTGAATTTTCTTGCTTAGAAAAAAATGCTAATTCTGAGGATATTTTACATTGAATTAAGTAATTTATTAAAGTGACCATTACATTTTAACACAGTACTTCCTGAAACAAGAAATATCAAGTCATATTTCCTTATTTTAAGAATACAATGATTCTTATTTTAAGGATTCTATTTTATTTTATTATAATAATATAAAATATTAATTTAAAAAAATATTATTTTCATTTGACATTTCTTTTGAATCAAATGAGAACAAGAACCGCTAATCATTAAAGCAGAACCTTTTATTTCATGCTGGCAGGCAAATTATTGTTCACCAAAAAGTATTCACAGTAAGTCCAAAATTGGACATGTATATTTTCCTTAACAGTAGCCAAGAATACATCAAATTAAATATGATTTTGGATCATTTAACAAATAAAAAACAATACATAACATAATTGATTGATTTTGTCTCTTCTTCTTTTTTTCACTTATCAGCTTATTTTTAGCACTAGAATGCCTATATTAAACTGAAACATTTTCTTAGAATGAGCTTGAAACACTTTTCATTTTTACTTAAATATATTCTTATATCAAGATATTCTTACCAAGAGTATTTAAGATAACTAAAGATAAAAATGCTAGATTTGACAATTTTTATGTTGTTTTTAAGACCTATGTCTTGCTTGAATCTAGTTTAATTATCTAAATTTACTTATATTTTTCTTGTTTTAAGACAGTCAGAACCTTCTATGTAAGAAGACTTTTTTTCTTGTTTCAAGACATCTTACCAAGTAACATTTTCTCACCCCATTGGCAGATAATTTTGCTTGATTTAAGTTTTATTTACTTATTTTGTTGTTTTTTTTATTTTTGCGTGTGCATTTTTTGCAGTGTTGAGGGAATTGCTTGTATGTTGTTGCGTTATTTGCATAAAATCTCAATGATGTTCTACCTTAGGCCTTGTGTCCATGACGTATATGCATCTGTTGTTATGGTTGGCCTTGCTAATGGCCTGAAGCATGTGCTCGTCTTCCAAACAGCGAGCACTGAAGCCAGAAAGTGGCTGACTGCACCGACACACAGCTGCCTGGAGACATGGCAAAACAAATGCAGAGGAAGTAAGGAATTAATGACCAGATACTGTCAAGATTATGGTGTTTTAGTTGTAAACCTTTTGTTCTGTTGATTATATAGACATTTCATGTACCATTGTAGAACATCTATATTTCGCAGGTTGAGGCTTAAAAAGAATTAAGCCTCAAGATCCCAAAGCATATTAGGTGAATATGGTGTTTCTGTAATTTTTTTTTTATTATTATTATTATAGTAAAACAGGGGTCCCCAACCAAAGGGGAGTGCTGCACAAAAGGAGTAATTATATATATATATATATATATATATATATATATATATATATATATATATATATATATATATATATATATATATATATATATATATATATAAAACCTAACGCCTACAAATGTTGATGATTTTTTAGTAAAACAATTCCAAAATAGATACCTATTTCATTATTTTACAAATCTAGTTAGGATCCACAAATCTCCAACATTTCACAGAAACAACAATTACTTATTAGTAAAGTCAAACAGAAACATATGATGGTACCTTCTTCTCCTGGTAGAAGTATGTCAGGACAGGGAAGCGGCCTTTGCTTCTGAACTTGGAGCTGCCGACTATAATGGGTTTACTGGCTGTGATTGGGACGTACAAGTCTCTTGGATATGTCTCGCACACCTGAGAAAAGGCATTTTAGGTTGGTTGGTTGATTCTATAAAGTCTATGGTGAAGTATACATTTAAAAATAATCTGCCTCAAAAGAGTATTCTACCATGTATATTTTACTAAACTAAAATGACATGTACAGCTGGGAAGCTTTTTTAAAATACATAAATTATTTGAATATAAGTCAATATCATCAGACATAATGTGTAGGTTTCAAAAACGTTTTTCGTTTTGATATGTTTGGATTTCATCAAACATTACCACAAATCATTTTTTTAATTTTTAAAAAGGTAATTCAAATTAAAATGGCAGAATAAATCTGGCTTTTAAGCCAAAAGTTCATCTGGAGGATTGTTTTTTGTAAGTGTGTTACAAGTTAATCTGTGTAACAAATTACAGTAAACACAAATTACAATAAACAATCAGATCTTGAATTTAAATAGTTTCTTTGTCTTGAGTTAACATTAATTAATTACATTTAGATATCCAAACACTTTCAGTTTGCAATTAATTGTGATTAGTTTGACAGCACTAGTAACAAGCCAAAAATGAGATTTAACTATCTGGTCGCACCATCACTACACACCTTATAGTCTCTATTAACATCCGTGAGCTGCCACTGGTCACATGGTACACCCATGCGTTCAAACTCTGCTGCAAGGTCAATGAGCTGCCAGCCTTCTTCTCTCTGTTGGTCATTCTGCTTTGGGTTGTAGGAGAACGCATACAGCTCTTCATACGACACTGGGGGGATAGAGTAAAGGAAATAACCAACATTATAACCAATTTTGAAGCATACGTGGAGTTGATATTCCGGTCGTCAACATAAATCTTTAACATCCGCATCACCCAAGACATTTTTCCAAAAATATCAGTTTAGTCAGAATAACTGACCTGGTCTCAGTAGACTGAGCAAGGAGCTGTAGACGTCATGGCAGTCCCGCTCTCTGGGAATTATAAAATGGACCACACGGAAATTTCGGCACTGAATAAGCAGCGGGCAGCCAGTGGTTGTGAGGGATAGCTTCTCTACAGATGCGATGTGATGATGCAGGATCTGAACATGTTAACAAGAAAGTACAGAGAAAAGATTTCAGAAGGCAGACCAAGAAAATGTGACATATTTAGCTTCTTCAACGTCTGAAAATGCACAAACATTTATCTTTCAGCCAGCAGTAATGCCTTCTGTTCACTATGCATTATTAATTACATACACACTTCAGCGATCAGTGACAGCCGTCTGAGTCACCGCACTAATGCAATGCAGATACATTCCCATTTTAATTTGACCTTCCAAATAGTGCTGTGTGTTTAATTGACATTGGCAACTTCCTGTGTGGAACTTCCTGGTCATGGTTTTTACATCCTATACATTTATAGGATAGTTTTTTAACTGAAAATGCCTTACAAATACATTCTCAAAGAGACAGTTGTCAAAAAAATGCTTTGGAGAAACAAAAATGTTACTCCTTTATTTGTTCATCAATGAACAAAATGCAGTGAGTGAACCAAAAAACATATTTGATGTAACCTGCATAAATTCCGGTACAACTGCACACAGTTTATTAAGGAACTCAGTTGGAAGCCCGTTTAAAACATCTTGGAGAAATAACCACAGATCTGCGGGGTGTGGGCTTTCTCATATTCTTCTGTGTCTTCATTTAATCCCAGACACAAATAATGTCTTTGGCATCGGGGCTCTGTAGAAGGCCTTCCATCACTTCCAGTACTTGTTCTTTAAATGCTAAAGATTGTTCTTAATACCTTTCGTTCTATATTTGGTGTCATTGTCCTGTTGCAGAATACATTTGTGGCCAATCATACACCTCCCTGATGAATACGTAACTACCAGTATTTCTCACACCGTTAACTCTAACCAAGTCTCCAACACCTGTTGGCAGAAATGAAGCCCCAAATGTTCAACATCCACCGGCTTCACCATTGCCTGGAGACAATTGTTATTGTACTGTTCTCCAGCAAAATATTTCAAATTCTGATGCAGCCCAGAGCACCTGTTGCCATTTATATTCACCCTTTATGTTTTTGTGCATACTTGAGTCAACTGACTTTGTTCCCACATCAAAGGTATGACTTTTTGGAAGCAAATGTTCTACTGTTCCATGAAGACCACTTTTGGTAAGAAAGTATATGGGTGTACCTGGGTCCCACCGACTTCTGTCAGTTCTAAGTTAATTGCCCTGCTAGACATCTTCCATTTTTGAGATGTAATTAGGTTGATGTTTCATCTGCTGCACAAGTTTCCTTGGCTAACCACTGCGTCTACAATCCTCAATGCTTCTCTTTTTTAGTGCTTCTTCACAAGAGCTTGAACAGCACATTTTGAAACCGCAGTCTGCTTTGAAATCTTTTTCCGCAAGCGGCCTTGTTTATGTAGTATAACTACCTTGTGTCTTGTTGTTGTGCTTAATTTTGACCTGAGTCTTTCACAACCTCACCTTGGTAGTAGAGTTCTGTTCTTTAACAACAGTTTTAAATCTCCTACACAGCTTTTTCTGTTTCAGTTCATTACCGTCTTACCATCTACATGTGACATTGATGTTCATAAGCACCTGCTTGGTATAATATGTAGAATACACCTGACTATAATTGTCTCATTTTCTCCAAGCGTTCATATAAGAATGTTGGTTTGAAGGTATCAAATATTGATTTAATGTAGATTTAAATAGTTTACTCATTTTTGCATTTTGTAAATGATTGTTAAAAAAACAATAATTAATTATGTTTGTTAATAGCCTTTTTTACACCTGCCTATGCTTTTTGAACAGTACTTTATGATAGTATAAATATACAGTTATGCCTATACAGTTGTCATGAAGGGATGTACTTCTGGTTTCAAATGTATAAATGTCTACTAAGCAGAACATATCTAAAGTTTAAGTTAATACCTCCTCTAAAAGATGGATATAATGGATAAAACTGCAAATAAAATAATTCTTTGGCTTTGTTTGTTTAGTAGTTTATAGCAATGATGACAACTGGGATCATTTCATGGCTAAAGAAGTAAACTAGATCTAGATCAACCTGTTATAACTAGTTTCTCAGATTAGTTCTAGAGAATAAGTTAAGGATTGCATTTGCCTCTCATGATTTTATGTATGGGGCAGTCGACAAATAGAAGTTTGACTATGATGCTTTGAGAAGGAGACTGTGGGTTAGTCTTGTATGCTCTATCCGACATCTTGTGGGTAAAATTTGTGTTTGATCTGTGGCATGTTGCGTTTATTTGCGGGTGTACTCCATGAAGTTTGTTTCCATGCTGTTGATCCCATTCTTTTTGCCATTCCTTAAGGATAAGATTATTTGGTTTCTGCTTTAGATCTAATGGTGTAATTGGTAAACTGGAGATCCAGGTTGGAAGACTTCGCTGCCAGGTCTGCCATTTCATTTCCAATAAGCCCTGCATGTCCAGGTATCTGGCAGAATATTATCTGAAGTCCATTTTGTAAGAGTTGATTTCCTTTGTCCCTGATAGACATGATTGCTGTTTAACACAATCTCATATTGAATCTAAGCATGCCTTGGAATCTGAGAATACAACAAACTTTTGTTGATAAGATCTTTCTATGTATTCTAATGCTAATAGGAGACCATAGGCTTCTGCATCTACGCAACCATTAGCTAAACATGGCCGATCACATCTAGAGCAAAGTGGGTCATTGGTATTCATGTTTTCCCCTGTCTCATCTACACTTTCTCATTGACTTGGCCTCTAGAACAAGCTCAGCCTGCAGGTTTCTTAGGCAATAATTCCTACTACAAGTGCCATGGAGTATTAACATTCCCATGAAGCAACTACTACAATCCCAGTACAACAAGAAAAGTGTTTTTCACATTACTTGAAACCCTATCAGCAACACAAGAAATGTTTATCACATGCTGACAGATTGAGGTGCTGTTCATACCCATATCTCCTGCGAACTGGTCGAATTACTCTCCACAAAGATCAGATGTGTAGCCGTTAGATGCAGTGTTCCTGTAACAGACTTGTTGCTAAAGCGATCCATAAGCTTCACTTGTTCTACCTGTGGAGAGAAGCACATCTTTATATAACTTCAGCTAATTGTGGAGATTAACTCGGAAGGATCTCGAGTGCAAGTTTGAAACTTATAACCAAGTTTATCTTATAAACTAAACATGCAACAGACTTTCATATAAATCCCAAAGAGTTACATCAACTTGTGAGACTTTGGTATCTTATATTTTCTTTAAATTCCTTATCTTCTGCATCACATTCACTGGTCGTTTGCATCACATTTGACCACATCATTTCAAAATGACAACCCTGTCACTTGATATGCAGAAGTGTGGCAAGCAGTATTAGAATGATTGAGCAAAGAAAAGCCCCATAAGCCTGAAAAAACAGCCTTTATAGACTAAAAATGAATATTTAAAGTAAATTATGACTGCCATAAAATTGCCTGGGGCCACCCACTATAAGAAAAGATAAAGAATGATCATAGCTTGCAAGTGAAGAGCCCAATTTTAGCCACTAAAAAGTTGATAATATTTTGTTAATAGTTTTTATAATTTACAGAATACATATCATAGGATGCCCTCACCCTTAAAATTTCGTTATTGATACCATATTTTTACCACATTCAACACTTGATACTTATATTGTGTTGCAAACCTAGTGGAAAATGAAATATTTAAATAAAATATACTTTAGGCTGTTATTGCAATGGAACTATACTCTATTTAGTAGTAATCAAGGGTTGTCTTAAACAAGGATAGTTGTCTTAAACAAAGATAATTTCTGTCTGTGCTCAATTAACTGTGGTCTATTACAATTAAATATATATATATTTAAAGACAATTACAATATTATAAATAACATAAGTAATTTTAAGGCCATTCCCAAAACAGTTGATCTCGTTAGCATGCTTCTTCAGCATGAGTCATCCACTTCTACGATGGGCCAACAGATCTAAATATTAACAGTCAGAACAATTGCAAATGATCTAATAAGAGATGAAAGGATGGTCAGCATAAACATTTCAGCTATTGTCTGACCAAGAATCTGAAGGAAATCAAACATTCCAGATCCCTGAAAGCATACTGAAGCCAAACGCTCACCGACCTAACATTCTGGACATTTAAAGCATTACTGGTGTTGTATCGAGATGGGTTTCCCTAAAGTTCTGACGATACTACCTTTTGCATCCCAATCATGTTGACACAAAGCTGAGAAACTGTTGGCAATTAATGTTGGTCTAATTTTGCTATGGCTAGCAATATCAAAGTTTTGTATTTTTCTTTTTCTTCATCTTCCGCTTAACTGGGGCTTTGTCGCAGGTAGAGCAGTCAAAGCAGGGCTCCCTAGACATCCCTTACACCGGAAACCTCCTCCAGTTCATCTGAGGTGTTCCTGGGCAAGCCAGAGACAAATGCCCGAGCCTCTTTTTGGAGGATCACCTATCTCTAAAGAAACATCCAGGCACCCTGCAGAGGAACCTCACTTCAGCCACCTGGGATTAGGGGTCGACCGATTATCGGCCCTACCGATTATTGGTGCCGATATTAAGCATTTTCACTATTATCGGTATCGGTTATTTTCAACACCGATTTGCAGATAAGAAGAATTTATTATCTTTGGCTCTGACGCAGCATGTCAGAGCTCACCACTCTTTGCCCTAGAGCAGTCTCCGCCCACTCATATTGATGTTTATTTAATATTGTTATTATTAACAGTTCTCAGAATTAAAGATATGTTTAAAAGCATTTAAAGAAAGTTCTTGTCAGAGCTCTTGCTATTATTAATTATGACAAATTTCATTTTTACACTAGACACATATCGGTTCAAAATATCGTTTATCTGTGCATTTGAGCTGTAATAATCGGTATCGGCCCTGAAAAACACATATCGGTCGACCCTTACCTGGGATATCTAGGATCTCATTCTTTTTGTCATGACCCAGAGCTCATGGTAAGGGTAGAAAACTTAGATTGACTGGTAAACTGAGAACTTTGCCCTGCAACTCAGGTGCTTTTTCACCCTGATGGATAATCAACCATAATCCCCTTACTCATGAACAAGACCCCAAGATACTTGAACTTCTACACTTGGGGCAAGATTGCTCCACCAACTTGGAAGGAACATTTTACCTTTTTCCATCTAATAACCATGGCCTTGAATTTGGAAGAACTGAATCTCGCCCGTTTCGCATTGGGCTCCAAACTGCCCCAAAGCACACTGGAGGTCCTGGTCTGATGAAGCCAAAATGACCACATCATCTAGACTGGGAGCCCCATTCTCCCAGAGCAACCCCCATAAGGATCCACAAGGGACACAGTCTAGTGCCTTCTTAGAGCCTCAATATTTTAAATCAACATTTTTTTAACAGTACTGCATTGTGAGAGGTGCAAGAGTTCTTATATCAGTTTGGCAATATGTCCACGACATTACAGGGTTCTTGTAGAAAACGTACATTAAAATTGTTTTTGTAATAACCCAAACATAATAAATCATGTTAACGTATGAGTCTGCTATAAATATAAAATCATTTAAATGTAAAGTCTGAAACAATAGCACACTATTTATATACTGAAGTTAACCACATGCAAGACCACGTTATTTGGTGGATGGATGGATGGATGTTTACATATTTTAGATTAAAAATAAAACACATTCAACACCAAAAAGTATTTTTTTTTAAATGTTGAAGTAATCAAGATATGGTAAACGTGTATATATTTGACACCCTACATAGACACCTTTCAATGTTATATATCCAGACTATCCAACAAAATCTACCAGCTGTCCACAGCAAAAAAATGGCAGATCGGTCATCACTATAAAATCAGTTAGCGTCTAATTTCCAAAGCTACAAATATAAATAAATAACACAGAAGCGAACGGCAAATTACACGACCAGTTATATTTCCATAAGATGGTGATTGTGAAGTTTTTGACTGTTTCTGTCATGAGCCAAATATTGTAATTACCTTTGGTGTGCGGATGTGTTCCATGATGCTGTTGTTCTTCGCGTGCTCAGTTAAAAAAGATGTCAGTTTCCAAAACAGATATGCTCGCACATAAGACAAACAAATATTTCTCCTTTTTAATTCTAGATTCAAAACATGTCTTCAACTAGCAGCTAACAGTTCTGCAGATCAACTCAACACTTCCTACTTGGGGCGTGTCTCTATTGGGGGGGAAAACAGAGAAGAAATTCTGGGAGCTGTAGTCTATTTCTCCTTACTAAACACTCCTAGACTCTAGGTGGCGGTATTGTTCTTCAAAAAGACGTTTGAATTTTTTTAGGAGCAGTGCAACTGAAGAAGAGAACAGAGTGCGCGGAAATTAGGCAGCCGTGGTCGTGAGGCTTAACCTTTTAAAAAACAAAACAAAAGAAATGAAAAGACGCAGTTGTATTCTTATTTAGAGAGTTTGGCCCCACCTTATTTTAACTTAACAGAAATTTGACGCTGTGCTTCTAAAGAACAGATGTCGTAATAAGTGTCGGTTACATTAAGGCCTCCACGAGGTCGGACGCGTCTGGTTTAGAAATTGAGTGTTTGGAATCGTCCAGAATGTCCAGTTTTAACTTCGGCACAGGCACCCTTGGGTCCAATGCCACCGGTGGAGGGTTTTCTTTTGGAGCTGCAACCAGGTGAGGCAACTGATGTTATCAGCTTTCAAGAACAAATAAATGTTGAGATTGTTAAAAAGAAAACACAGATTGGTTATTGCTATTTTTGAAGCCGTTGTCACAAAAGGCACAATGATTGTTACTCACAACTGTTTTATTTTGATAATATCCGCTTCAACGCAACACTAATAGTTACTGTTACTATTATAATGTTGTTTTCCTCCAGCACGCCTGCTGCAGGGACTGGTGGATTCTCTTTTGGAGGGTTTGGGACGCCGGGCTCCACACCGGCTGCCACCTCTACCACTTCCACACTGGGATTTGGGGCCAATACATTTGCACAGAAACCAACTACTGGATTCAGCTTGAATACACCTGCTGCAGGTTGCTTGTAACAAGTATTTCCTTTCCACCCCCTAATCATTATGAAAGCTATTGATGACTTCCCCCCCCCCTACTTTCTAATTTTCTCCTAAAGGAGCTGCTGCATCTACCAGTGGCCTTACTTTAGGTAAGCTGTTCAGTGATTATAAAAGACGTTCCGGACAGTTGAACACATGTGCACATTAATAGTAATTGGAAGTTTGGATAATTTTACCATCTTGGGTCTTTGCCTCATTCAGCAAAATAAATAAATCATTGATTCCTTTAGTTAATTTTAGTAAAATACAAATAACATTTGATATAGCTTCCCTAGATCCAAAAAAGAAAGGATGAATGAAGAATTTGAAATCCGAAAAGATTTGTTCTTCTTTTTTTAGTCCTTTCTTTCAAAAGAGCAGGCTAAACAATAAGGATGTTGTGCATACGCCACCAAACTATTCCCTTTCTGACACAAAAATCATTTCACAAGATTAGCTGTAATTCATTTTAGCACTGCAAAACACTAGCAGAGGCTCGGATAGTTCTGTAATGCTCTTACACGTAGGAATTGGGAACACTTTCAGACACAAAGCAAAAAAAAAGTAAAATTTGCCCAAAGTTCACTATTAAAGGAAGAAGCACAACCAATTCATTCCAGCACTGCCGGTGGACCAATTTATTCCAGTGGAATGGAGGTGTTTGTTCAGGAGGACTTGTAACATTAGCAAGGGGACAACTCATTCATTAATTTTCAAACCCATTTATTCCCTTTTTTTGGGTCATGGGGGTCAGCCGGTGCCTATCTCCAGCGCACATTGGGCGAGAGGCTGATGTGGATTTTTCTGTCACTTTTTGTAATGATTGCAACTTTCTTTTGAATCTCACTTTAGGCAGTCTCACAACCTCATCTGCTGCTCCCACTGGGTTCAGCCTGGGCTTTGGAAAGCCTGCCGCCAGCGCTGCACCATTTTCACTGACCACCACCACCACAGCCCCTGCAGGTACAGGTCTCACTCTGGGATCCGTCCTCGCCTCCACAGCCCCTCAAACCAGCTCCACTGGCTTCTCACTGAACTTGGGAGCAGCTGCTGCCACCTCCTCTGCACCTTCGACAGGTTTCTCTTTTGGTTCTGGCCTTTTTTCCAACCCAACCTTGACAGGTCAGGTTTCTGCCTTACATCTACTTCAAACCATATTTTGATTAGTTTCTTAAGATTTGTTTGTTTCAGGTTTGGGACAGCCTACTTTAGGTGGACCTCTAAGTCTGGGTGGTTTAGTCTCTACCTCAGTTGCTACCACCTCTGCTTCTGCACCCAGTCTTGGACTGGGTGGAGTAGACTTCAGTACCTCCTCTGAAAAAAATGCAGACAAGTCATCCAGCACTAGACCAGAGTAAGAAACTTTTACTCTGAAAAGATTTAATGCATGTGAAGTAAATTTTATTTATATACTTTAATATTACGGTCACCTCAAAATCAGGAGCTGTATTTACTACAGTTTTTCATACCTTTCTCTTGTTCATTATAGGGACAGTAAAGCTCTCAAAGATGAAAATCTTCCAGGTCCAATCTGTCAAGATGTGGAGAACTTTCAGTAAGTAAACAACATTCAGCATCTTCATCAATTACGTTTCCAACAATAACCTGGAACTTTTGTAATCAAAATTGCAGAGATCGGATTAGTCTCAAAGAGATACAGTGGTGCCCCGAGATACAAATGTTTCAAGTTACGAAATGTTTGAGATACGAAAAGTTTCGTGTGAAATATTTTGCTTCGAGATACAAAGAACCACAAACCACAGTCTGACGCTGTGCTTCCGAGTCCTGGCGCTCCAAACTCCCAGTGCAGAAAATGTAAAAAGGGGGCTGATACGCTTTAAAACACTTTAAACCTGTTTTAAATCGAGCAAAGCATGTATAGATTACCAATAATGTACTATAACAAATGTTAGGGTCAAGGTGTTGTAAAAGAAGTAATGTTTATAATGTTGAAAGTGCTGTTCTGTAGCGCAAGTTGAAGAAACCGAGTGATGCGCTCTTTCCAGTGCGCTCGCTACTGTCTGCGCTCGTTCTTGAAACTGTGTTTGTGTTAGTAATTCGTGAAATATCTTGAGAAAGTTAACTTTGATACGTGGTGCCGTAATGTTTTCTGCCATCCGTTCCACCTCCGACGACACATAGCTTCACTCTGGTAAGGTTTCACATTTATGCACATATTACGTGTTTTGCTTGTGTTTTATTCTGTTTTATTATCATTTATTACATTAACAATGTGTAGTTTTAAGGATTGAAGAAACATGACTTGATTTTTCTCTGGTTTTCCATTTTTTCAACTTAAACTGTTGTTTCTGAGAGCCATTGCATGGATTAGGTGTTTTACATGTAATACTTGCTTCGACAAAATGTTAGAGATACAAAAGCCTCCCTGGAATGGATTAATTTTGTATCTTGGGGTACCACTGTATAAAACCTTTATGCCGTGGGATGGAAACTAAAGACAAAATGAAATCCAAAAACAAATGCAATTATTTTAACAGTGGTCCACCAAAAATGAATCCACTAGATGCTACTTTCTTATGAAGTCAGAGAAAGTTGGAACCTTTTTGAGGGTTTTTTTTTTTTCAGGAAATTCAGTCAGAGATTCGAATTTGAAAAATCATGTGAAGAAGCTTATGTCACAAACTAATTTGATTACTTGTCATGCCATAGGAAGTTTGTTAAGGAGCAGAAGCAAGTCCAAGAAGAGATTGGCAGAATGTCCTCCAAAGCCATTCTGAAGGTTGAAGAGGACATAAAGACACTCAAACAGCTCCTGACTGTCTGTGCCAGTGGACTCCAGAGAAATTGCCTCTCTATAGACAAACTAAAATTAGAAACGTCACAGGTTTGAGTAAAGCACTATCTAAATGTGTTGGGGCTGAAAGTTGTTTGGTCTAACAGGCCTTTTTTCTACCCAGGAACTGAAAAATGCTGAAATTGCACTCCGCACCCAGAAGATCCCACCTGGACTTCAACATGACAACACAGCACCTTCTGAGTGAGTGAATGCTTGTATTGTAACCCCCCCACCCACCACCACCAATTGTTGAAAGCTAAAAATGCTAATGTGTTATTTCCCTCTAGTTATTTTCGGGCTCTGTTAGAGCAGTTTGAGGTGCAGTTGCAACAGTACCGTCAGCAAATTGAAGAACTTGAAAACCATCTTACCACTCAGAGCAGTGGTTCCCACATCACCCCACAAGGTTTTATTACATCCTCTGAACTCATTTAGCTTGAAACAATGTAACTAACCAAATGGAAAGAAAGCTCTGGTATCCTCTTGAACTGGAAGTGTTCTACTGTGCAGATTTGTCTCTGGCCATGCAGAAGCTCTACCAAACCTTTGTTGCGCTTGCTGCACAGCTACAGGGAGTTCATGAGAATGTTAAGGTAAGTTCTGGGCTTGGTTTTGTTTCGTCACTTGGTTGTTTTTATGTGTAACAATCTTGTACGTCTGGCTTATAAAAGTATAAATTCAAAATTGATTTTTTTTTTCAATTCTTCACTCTTAAATTACTTGGTGCTTAAGAGACTGGCTAGGGCTGAGCGATATGGCCAAAAAATCCACTACTTAAATTAATCTGCATATGACAAAGAAAATGTGATAATGTTAATAATAGCGTTGTGATAATATTGACTGTAATAATATTAAATAATAATAGTTTAATTCAGGGAAAAAGTAATAAAAAAATTCACTGGAAAGAGCAAGCAAACTAACATAAATTAAAAGTGTCTGCTCAGTTTGCTAATCTTTCTGGCGGTAGGAGTAGCTGCATTGGCCATTCTTAAAAAGTAATCCGTTTTTTTCAATCTTAAAATAAAAATAGAGACTTTTAGAACATAATATGGTGCGTCAAGAGGCTCTCTGTTCATAAATTGTCTTACTTTCTCTAGACTCTTAAACATCAGTACCTGGGCTACAGGCGAGCTTTCCTAGATGACTCCTCCGATGTGTTCCAATCAAAACGCGTCACTGGCAAGAAATGGCAGAATTCTCCACGAGTCACCACAGGCCCTGCCCCTTTTGGCAGTGTGCCCAATGCAGCAGCCGTTGCCATGGCTGCTACTCTCACTCAGCAACAGCAGCCGGCTCCAGGTCTGACCGCCTTCAAGTTCTAGACCTCTTGACTGATAAAAGTGATTATGGGAGGGTTTGCTTATTAACACGTCAAAACAGTGTTTAAAACATCACTTGACCTCACATGTGCCAATTAGTTTTTATTTCTTTTATAAAATTAAGGCATTTAATGCTGTTTTGAAGCAAGCACTCAATTTAATTACATTAAACAGATGCATTCCACAAGTTTTAGTAGAGGTACTATAGCCAGCCATTTTTTGCTTTGTGGGGCACTCTTCTGTCTGGTGTGGCATGGATAGTCTTAAGGTTTGATCACTGATATTCCAATAGTACTCATGTAGTGGTCGCTCACTACTCAAAAATATGGAACACTAGCTGTATTTATTTGTGCTTTTATTGACAATTAATTATTAAAATTGCCAACAAATACAATCTTTTGTGCCAATGAGACTGCAATGGAATTGGCCTTCTCTGCCATATGTTTAACGTTTGGAGTTAAACAGCTCATGGTATTTCAGGGTAGTGTCACATCTCAGGACTGCAATTAATTTATTTCTGTGATGTGTATGGTACCACTTGACATTTTAGTAATAAACCTAGTCATCTTTCACTTTGTAGCTTGAACTATTTTAAGTAAACTGGGCCAATGAATTTTGAATGGGAGTTCACTGGCACTTTAGATGGACCGTTGGATTATCTGCCATGTTTTTTGGGAATATGAGACGGGTTGTGTAGTGTGTTCTTGGTTTTAAGGGTTTTACGTGACACTCTCCATCTGTCTGTAACCATGGTTGCATTTGAGGTTTCCATGGAGATTTGCTTAGCAATAATAGCAGTCTGGAGGTGTGAGAGATGGTTTTGGATGTTTCACAGATTTGGTTCACACTTCTCTTGTTTTTGGTTTCAAAAGAATCAGATTATGACCATAAAAAGTCAGAAAGGGCTTCATTAGTGCCATTAGCCATTTATGCTAATATGTAATTTAGAAAGGGACTTTGCCTTTGTGCCTAAGAAAGTCTAGGCCGGTGCTTAATGGTATCAAGTTCTAAATGTATAGTATTTTCAAACCATTAATGTCTTGCACAGATCAGGCTGTAAAATGAATCACGGATCCAAATCTTTGTTCACATCCCTTTTATTTAAGGACCTCACCGTTCAAGCCTTCAGTTTGAATGATCATGCTGCTAATGGTCTTTTGAGGGTCATTCAAATTTCAGTGCCAGATTTGCGTACTGTTTGAGAAATGTTGACGTATGATCCTGGGGTTTTAGTGGCCCAATAATATTCAGCTCATTGGAATATAAAGAATGTCTTTAATCTGCTCACAGTTAAAAGCTGTTTGAGCTGTTTTTTTTTTACATTGAAGGTACAGTATATACATTTTTACAATGCTATCTGAAATCTATTTTGAAGGTGACAAGCAGTTGTGGGGTTGTTTTTTGGAAGTTTATGTGTAAACCAGAGAATTGATGAAGTTTGACTGTGACATGCACAGTAGTGTTCTTGTCCTCACCCACTAGTCACAAAAGTTATGCTTAAACCAGGGTCCAGTGCTAAAATATCAATTTAAAGCAGAGCCAATGTTAACAAAAACCCGCATCCATGGGACTTAACATTTAAAAGTGAATTCCTCTTCAACTGTTATTCAAAAACTAATTGTTTTATATGAAGTGGACAAAGATCTTTTTAGTTTAATTTCTCCAGGTTAATTGATCTTAAAACAATTCTTTCTCTGTGATTGCTTCTGAGCATGTGCAGACTCCTGCTCATTGCTTCAAATGACCATTGGCAAAGAGGCTCCATAATTTCAGTCTTTTGTCAGTCCTGTAACCTGTTGAGCTTCAGCCCTTTAAAACCAAATCTCCTGCTTTAAATGGAAATTTTAGCTGAACCTGTGGCTCCAGATAATGCATTAATGTCGTTAAATAAACATAAAACAAACTGCTTTTAAATGGTACATTATACGTTTGTGACATGGGTTTCCAAAACCTAAGGGAGAACTGTTGAAAAAAATATGTAAATTGTTCAGGGCTGTTGGTAGAAACTAGGTGTAAGGTTCTATTCGTTTGTAAAGCCGTTTGCTGCTCTTGAGCCACAGAATCACAGGGCTATTATTTCATGCATTCATTTGTGGAAAGTCATTCTATCTTTGAAGACTGGGGGGTGAGGACATTTGCTGCTCATTTTGGATTAGCTATATCTTTTCAATATTTTCCCCAGTCATGAACATCTGTGAAGGCACTAAAAGAAATAATTTAAAAAAAAGAAAACCAAGACATTTATAGACATTGATCACAAGTTTACTCTTTAAAAACAAATGAACTTGGTTTTTAACAGGCTTGTAGTACATTTCTCCTTTTGCGAGTTGGTACTTTATCAAGACTTTCATGAGGTGTCTGTTTGCTATGTTTCCATTCAATGGAACAATTATGGGGCTTATCATTGTGGTTGTTTAAATATATTATTAAAATGTTGAATTCTATCTAACTTATAATTTTTTTCTTAATATTAATATTGGCTTAGACTGATGCATATAAACTGGTGTGCCTTTTGAATTAGAAACATAATCTAGTACTAATCATTGTTTGAAATGCATTTAGAGGGCTTTAATCATTTTCAACAGTGTTAACGCTAGTGCGACTACTAGGAATTGGTTTGTCCTCAACTGTTTGTTATGTTTAATGTAAGTTGAAATGAAAATAAATCAGTTTTCTAAAGGAAAGCCCTTGTCTTTGTTTCTTTTTGACTGATTGATGATTGATCTGTCAATTAATTGGAATAAAAGACTCCATGAGATGATTTGGTACATCTCTCATTTATAAATCAATCAAATTCAAACCAGCTAAAAGGAAACGAGACAGGAGCATAATTTTCCCATAGTAAGTCATTGATATAGTAATTTGGAACCTGTGTATAAATTTGAGGTGAGTATGGTCAAACGGAGTATAGCTGTCTTAGCAAGATTGATTTAAAAGGTCTGGATTGCATTCATGAAGCTCTATTTGAGAGCTTGTCAAGAATTGACAAAAAAATGAGGATTTTGCTTAAAGGAAGCATTGAAGCAGAGTGCTTTTCTGCATTTTAATGAATATTATTGATTTGTTTGGGTCTTCTTTTTGAGAGTGCATGAGAGTAAGTTCCTCTGCTCTCTTTCTTTGTCCCAGGACCACAGGCACCCTTGGGAAACACTTTTGGCAGTACTTTTTCCTCGGGTATTGGCACTAACATGGGTTCAACCAGCCTCGGAGGTATTTCCTGTAATGTAATTCTATCCCTTTCCATATCAATGATTTGAAATGTAAATATCACAAAACAATTTAACAGTTTATTTGGCCTTTGAAGAAGTTTTTCTCAGCGTTGTTAGTAAGCTATAAGAACACCCTTGGAGTTGTTGCAGTGCCATTTTGTTTTAGATTATATTTTTTTTCAGTCTGTATGAGTTTTTAGACGTTTGGATTTTATAAATAACCTTTTGAGTAACTATTGTTGTTAAGTTTATGCATTTTTAGTTTCATTCAGGTCCTCTGCACACAATTTTAGTAATTGCAGCACCTTTTCAGTGTAACCAAGAATTCCTAAATCCTCCAACCAACGTTACTTTTATTCTTTGAAAACGTTGAGTTTTACTTTTTGTAGATGCCCATATGTTTGTCATATTCAGGAAAATATAATTGAGGTTTGATGGAGGTTTGTTTAAAACGGTGGCTTAAATAAAGATGCAGGTCATATTTTTTGGGTTCCATTATTGTTCTAATAATCCATTTAAGAGTGTGGTTCCAAAATCACATTTAACACGGTATTACCCCATCCCCCCAATACTATAAATGCTTGGCAAAAGGTCATCTCTTTCAATAAGAAATCTCTTTCCAGCACCTCAAGTACTCATCTTTTCAACATGTTCCCCCTGTAGATGCCTTTCATTTCCTCGAATGTTCAGCAAAATTATTATTCAGTTTTAAAAGATGAAAAGACTTTGTATATACTGATTATTCTCACTGTTTCGTGGGCAAAAAGTGCACTGTGGATTTTGTCCAAATTGATTTTTTTGCGGTAAACAGAGGCCCAATATTAAGCTTATTTTGGCTGTTATGCTTTGGCTTGTTTTGGAACCAAACTCTTTAATTTGCTCCATGAACATTTCTCAAATTAAATTAGACTCATCATTCATTCCTGTCCTCCATGCCCCCCTACTCTGTGACAGAGGTTTTACTCTGGTCCTTGTTCCTTGTGTAGTTGCAACACCTAAATGCCCCCCTCTGTGTCTTGGCAGCATTTGGTAGCGGCCCTGGTTTTGGGGGTGTGGCATCTGGAGGTTTGTCGTTCGGGTTTTCCTCTAGCAAGCCATCTGGAGGGAGCCTGAGCGCAGGTGTGTTTGGAGCACCCTCCTCCATTTTATCCACTTGCATCAACACTAACCAATACTAACAGCCCCGTTTAGAGCCCCTGATATAGAATAATTAGCACTGAGAAGGTCTTGCGTCTCACATTCACACTGATAGTATGGTGCATGCTCCGTTGGGAAAATTTGATCTGAACTGCCTTTGCATTGTGTGGTGGTCAACAAGAATTGTACTTCCTGCCCAACATCATGGTTCTTTTATCATGTAGCACTTGCTAAAATTATTTAAAGAAAAATAACTAAAGATATCTCCTAGTAGCATCTAATAGTTTGATCAGAGTTGACAATATATATACATTGTAAATGATCAAACCAACTATTAATGAAATAAAATGGATGCCCAGGAGTTTTTTTTTTTTTTTTTTTTTTTTTGTTTAGATTTTTTTTTTTTTAGTAATTATAAAACCTAGATCTTACAATTCACCAAATGCAGACATTTAAGCAGTGGCTGTCCTCTGAATAGCATAAAGGCTTCTACACACCGTTCCGAATTGGGATTCGCATGAATCTTCAGAAGTCTCATCAGCAAGGTGCTCTTACCTCTTGGTCGATAAAATATTGGTGCGATGACGCTTCCTGCCTGATGATGGTGTTTGTATTGAAACTGATACACTGATCAGCCATAAACAGTATAAACTGCTCGACCTCCATGATTTTTTCCTATGTGTTCTTTGATTTCTTCTCTGTTATTGTCTTCTTCTACCTTCCTGTTTCCTGTGCAAAGTTGCTATCAAAATACGGGATAAGCACCAGCGAGTGTCTGTCTTTTTTTTTTTTTTTTTTACACGTTGGCACCACTTGTTCAGTTAAATATTAGAGCTCCCATTGGCATCTATGGTTTTTGAGCTGCGTTCTTGCATGGAACTTCAAATCGCATGGGTGTATAGAGGCGTTTACAACATGGGATTTTACTTTTTTTCTATATAATGTTAAAATGGCCTGTTTATCTTTACTGAACATGCCCTCAAAAGATTTTTGACAAAATGAAGGATTTTGTCATTTAGCAAATTTTTAAATAACAAATTTGACCCTGTTTGTGTAGTTCCAGGCATTCCTAGTTATTTAGGGCTACAAACTTCTTCATATTAGACATTTGTGATTACCCTTCACATCACATAAAAGTACAAAATGGAGGATAGAAATGAGCATTGTACTCCGCTAAAGTTTTTTTTTTTTTTTTTTTTTTTTTAAGTAATTCTGTTTATAAGAGAAAAGTGCTGCTGTGTGTAGATGGTGACTTAAAAAAGGTGGTGTGGGATCTTCTTTGATTTACACGTAAATCTTTACTTTTCTGGGTCTGTGGTATAGACACCTATCTCAGAATGCATCTGCACTTTCCAGTTAAGGGCTGCATGAACAATGTTTGAAATTAAGTTTGACACTATTTGTTTATGCTGGTATTTTTGAAGTTAAGATCATTTTTAACCTCCTCCTTGCTTATTTAGGATTTGGGTCTTCTAACACCTCAGGCTTCAACTTCAGTAACCCTGGAATCAACGCATCTGCTGGATTGACTTTTGGTGTGTCCAACACACAAACACCTGGGTTTGGGACTGGTGGTCCACTCCTTCAGCTCAAAAAGCCTCCTGCAGGAAACAAGAGAGGAAAGAGATAAAATAAGTCATTGTTTAGGGAAAAAGGGGAATGTCTTTGAGAAAAGATGTTTCTTCACAGATCTTTATTTTTATACACGTTGAGTTGTACATAAACTTCTCTCTTTTGGGTGTCAATAAAGGATTTTATAATACTTTTTGGTATCCCAATTAAACCTTTTGAAGTACTTTGTATCATTGTCCCTTGAACACAATCATTGTTGTTCACAGCATACCGTACAGAGATGTCAATGTACAGTAAAAAGATGCTCCTGATTTAAGTTTACCTGTGTTTAGTTGGCTCGAAACCACGTGATTTGTGATTGTAAACCTTCCCATTGAGATAATCTGTTCCTGTTTCACTGTACAAATAGATGTAAGCTTGTATAAAAGAATTTTGAGTTCATGTCTGTTTACCCAATGTTCTTTTTGTTTCATTTTGTTACCAAACTTCCAGCTAAGCAAACTTTGTGCAGGCAAGTACTTTTCAATTTCCAACAAGTGTTCATGAAAAAAAGCAAGCAACAGTTGCTTTTTTCTAACCAAATAAACTTTTATGACTCAAACTTGTGTTTTGTGTGTGCGCTTTAATTTGGTTAAAGTTTCTTCAGACAGTAAGAAATACACTGTGTAATGTACATAAATAAATACAAGCAATCAGAAGGTATAATATCAACATTGATTTTTAATTTTATTTAATTAAATTGCTTGATTCAAATTCTTAATATTGTGATTAGAATAAAGTGTTATTTAAGCACTGTTTTCCTGATTATGTCTGGTTACCAGCTTGTCTGCAATCTCCGTGATTAAATTGTCCACATGGAGATGGGACTTGCCCTTGGCTTTTCTGGCTTGATACCCCATGATGCCACGACTCTGGGTTTAGTTGCATGTAAGTTCCCCACTTGTATTGCAATTGCTAGAGTGAGTTTTTCCTCCAGGAGCTCTGGTCCGCCCTAGGCTAATGAAATATACTAAAAACATTTTACCAGTTTTAAATGATTGTCAAAAACACTATCATTAGCTAAGCCTTTAACGCCATTTAAATGAAATTAAAAGTTATAGCCAGTAGTTCCACAACACATGCTAAAATTGGAACAAATCTTTAAGAGGTAATCTTTCTGTGAAGCTTCTTTGAAACATCTGCATAAGAGTGCTTAATAAGAACATGTCACTATCACTTTGCCTAAAACATCCTTTTACACAGTAGCTGGGGACGCCATTTAATATCAGTTGGCCAGTAGACTGGCGCGTCATTAGTAACGTCTGCTCATCCTACCAGGTTCTTTAGTGTGATGAATATTTATTACTAGGCAGAGCCAAATCCGTGGGATTGGTTGAAACACATACCCCTCCTTTGCCTACTTTTTGTAGTCAAGGAAGAAGAAAGATGGCGCCTACACATGTATTGAGGTGCTGTCAGAGGGTTTTGGCATGGATACCGGTGATATTTATTGCTTTAGTAGTGTGCTGGTCGTATTATGCATATGTGGTGGAGCTGTGTCTGTGTAAGTGGGCCCTATTATTCTTATCTGATGACCGTGCGCCCACCGGAAGTCATTGGGCTAACACGCTCAGTGAATGATTTGTTTACAATGGCTGAATAATTGGCTGAAATAATTTTACTTTTTACAAAACAACAGGAGCTATGACAGTAAGCATGTCTTATTTTGATTTCGTGCAGAAGACGTATGAGTGTTTTTGTCCGTGAGATAACAAACGATATTTATTTCAAGTTTAACTAATTTGTAACTTACGTTCAATTACGTAAACGGCGGCTTCACAAAGCCAATAAAATGTGTTTAATGGTAGTGAACGCATGAAAGTCCACACTTTTTTTTTCTTTAATTAACACCAGAACTGTTATACATTTTTTTTGTGATAACAGCGTTTTCTTTGTGTCATTCCTGTAGTTACTATTACCAGCACTGGCGAAAAAAGTAAGTACACCTGCACTTAATAATTTATGTTCATTACAGCTGGAATTTTGATAAATAAGTGAAAATGTCTGTGTTGCTTTACATGGTTTTCGCCTGTGACTTTAACTAAATGTTTAAAATATTTTTGTTATCTACATTAAGTATGTCAGTAAATAGCTATGCAGGGCATTATACAGAAAATACGTTTCAATTATCATATTCATGTTAATTTCACTCCAGCATAAGTATCTTGCATTTGCGTTTATTTATGTCCTCTTTCACGATTCTTCAGGCCTGCTCAAGTTGTTCAATGATCATCCCAGAAGTGTTTCTAGCAGACTTCCCTGCAGGTTCCGACAAGTTTATAATTAATGACTGGTTGAATCCCATCTCTCTTCCTCGCAGTTATATACCTGGTGGTGTTTCACCTGTCTTTCATCATGTTTGTGTGGTCGTACTGGAAAACTATCTTTACAAGTCCAGCAAATCCTTCCAAAGAGGCAAGTTGTGTTTAGTACACAGTTGATTTTTAATGTATATGATAAATTCACACAGCACATGGTACACGTCTACTTCCAGTGTTTTTGATTTGTGTTTTATTTCAGTTTTGTCTGCCTAAATCCGAGAAAGAACAATATGAAAAGGAACAACGTCCAGAAACTCAGCAGGAGATCCTGAAGAAGGTGGCCACCAGTCTGCCTCTTTATACTCGGACAGGGGCTGGAGGTTAGACAGTTCTCAATCTTGCACCTTTAGGATATAGACAGCCATGTTCTTCTCTAAAAGTTGTGCTGTTACAGGCATCTGTATCACTTTAAATACGTCACACAGTCTATGTTTCAAAAGGTTGGTGTATAAATATTTTCTCGGCTTTAGACAGACCAACTTTATCATTTAGGCATTTCCAATAAAATTTAACAGGCCTCTAATAAAGCTTTTAAACTGATTTAAAACTTCAGTCACTGTTGGTTGGTCCTTTCTCATATACTTTTCAAATTAACTTAAAATTTAATTTGAAATGCCCTTTGAATGATTTCAACATTTTGTTTAATATTTTTTTCAGAGGAGTCATGAACTGAGAAGTCAAAAAGTGCTGGATCTTTTGACATAACAGATGATGCAATAAACCTACAGCAAAAGTTTCACGAGTCAAATTTTTTTTCTTCTTTTTTTACATTAATAAAAAAATGTTTAATACTACTTTTATTAGAGTATGCAATGAAGTGACCCTGAGTTATAGATACATGCAGACATTGGACCTCCATTTGTAGTGACTTGTTACACAGCTCCTCCTTCTCTTGCTCATCAGTCAATAAAGACAAAGCCACATCTAGCTACACAGGAGTGACAAAAATGACAACAGATTTGTGATTCAAATATGCGTCGCCCTGCGCTACCACGCACATATGTGTCTGGTGCACTGTCCACTATACCACGGGGCCTAGATTAAGATTTTTTTAACGTTAAAATTAAAAGAAGAGGCTCTGTTTCAGTTCGCCCAGCTACAAAGCATTTATTCTACCCACAATCAGAGCCTATTCTAAAAAATGAGTGGGTAACAAGGTGCAAGCCTGTGTTTAGAAGAACACATTTGCATTTCATTTTCATTTTGATGAAATTAAAAAAAAAAAAAAAAAAAGAAAAACAATTGGACAATGGTTTTGCTCAATGAGAAACAGAGCTCTACTTATAGTAGTATTTTTGGAGTTAATTGTGAAAAAAAAATTCTTTCAGTGTTTATTAATACAGTACTGTGTTTTTTTTATAAGTAATATGTAATTTATGCCATATTATCATGAGGAAATGCCATTAACTTAGGATTTAACAGGAATTAATTTTCAAAAAGCCTTTTTCACAATGTAAAATGTGAAAAAAAGTCTGGATAAAATTGTGATTTCCTTCATTATCCCTGTATTGATTAATTCAACTCCAGCTCATACTGTTATTTTTTTATTCTCGTTACAATTTGTCAAATGTATTCAATAATTATTTTTATTGGTTAATATATTTCAGGTAACATTACTATGCCTTACTTTTGTTATGTTTTATTAAAAAAAAAACTGATTCTTCTTTTACCCCACTCTTTATTTTAGCTATCAGGTACTGCGATCGTTGCCAGGTCATCAAGCCAGACAGATGTCACCATTGTTCTGCTTGTGACATGTGAGTCAAAATATCCGATAAAGTATTTGCTTATTTTATCATTCTTATATATATTTTCACAGTCCTTCTGGTACTTATAGGTGTGTACTAAAGATGGATCATCACTGTCCCTGGTAAGTGAGATGTTAGCTGCTGGCAGGAGTATTTGACTTGTTTACATTCAAAGAACACTCTGCTGACATTTCTCTTTTCCCCAGGGTGAATAACTGTGTGGGCTTTTCCAACTACAAATTCTTCATCTTGTTCCTGACGTACTCGCTCGTTTACTGCTTATTCATCGCAGCCTCTGTCCTCCAGTATTTCATAAAGTTCTGGACTGTAAGTAAATCAGTTTTCTTTTAGTCTTCTATGAATTTGTCCCCTACATGTGTAAACATTGCGTCTACCGTAGAATGCAATGCAGGTTCTTCATTATATTGTACCTCATTCCGGTTCCAGAAAGGGGACTAACGGACTGATAGATAAAGTCAGGGATTAAAGAAAATGATTTGTGGCATCCATCAGTCTGTTAACTCACTTTCTGCCACTGTAAAAAGACACTAAAAGCAGTAAGAGTTGTGGTCTCTGTCACCATGCGATGATGTCTTGTGGAGCTCATCTCTATGCATCAATGAACATAGACATAGCCGTTGGCATCTCAGACTTGGGTATGTGGTCTATGTCATTGCCATCATCATTAGAACTCCATTGTGTTGGCTGAAAAACATATAATTTGGATAATTTCTGGCTCAATGAAGAGACCAATTCAGCAAAAGCCTAAAAAGCATAAAGTAGAGCTATGTGCCCACCAGGTTTTAATGTGGAGTTTTCAAATTATTTATAAAAGGGAGAGTTTCTAAGTGCCTGGAGCATATATAGATATGTATATATATATATCCAATATATATATGCATTGCTATAGATCAGGGGTCTCCAATCCGGTGCCCACGGGCATCTGTCGCCCGCGAGGTCCACATGAGTCGCCCGCCAGCCCCCACCTGTTCTAAAAATAGCTCAAATAGCGCCACTTTCCAGTGAGCTGAATCAATTTTAATATTATTGCTATTCTTGTTTAATTGACACTTGCACGTAAGCTTGATGTGACAGTACATAAATTAAAAAAAAAATATATGTTTATGAACTACAACCGGGGAGAGTTGAAAGGTCAGTATGACGCGCTACGGCGAAACAATTAAGCAGCGAAAATGAGACGACTGACTCATAGAAAGATCATTTAATATTCGCGACGAATGCGAGGTAAAGGTTTTTTTTTTATCTCTGTGGGAGGAGCATGTGTTTGTCTCATTTGCGCGACGACTCTGGCGGTGGTGGCCAAGCGGCACAACGTGGAGAGATATTTCACTACACCATCTCTAAACTCACTCAGAGTACAACATAGTGGTAAACCGCACGCAATGCCAGGCTTCCCAATAACCGAAAGAAACCGATACCAGATTTGGTTTTCAGTTCATGTTTAGTTCAATGCGTTTGTAAAATGTAAAAATTGTGTATGTTAAAATGTTAACAATGAAAAAAAAAGGATCTTAGCTCACTTTTTGTTTTTATGATTTATTATTTGTACATTGTAATTTCCTTGAACTCTTGTAGAAGTGATCATTTTGAAGTGTTTTGTACTTGTATATATGTTTTAAATAAGTTGCACTAAGACAAATCATAAATATAAAGTGTGGCATGTAAATATTTATTTGTTTACTACCTTGTTAATAATTTAATTCATATTTAGTGTGAGAAATAATTCACATGATCAGTGTCTTTGCAGAGATGAATATCCTTAATTATTAATAAATTCAGAAGAGGGTATCAAAGTGGTAGCCCTTTGCCTTAATCAGTATCCACGAAGTAGCTTTTGGATTCAAAAAGGTTGGTGGCCCCTGCTATAGATCGTGTAGGAACAGACACAATTTGGAGGCCTCATTTACTGTGTAGTGCATTTTAAAAACATTACATTTAGACAGTCATAACATTACATTTTTTTCCCCCAAAAAGTGTGTTTTGCATGAAAGAATAGACGTCATGAGTGTATGATTGGAGAACATTCGGAATATCCATCCCAAGTCAAATAATCATTCCATACAGTCTTCCATATTCCATACAGGTAGAAAGTAAACATTTGTACTGCAGCCAAACACAAGGGGGCGGTCATAGCTTGTGTTTCAGATTCAGGATTTGTCCTTCCCCAAACTGCTGTTATTCTGTCTTTCCCATTTCACATTCCCGTTTCTCTCAACAGTCTGGTGTTAATACGGTTTTAAGTGCAACTAGTCAAATTGTGTGTGAAGTAGATCTAAAGTTTCATATTTTCAAATATTTTCTGCTCCTTATGTTACTATATTCCCTCTGGCTTTTACTCTGTATTGTACTTCAACTAAAATAAATAATAATAAAAACGGCACACTGAAAGGTCTATCTACCATATTTTTTGGGTATAGTTTTGAGTATTTCTCTTTTTTTGTGTTGTGTTTACTTGAATATCTGCAATGCACTGACAACCTGTCCATGCTGTACCCCCGCCACTTGGCCGAAGTGAGCTGGAGATGGGCACCAGCAGACCCCTGTGACACCGAAAGAGAATAAGCGGGCAGGAAAATAAATTGATTAATTACTTGAATATTGAATATAAACATTCTACCTTTTGGCCAACTAAAATCAATTCATCAATTTAGAGCATGCGGACAATACCTTACTGAAACTTATTTTAAAATACATTATCATACTGTAATTCTCCCAAAAACTGCAATATATTTGGTTATAAACTATGAGATTGTCATTAGGAAAGTTTTAAAAGGAAAATAAAGTTTTAACGCCTAATAATTAATGACTGCTACCTTAGTCTCAGGAATGAAAATTTGTACTTCAGATAATAAAAAAAAAATTATAATTTAAGTTATTGGTATATCAGTAAATATTAAAAAAAATGCAAAATACAGTTTTATAACTCATTTAAACGTCAATGACCAGTCTATTTTAAATTATAAGTAAATTTTTTTTGTAACCATCATAGCGGCTTAGATCATTTGATTGGTTGATAGCTTCACAACACAACCACGTCTGTCTCATCTTTTGCTCTCCCCCTGTGCTTTCCCTGTGTCTAACAGTCTGTCTCTGTTTGCACTAAGCTTTGCCGGAGGAAATCGGCAGAGAATTGTCCACAGGTAATCTCTTGCAGTGTTAAGTGTTGCTGTTGGCGTTGTGAGTTAAATGTTTTGTCGTCTTAACCCGCTGACCCTAATGCTCTCATCAGGCTGTCCGATGCCCATTTCTTGCCTGTTGTTGATCGTTGTCTCACAACTCTCCTTTCTCTCTCCCCCCTCTCAGACTGACCTGCAAAATACCGCCAAATTCCATGTGTTGTTTCTCTTTTTTGTGGCGGCCATGTTCTGCATCAGCATTCTTTCACTCTTCACTTACCACTTGTGGCTTGTGGGAAAAAACAGGTCCACCATAGGTAACACACCTGACCATCTTTGTCTTCATTTGCTGTGTAGATAGATTCATGTTTCTAACACAATTGTTTGTAAACCTGTAGCTAGCCTATTCTCTGTAGTTGCCATGGATACCACAGCAGCATGCTGTGCACAAGTTCCTACCTTCAGATTTATTTTGGTACATTGATCATTTAAAAATCCATGGTTTGATCGAATCAGTCAAATAGTCTTTAAAGCAAATTTCAGCTCAATTTCTAAATCAGCCAATAATATTTAGCTTGAAAAGCGTAATTTATCTTATAGATGTTGTATGATCAATTTAGTTTACTTATCTATTTTTTTTCAATTCAATTGTTTCCTTCAGAGCTCTCTCTGCAAACTCTTGCTTCTGTAACATTAATTGTTGCTAGCTTTAGCACAAACCCCCATCATAAATTTGAGACTTTGTGGAAACAAGCTGAATGCTGGATCAGAGGATCCTAGGGTTTCTGTAGCCAGATCCATAGCCATTTCAATATAAAACAGAACCCAGATTTCTGCGATTGTGTTTTGTACATAAAGAAGAAAACCACGATTATCTGTGTGGTGGTGCCCTGTATAGCTTTTAAAAATGCTATTTATGCTGACCATTAACTTCATTAATTCAAGTCTTGTGTATTTAAGATGACATTTATTATTTTGTAAAAGGTGAGCAACATATGGTGAAATTGGACAAGATGGGTTGAAACTAGCTGTAACCCCCAAATAAATACACTTAACTTCACAATTTATATTTAGAAAGGATATTTTTTTTATTTTCTCTGCACCACAACTAAATATTGGACTAGTTGCCCTCAAAACCTAAGCAGAGACCACTTTATTGACTGCATGGGAGATTGGAGATTGTCTTACCTTCCGAACAGCAGATTACACTTTGTAAACATCATTTTGTAGAACACCTCAACTCTAACTTTTTTTAGCACACATTATTGGTAATCTATTCATAATGTTTCACTTGATTTAAAGCATTTTGGTGTAATAAGCATCAAAATTTTCGCACCTTCTAACATTCTGTCAATGGGAGAGTGGAGAGCTAGGGCCCGGAAGCGCTGTGTGACATCAGACCTGTATATTAATTGGCTACATCTTTTAAGCTTTTAAAGCTATGTAAAATTATTCATTTTAACTAGTGTTATTTATTTCTCTAGGATGCGTTTTAATGAATTCTCATTTCAGTTTTAACCATTTTGCCCGCGGCATTTTTAACCTTATATATTTTTTTCCTCACTATACACAGAGGCATTCAGAGCCCCAGTCTTCAGAAATGGTCCTGATAAAACTGGCTTTTCGCTGGGCTTCAGAAAGAACATCTCACAGGTGTTTGGAGATCAGAAGAAGTACTGGTTACTTCCTGTCTTTACCAGGTAAACCTGATTATTAGTGGGGAACTCTGTAACATTAAGTGGTTAAATTTGTCAGTGATATTGTAAAGCCCCAGGCTTTTTATCTTGTAAAAAAAGGCTCATTTTAGATTCTGGTTGTTTAAATCAGTGATCCCCGATCCATGACCCAATGACTAATGGGCCTCACATGAAATTTCAAATTATTTCCGGTTACTTTATTTTCTGCATCTAAACAGTCTAAAGACATGCTTTTTTTATATTGGTCTAGAATAGATTGCTTTTATTAGAGCTTTTTATATAGGATTGCTTTAAATGAAGCCTTAAAAACCCAATGAAATGGATGATCGTATTGGTGTGTGTCTTTGTTTGTACTGGTTCCATGCTCATTCGAGAATAGATACTTTAAAGTGAATTTTACCTACATGAATATATATCTCAAGGGATGTTTTTCATGGCAGGTCGCTTGTTTCATTTAAAGACGTTTTTAAGCCTTCATTTGCAGCAATCCAGTATAACAAAAAATAATTACTTCAAGAAAAGTACTCTATTCCATACAAATGCCATTTAACACAAAAAAATCCAATGATGTCAGCAAACATCACCTTTATTTTTGTTTAGTTGTCGCTTATGCCCAACTCCGTTACATAGGGGCATGGCGGGGCACAACACTTGCTCTCTGAGGCATATCCTGAGCACCTGACCGCAATAAGGAATGCCTTAATGCATTAAACTGGTCCACGGTGTGAAAAAGGTTGGGGACCACTGGTTTAAAAGATCTGTGACCTCTGCTGACCCATTCCTTAGGGGCCACAGTATCCTCTTTGAGGTTTTGGACTACTGTTATGCTCATCTGTACAAAAAATGGGGGAAAATTTGTGGATTTAACCACCTTAGATAACAACTAAGGGAAGAGTCGCTATGTCTTTTGGGGGCGGAGTTCTGAGATTTATTACGTGTGAAGCATAGGCTTGTTCTTAGGTGACATTTAGACAATTATATGAGGGTTTTGATTGAGCCGTCTGTGTCAAAATTGATAAAATATAACTTGTTTTATCTTCTAGTCAAGGAGATGGGCTTTCTTTCCCCACACGGTTGGTCACTGTTGATCTAGAGCAGCCCATTGAATGTTTCCTGCCAAATGATTTGAGCAATGGGTGAGGTACATTTCAACCTTGAAGAAAATCAGCTAAAAAATAATCAACAGTAACGTTAAATGTTCTTGAATACCTCAGTGCTCAAGAAGAATCTCCTGAGCAAACCAGCCCTCCTAGAGAATCCCAAAGCCGTTTGCTCTGTGATGATTACCACAGTGGAGAAGATCACAAAGAGCTAGAGGATCTGAACCCTGGTATTTTTTTACTCCTGTTACTTACAGATAAAAGTGAAGAAATGTTGGTGTAATGTTCATCTTGTATTTCAGATCAAGAGTCCATCAAGATTTCTATAGAGAGCGAGTCATAGTCAGGTGAGTTTGTCCTTTTTAGTTTTTTTTTTTTTGTGTTTACTTACTTTAACAAAGCTTCAATCTTCTTCCGTGACCCTTACCTTGAGTGTTTGTTAAAACTGCTCACTGTTTAAGCCTAAATCATGGACGTTAAGGACAAGATCAGCATCCTCTTGGTGATGTAATCTCTGTTGCTGGAGTGACGTAGGACCCTTCCCAAACCACCCTAAACACTTGATTATTATCCACCTCCTTGCCCAGTAGGATGCCTCCTGGCTGGGTAACCTTCACTCCTGCCTTGAAATGTTATTATTTTCCTGTGACATGCTAGTGGTGTCAATGTTCATGGTCCTATGTAGCTTCGAAGGACAAATTCATGTGGTAATTTGAGCTGCTGAAGGCAGACTTCAGAGAACTGATAGTCTGTTTGCCTCATCCTGCTCTGAAGATTAGAGTCTCTCACGCTGCTTTAAGCAACTCCATAAAATGGCTCTATCGATACATTGCATTGATTTAAATTTAAAAACCACTTTGTGTTTAGATATTTCAAATGTGATTTGGATACGTCTTGCAGAGGGTTACCATCTATGCAATTTTATTTTTACCAAAACCTTTGTAATATTTCAATCAGGGAGAACTCTTCCTCCAATATTTTTTCAAGCATTTGTTCCTGAAGTTTTCTTTAACAAACAAATCAAAGGATCGTAGCCATTTTCATAACTGGGTAACTTCCCTCTCTTTCTTGTGCAAGTAAGTGACAGAAGCTGTATTACATCAGCTGGTCCCTAAAGGAACAGATGGCCAACTTTAAAGCAAGCTTCATACCAATAGTTTTTAAAATTAATTATTGGTTTATCATTTGATGCAATGTTTTTTTCCCATATATTTTAAACTCTAAACTTGTGCATAAGAAGGGCCAAAACCACTTGAGTGACAAGTATTGAGATGTTGGCCTTAACCCTTAGACGTTTTGAATTAGGTAGGAAAGACGCAACCCATCTGTTGTTTAATTTTGATGAATGATGCATCATTTTCAAAGTAATTCAAATAAAAATGTGAGAATCGTCTTTCAGTTTCATTTTACCGATCCAAATTGGTGCCATCAGTGCCACCTAGCGGTAAAAAGAAGTGATAACTCTTGGAAGCACAAAACCTATGAGATGGCTTGTTTTTTTTTTTCCAAGTTCTGGCACAAAAAAACACACAATGGCGCAAAAATCCTTGAAAGATGCTTCAGGAGGCTCAGGAGATGTTCACCTATTTTTTTTTTTTTTGTAATAATCTCTGGATGGTTTACTATTTCCGCTTAAATACTAAAGGCAGAAATTATGGATGCCTAATTGGCTGATTTTACCCACAATCCATTGTGGGATGAACTTAGATTCGAATTTTAATATAAAAGTCTTTTATTTGCGCATTATTTCATTCTTAAATTTTTTTTCTTAAATTTACTTTATTTATTGTTTAGCCTTATGTGATGTTTTATCGTGTGTTTCTTCTCAAAGAAGAAGTGGGGGTTGTTTTGGTTCTAGCCCCCCTCACTCCATTTCTTTCTGTAGGCCTAAATCCGGTGGAGGTCTTGTGGTCTTGTGCCTTAGACTCCCAATCCAGGGGACTGTTGAGGGGAATCACAGCCATCAAAGCTGATGCCTTATACAGCTCTTGAATTTCTTGAACTCTTTGCTTCGCGCAGCATCTGTCCTCACACCTGTAGAATTGTCTTGGATGAAGAGTTTTGCATGCGTGTATTTTTACATTTCTGATTTCTGCCAATCCTACATGCATTGCCGCTTTCATGTGCATGTGAATTGAGAAAAAGTTTTGAAACAATTCTTTCCAAAAAAAAATACACTACATCTGATTATGTAAGAAAGACGTCAAGCAATTCTACTTTCTTCAGAACTTAAGTGTTTTTGATAGAAAAAAGCTGCTCTATTTTCTTTTTAAGATTCTGGTGTTCAACAACATGCACCACTTTAAAATGCCAAATAAAGGGCTCAAAGGCAGATTTCTAAACTGTATAGGAGTATTTACAGATGTTAGTCATACATGGGGGCTCTTTGCAGAAACCAAACAGATGTCGGTCAGTTCCACTTGCAGTATTAAAAGTGGCCAGTAGGTGGTTTTCACAATTCTGGTGATTGTAATTTGCCCAGTCAATGGTGTCTGTCCTTAGTAACCTTCTTTTTTTATACTCATGTTTTGTATATAGCATTTTGGATTATGGATACATATTTATAAGTCTTGATTGTTTTTGTATTTATATTGTTTGTGAGGTATTGTTTGTTTGGGTGCAATGAAAATGCTGGCTGTGATTGTGTAATATTTGGAATCCAGATGTGTTTATGTATGTACTACTGCAGTGGTTTGTTTTGGTGTTTCTGAAGACATGCCTTGACAAATCAAGACATACTTACAGGCTGTACTGCTCTGGAGGTTCTGTTGTAAATGAAATGGTTTATACATTATACACCTGCATTAATTCTAGAATTCAATATTGGTACCTGAATGTCTTATCTTTATTATACGTTTTTTTTTTTTATTAATCTGGAAGAAGTGAGTTTTATCTCTGTTGAAAATTAGGAAAATTGTTTACCCGTATATTATGCTTTCTGACCATTTTCACAGAATTCATTTTATATATTATGTGCCCAAAAATTTGAATATAGTGGGAAATAATTCCATGCCTGCATTTATTAGTTTTATTAATAATGGATAAACGATGGAAAAAAAACTATTTCACAATGTCATGACAAAGCAAAACATGTCAAACATTGTAGAATCCTTCTAGTTGGCTAATTAAAATAATTTACCATGGAGAAGACTGCTGATTTGACAGTTGTACAGAAGACCATCGTTGATGTCTTCCCTAAGGAGAAATGTTGAAATATATTAACAGAATGTTATGGGGAAGAGAAAATATGCGTAGAAATAAATGAATGTCAATAGCTCACAGACAAGAGGCGGCTTATTCCATAACCTTGGTGCTGCCACAGCAAAGCCATTATCCCTTTTGAGTTTCTGAATGATCTGAAGCAACCAGTCGGCCGATCTGAGCAACCGTGCTGGAGCGTAAGGGTCTAAAGCCCGTGTCAAACTCAAGGCCTGCAGGCCAGAGGTGGCCTGCCATGTAAACTAATGTGGCCCGCGAGAGCTTAAAAGTTTTGAGTATCTAAAATAAAAAAAATAAATAAATAAAAAAACTGTCAGTGTTTAGCCGCAACAGTGTTTCCGCACCCATACTCACGAGAGAAACTGCACAGCTGCCGTTTCTCACACATTGAACGTAAGAATCACGCATTTGAGTGATCTCTCACGCCACACCTCCAAATTTCAAGATGCGAAATGGACACAGCTAATAGTTTATCTGTGATCTGTTTCTTGAGCCTGATGATAAAAGATGATGAACGATATGTCTTTTGTCTGTGAGGGGTTTTTTTTGCTAAACAAATTACAAAAATGCTATTTTTCTTTATTCACTTGGACAGTTTGATCCTTCATTAATAGAGTTATGTGGGTTTTCATAAGCTGACAAAAATCAAAAGGATTTACATTAGAACAGCAAGCATACAATTGTTTCTATGCAACTGAATTGTCACTTGAATAAGTTATAAATAATGAGTTATTTAACATTAAGTTTACATTAACATAGTTACATTTATTTAACATTACATTCGATGACATTGTTTTACATTTATAAGTTACATCTGGCCCTTTGAGGCCATTATGCTAATGTGGCCCTCAGTGAAAATGAGTTTGACACCCCTAGTCTAAAAGTTCAGAGGGGTACTTTGGGAGGACTTAGAAGTTAGATTCTAAAATGTATGTGCAGCCAGTGAAGAGAATGTCCCCAATTCACCATTCATTAAAAGCAGGTGGAATAAAGTACTGAGGACACAATACGGTACATCACACTTTTCAACATATTTTGGGATTCTTTTTCTTAGTATGCCGAAACAAAATTCAAATTTTGTGAAATACTGTTTGTTTGTTTTTTCTTTAATCCTTAACAATGAAATATTTGACTTCATGTGTTGTAAACCAAGATAAAGGTTTCACTTTTGAGACAGATTGAAATGGATTTTCCCTCAATATTTAATCTTATGGTACATAATATTCTTTTTAGTATATTTTAATTTTGACAAATAGTCCTAAACTACAGTTTTATGTCATGTCATTTTTTTCTTACAAACATTTTTTTGTCTTCTTTCATGATAACTTCTATTTTATTTTAAGGGTCAGATAAAGCCATACATTTTAACAATAAATATTTGCAGGTGTCTGTACTTTTTCTTTTTTACACTAGTGTACAATAAAAAAAAAAAAGAACCTTGTGCTTCTATGCATGAGGTACTGATGTGCAAGCGATTCAAATGTGAATGAAGCACATGTTTGTATTTTATAATAAATGTCTTTTTTTTAAAAGTCAGACTGATCCATGTTTCGTTCTTTAGACGTATAGTAGAGCTTTTAAAGGAAAACAAAAATATTGACTTTAAAGTCATGTAGTATTTTCTTTAATGAAACGTGACTTGGTGCTTGTGTTGCGAACTTGCGACAGTGACATGATTCTCAAAGGTAGTCAACATTGACTTCTTTGCGCAGTGGCTGAATAGTGCTAAACACAAAAATTAAAAATAAAAAGAAGTTAACAACTCGGAGATTAACAATTTTATTTGAATTGGTTAAAATTTATTTGTATTTCGTGTGCATTTAAGTCACTGTAGATAACACAAATGTGTTTATGTACAAGTTTCAAGGGCAGTCCTTTACCCTGAACTCTGTCTAACTCATTAGCACTGAGGCCATTCAACTCTGGTGAATCACAAGTTCAGCATAATAGACATGCTCTTCTCACACTCCTGGACTCAACAGTAAAAGTGTGCACAGGTAAGGTTTTGTGAACTTTGGTCCGTCGGTGAAAGCTTTAACCTAAACCATCCCTTTCTCTCTTCTTTCTTAACAATGTCTCCTGTACAACGGTTCATAATAATAATTATTTTATTCACCCTATAATGGCTTGTTCTTTTTGCCAGCAACCCTCCTAGTCACTTCTGATTACTCGTGAACTTTCTGACAGGTTTTGGATTAGAGCGTGGCACCATTGCGCATGCGCATCCAATCGAGAAGAGACGGGGATTTTCATTGGTCAGAGACCGCCAGTATTTAACTCGTGTTTGTGTGGTCTCTTTAACGAGTGCCAAGATTCCTCACAAGCGTTCTCTTCGGCACTGTTTACAGCGCCGAAAACGTTGTCCGGGGAAAACTTTAAGGATCATAGTTTCCCGGGAAGTTTAAAGCTATTTTGTGTCAAAATGGAAATGTCCAACTTCTCACTTTTTGATCTGAGATGCAGGCAAGAGCCCCCATTCTCCCTTGACGTTATTATGCGTGAGTATCCCTCGTGTTTGTTTAATTATACTGCAGCTTGGTGATTATGTTTGTCAATGTGGAGATAAACTTTAATAACTTGCCTTCTGTTGAAAATGAATTAACAGACGATTAGCTAACGTGCTGGTGTCCGTGTAATGTTTTTTTTAACTCCCAACAAAATAAGTATAATTAAAAGTGTTTGGTGTACACCAATGGTTGATGCTTGTTTTTCTTAATCTTTCTGAAGAATAACAGTTCAGAATAGGCTTTTGTTAGATGATTTGAATCTAGAGAGTTTTGATATCAACTGTAATCTCGTACAGTTTTGCGCTGTTTCCTTCTGATTGGCGAAAAGTCAATATCTACACTTTTAGCCACACTTCTCCACAAAACTGTCAAAACAATCAACAGATTGTTAACAGGTTATCAACAGATCGGATTAATTTAACCTTTATTTTTGCCCTTTAGGCAAAATTAGGATGGATTAGAGCCAGATTAGGATGTCTATAGGCTCATTGAGTCTCCGTAAAGTCATTTATGTACCGAAATCAAATCAGAGGCGAAAATGGGCAATAGATCCCCAGACGCGGAAAGTGGGCGTAGAAATCACACCATAGACTGTTGGAAAGAAAAAAAAAATGTGACACCCCCTACTGCTATTGGACTTAAATGAAGCCATTTCAGAGCTGTTGAGGAGGCTGCCATTGACGGATGCACATGCGCACAAGTGACTTCCTGTTAAGTACAATCGTGGTTTCAGAGCTCCGCCTCGAGTCTGGCTCACACACGCCCCTCTCACACGCAGCCTGTTCTATACAATTTATTAAGTAATTTTAAAGAAGAATTTCAAAGCGACTTCTGTGAATTTGATGTGACGTTGGCAGCGTAAACCTTTCTCATGACTTGAACACTGCGGTAATTCAGCTCTCTTCTGTGTTGCTGTCAATCATCTCACTCACATGGGCCCGCCTAGTAGGGGATAATTAAACCATCGTGAACCACACGAAAATAAATGTGAGACAAGAAAAAAACTATTGGAATTTTTGTAGAGATAACTTTTGAAAACCATTAAAACCATTTGTGCAAATGCCATACTTTCTGAGGAAAAAAATGTTAAATTCAGCTTTTTTCCCATAGAATTGAATTGGGTGGTAATCATTCTGCAGCCAGGGCCATGGGAGCGCTCCTTGCGGCTTGGCTTCATTCTGCTGGTCATGTGAGACACACTTGAACCAAACGCACAAAAAAATTAACAACCTACAGTTAAAAAAAAAAAGGAGGAGCCAAGTTAATCAGATTAAATTAGCTGCAATGTACAGCACCAGACACTTAACGGGACAGGCTGAAGAAACTGGCAATCATCTGCAACACAACAAACCACCCCCTTAATTATCCATAACTTTATCATTTTTAAACAATTTTTTTTTAAATTAACCCCATGAAGATCGAATCTAGAGATCTAAATAAACCAAACGATATTTGCACCTCCAAAGTTGGGGAATTTAACATTGGACTTAATGAGAACCTGCTCACTTTTAAAACCTGCCTCAAGCGGCCAGTCGAGGAACTGCAGTTTATTCACTTCCCATTACTCATTGACAGGGAAAGCGAGAAAGCAGTTCGTTTATAGTTACAAATTATTCATTAAATGATTACGGTTTCTTTTGTTTTTTTTTTCAGGTGGTGAAATTTTTTCACTATATGTTGTTACGTCCTCAATATTTACGATAATTAACTTAATTTACCTTTACTGGTTAAACATAACCCTGAAAACTATTCCATTGCACATAGCCACTTATCACACCATGAGCATTGTAAAAGATTGTTAAGTTAAAATGGTTCAGTTATAGACATGAGTCAGAAATATAATTTTTATTTTGCAAGGTTGCTTGTAAAAGGAGTTCCATATTTTAATGTACAACCTAATGGTCCTAAAGGATTTACTTTGTTTTATGTGTTTTCAGAGCTGGATATCTTTGGGATTATCCTCTTCTCTGTGCTCACTATAATGGCATCTGTGTCAATGCTGGTTTTCATTGAAGAATGCATCTACATTTATAAGAAAGTGCCAGCGCATAAAAAGAGTAACATCATCTGGGTTACCGGAGCAGCACCCGTAAGTTACTTTTCTTGGTCGATCACTTGAACATTTCAAAAGTCTCAGATAGAAGCACAACCTCTAAACCAATGGAAAGATTGATTGGCTGATTGACTAGTTTTAAAAAAAAAATTTGCAGGTCATTGCTACCACGTCTTGTTTGGGCATGTGGGTTCCGAGGGCCACAATGTTCACTGATATGACTGCAGCCACGTGAGTTTTCTACTTTCACCTGGTATAATACCATATAATAGTAAAGTATTAAAATAATGTATTGGCTGTATTTTGAACAACGGCCAATATTGTGACCTAGCAGTGAATATTGTGTACAGCAATGAATTAGCTAAAACCTCTTAGTTACTAATTGAGTACATTTTAAGGCAAATACTTTTGTACTTTTACTGGACTAATGTTATTACCTAGTGTATCTGTACTTAGTTTGTGTACTTTGTCTACCGCTGTGTTTTTTTTTTGTCCCAATACGTAAGGAACTTTGGACAAAGTGTTTGCAAATTTCAGACATTCACACCATTTCACAGTGGCTGAAAGATTTTGGAACCAAATATGTCACAGACGTAACAGTTTTTTTTCTCTCTCGCTCTATAATTTTGCAGATATTTTGCAATCGTGGTGTTCAAGTTCTTGATTCTCATGATTGAAGAGGTGGGAGGAGACGATGCCTTTCTGAGTCGCTGTGACAAACAGTCTTTTAGGATCAGCACAGGACCTTGCTGCTGCTGCTGCCCATGTCTGCCACATGTCCCCATCACAAGGTAAACCAAAAAAGTATTCACCTTAACCCTTAAAAGTGTCCAATCACAAGCTGTTTTGAATTAAGTATAAATGATGCAACCCACATATTGTTTGATTTTGATTTAGGTTTCAAAAAGGTTACACGTTTTGATATTTTGGTTTCAAAGGAACATTACAAGAGATATGACTCATAATAAGCAAAGTACAATGGGGGAAAAAGGCACAATCATCTTTACATTTCATTTTACAGACGCAAAATCAGTGCTATCTAGTGGAAAAGAAAGGATAATCCTTGGAAGTACAAGACCTGTGATATGGCTAGTGTTTAATGGCACAAATATGTGTTTGGAATAGTTTTTTTTAATACACTTTTGTTTTTTGTTAGGTTTGTTGTGGAATTATTGTAAAATGTAATGAAAAAAATGTAAAAAATAAAAAAATTAAATGTAATTTATTAGAGCAAGTTGTAAAGTGGTAAAAAAAAACTCAAAAAGGTCCCAGACGTCTAAGAGTTAACTCAGAGAAATTTGAGCTGATTCTTCTGTTTCAATTATTCATGAAAAAAGTCATGATTTCTTTTGCTTCATCCCTAGAAATTATTTTCACCCAATTCATAATAGTTTTATTGATGTACATGACTCCATAAATTCTTTCAATAGTTTATTTCAACGCTTACAATGGTAATTATGTATAAACTGGATTCTCAGTACACTGAGATGTGCAGATAGAAGATCTATTAACGAATGAGTCATTTAAGGTGATCAATGGATTATTGTCTGGTCTGGTCCCCAGAAGCTCAAATTGAGCATTATGCCTACTCTATGAAACTATCATTTTGCTGCCTCCAAATAATGTAAAAAATTTATTATTATTATTATTATGTTCATATTTAAGTTTAATTACTTATATGAACACAAACAATTCCAACTGAAAACAGAATATATTCATTCACTTGTTTCTTAAACTGTTTTCACTCAATGAACTTACATTTTTTTTCCTCTTTGTTGTCTAATAAAATTAGCAAAATTGTGGTTAATCAAATTAACTAAAAACTACAGGGTTTTTTTGTTTGGTATTTTTTTTGTTTTGTCTTCCAAAATGTTCACTAATCTAAATGTATTTTGCAAACATTTTCCATGGAATTTTAGTTTGAAATTTAGTCTTCAATTGTGCCAATAAATATCTAAAATTGGGAGCAAAACAAAAATCTGCTTTTTACCGTCAGCTGCATAAATCTATGGGATGATTGCACCTCTGGCCATTCAACCCTTCTTCAAACATGAGCTCTACCACAATTTGTGCCTAACCTAACATGGCGGCTCAGGGCCATTGCACTCTGTGCTATCTGCAAGAAAGTTGTAATTTGCTTCTATTCAGGCGTTTGTGTTGTGTAAGGAGCCAGCTATCAATCTAACCGAACCCTTTAAATGCAATTTTATCATAGCTCATTTAACGGGTGGGGGAAGGGTTTTTTTTTTTTTTTATCCAAATGCAAAGTTCTGGAGACTGTTTATCTTTCTTTCCTGTCTCTCTCACTATCATATTTAACTAATGGTCAGAGAGCCCCTAGAACAAAACTAAAAAGATCGAAATGAATGTCTATTTGTTTATTCCAGGCGATCTCTGTTCATTTTGAAAGTGGGCTCCTACCAGTTTGCGCTGATGAAATTGGTCCTCACCATCCTTTCTATTGTTTTGTGGACGAATGGAAACTTCGATTTAGCTAATGTAAGTATATATGATAAAGATGAAATGTATTAACTAATTTAGTAAAAACTAAATTAGTTAATACAATTTCATTCTGAACCCTCCACATATTCATTAAACTTTAAATACTTAATCCTTCAGTGAACATCATTTCGTACAAGGGGAAATGTACGAATATTGGTATATGGAAATTCTCATAGAGAAATTATAATTTTTCTCATATATTTTCTCATAGAGAAATATATTATTATTGTCTTGAAAATTCCTTGTAAAAGGTCACGACTGCTGGAGACTTTCCTTAATGCTACTCGTGTACAACTGGGAAACTGTCCTGGGAAACTCCAGGGTCAAGTCAAATGTTTTTATGTAGCACTTTTATGCAGATGCTTTAAAGATGGATACGAAGGCTCGTGTTCTCAAAAGTTCTGGCATAAAAAAGCATAATGGCATTATATGGTTAATGTATATCATTTTTTTTTTAAATACACTTTTGTATTTTGTTAGGTTTGTCAGCCTTGTTATGTAATTATTTTATAATGTAATGAAAAAAATGGTAAAAAAAAAAAAAAAAGCTGGGGTTGTTAAAAATTATTCCAAGCATCACCAGAAAAAACTTTTAACCTTTTTTTAAATGTAATTTATTAGAGCAAGTTGTAGTGGTAAGTGGGACTTCTAAGGGTTAACCCAGAGCAATTTGAGCTGATTCTTCTGATGTTTTAATTATGTTGCGAACTCTGAATCAATTGATGTTCGTTCTCAACTTTAGGCCTTGTGCGATGCATGGAAAAAAAAAAGTAATTATTTCTTTTGATTCATCCCTAGAAATTATTTTTACCCAATTCATAATAGTTTTATTGATGTACATGACTCCACAAATTCTTCTAAATTGTTCTAGTATGAGTGTGTTTTCTGCAATGCACTGGTGACCTGTCCAGGGTGTACCCCCCGCTTCTTGCCCATTGTGTGCTGGAGTCCCCATTGACCCCAAAAAGGAAAATGAATGGATGAGTGTTTTTTGTTGAACAGAAAGGCTATAAGTGGTTTGACCGTAGTTAAACAGTATTTAAATGACATTTAAGGGTTTAGTAATGATGCTGTTTTTGACAATCATTTAGATCCAGTTAACAAGTTTTAATATATTTCATAAAATCAGAGCACCTGGAGGAAAAACACACTAGCAATTCCAATTCTTATGAGGAACATGCTACTACTGATCCCAAAGAGCAGTTGCCATGTCTGGAAAATCAAGCTAGGGAAACTCAGGGTCACTTCATCTTGAATGGTCTGCTTAATTATGGGGATCCCCGACAAGCAAATCAACAAACACAACCTGGAAAACAGACTAAAACAGAATGAATAGCTGGTTTAATAGTAGAGGCAGAAGAAGAGTTGGATGTTTTAATGCAGTTGTGTATAGTTTTTACACTAACATTCTAATCAAAAGCTTGGTTGAAGTCAAGACTCCCGTTTTAAATTTTGATTTAATCTGGAAGAGCAAACCTGAACTCCGAACATTATCAGGGAATTTGTTCCAGAGCTTTGGTGCTGGATGTGAGAATGCCCATCCCTTTCTGGTGGCTTTTACTATCCTAGGAACAATTAAAAGCCCTGTAATCTGTGATCGAAGAGATTGAGTTGGAGTATAGAGTGAATGGAGTGGGTGTGATGCTTGTGAATATTAACTCCTGACTACCGCATGCATGAACTCACTGTTTGACTGGACGGCTGATGAGAAGTTTCCACATTGTGAGCAGAAATGTAAGCCAAGCTTTCCCTGCAGAAGGATAGTGGCTAAAAACATACTGCCAATGTTATTAAGATTTATTTTAAAGAACAAGAAGCCCTGATTTCAAAATCTCTGTCCTTGTTTGGGATTACACAAAGACAGTGATGGATGTGAGAAAGCTACATCCACAGATCTGTGGCTAGTTCTCCAAAATGTTTGGGACAACCCACAGACAAGATCCTTTAAAAACGACTTGCAATTATACCAAGAGGCATTGCTGCTGGCTTGAAGGCAAAGGGTGTCCACACCAAATAATGATTTGATTTCTATTTCTTTGTTCATTGATGAAAATAAATGACAAGCACTTCCAATATTGAAGGAATTCTTTGTCCACGCCTTTTGCATAGTACTATACATTGTCAATTTCTCTTCGTTGTAGGTTTCTGCCAATGGAGCTGCCATTTGGATCAACTCATTTCTTGGTTTTCTCACAATCGTTGCACTTTGGCCCGTGGCAATCATGTTCATTCATGTTCGAGAGGTCTTGCGTACCCTCAAAATAATCCCTAAGTACGCCATGTATCAGGTTTGTTGTCTTGCCCATACTTTTGTGAAGGATTTCTGTATGTTTGTTCAGTTTTGCTGGAATCAAAAGCATTCCTGTCTTATTGTAATTTTTTAATCCGTCCATAGTTGGTGCTGATTCTCAGCCAGCTGCAGACCGCAATCATTAACATCTTGGCAATGAAAGGGACCATCGCCTGTGCACCACCTTACACTTCTCAAGCCCGTGGATACTGTGAGTGCAATGTTTATCACATCAGTTGTGCTAAAATGTTCAGAAAACTGACTCAGACTCAGTTTGAATGTGACTGAATTATAAGGTTTAACCACAAAAAACAGAGTGAACTCTTGAAAGGTCGACTGGGTGGTCGTTTATAAAAGCCTTTCTTTCAATCTGAGAAAACAAAAGATTCTTTAAACAAAATTTTAAGTTTACACTGTGATCCATAGAAGCATTTTGTTGAAAGCCTCAAACAAAAAAAGCTGTAAATGTGACTACACCTGCTGAAAAGATCAGTGAATTGTTGTCAAATAATGACATTGATGTATATGTATGTTACAGTGATGAGTCAGCAGCTGTTGATTGTGGAGATGTTCATCATCACCCTTGTCACTCGAGTCTTATACAGACGTCGATATGATCCCATTCCAGACATGGATGATGTTGAGAAGTTAAAGAATGCCCTCATCTCAGAAAAGCAGTAGATATCACCTGAGAAGAACAGACTGTTGCTTATGAATGTTGTATATTTTCTACTTTCCATGTTCTTGGTGAATGTGTGCATGTCTGTATGTTTTTTAACACACTTTGTTAGTTATCAAATTATGAATTTAATAAAAGCTGGCTTGTTGAGCTCTGAAGCGGACGGTTACTGTTTACATTGTGCATCAGTCTGAAAAATAATTGGTTTTGCTTCACTTCTTTTAAAGGTTGGGTTTTATATTTTGATAATAGGGCAATAAAGCTTTAATAAATCTTTGAGTCATGGAGCTTGTTCCCGATGAGGTGAGATAAAGGCTTCTCTATGGTTTAATGATAAGCTGAGTAAAACGCATGCCTTTTTGAGAAATATAAAGGTCAAGATTGAAATGCATTACAGAAAGTGAAAGCGATAATTTGTGCAGCAAGATAAAATGTTCTCATTGGGATATGTCTCCTGTGTCTATCACTCAAGTGAAAATAATAATGCACCAAAGGGATTTTTATGAATTTACGAGTGGTGTGAAAAGAAGAAAGATGTAAACTATATGACCCTGATAATATTCTTTGTGAAATATCTAGCTGTTTAATAAGGGGTGTTTCATGTATTTTCTGTCTTATTTTATTTAAAAGTTATAAATATAGAAATCTGAGAATAATACTACTTCACCATACAAAAAGGTGTCGATTTTAATTTGATAGTTTCTGTTGTTGATGCCTGAAATTAAAAATACAATAAAATACTTCGACTATCTGCTGATACAAGTTGTTGCGTTTGTTTTTCTAATGTAAAAAAAAACACTGTTCTGCAACCTAACTGTTGTTGTGTTTTGACCAATCGCACAGCTGCGTCGTATTTCCGGGTTAATCACAGCCAATAGCACCTCTCGTGTTTGTCACGGTTGGTTGTGTATTCGCTCTTGTGTACGTGCTGCTTCCCGCAACAGAGGCTGTACTGAGACCTGGGACACAAGGCGCTCAGGTTTATTCAATGCTCTGCAACATTAATAACATGTAACTGAGATGAATGAATCACCTGCAGATGTCAGCTGTACTCTTCAAACGCTCGTTGACATGATGCCACTCTAAAGGTTTTTTTTTTTTCATAAACAGTCTGGCCTTGTTCGACTCAGATTTTTATTTACAATGAGACTGTACGCATTTCTTCTGAAGGACCATTTGCCAAAGATTGAATATTATTCAAGGTTTTCACCATCGCCGCTGTCCATTAAACAGTTTCTGGAATTTGGTAAGTGCGAGCGCATCCTTCACTCGAGCTAACGACTTGGAATCTTATAACACTATTGTCATCTTCGTGTTTTTGATAATTAAATAGTCATAATTAGTGGTATTGCGTTTTGAATGGGCAACATTATTAGGTTCCAGTTTAGAATGAGCAACCTTTTGCCTGGGGAACAAAATGAAAATAGGACATCATTTTCTCTTAATTTGAGAATAAGTTTATTGTGTTGGAAATATTAGTTACACCATTTGACACCTAGCAATTAGAACATGATTTAAAATTAATGTAATTCATTATACATTAAAACTTTAATTATAAGTTTTACAAAAACGATCAAGGTGACAGTCAAACGCAGTTCCTGGATGGCCACAGCAATACAGTTTAGCTGCAGCACGGTTGGAACTAATTCTGCAGGGCTGTGACACCCCCAGGAACTGACACCAACCCCCATAATCCCTATCTGATACATTACTACTTGCTATTTACAAAGTACCACTAATTTATTTAAAACTTTTCAATTTCAAAACTTTTCAATGTGATATTAGCTATGCTATATTATCTGTAGCATGTATTGTTTGTAAGTTCAGTACTACATGGATAAAATGGTCACTACTAAAACTGCCTCAAGCTGATCTAGCAGTGCATGCCTAGACAATTCAAGGCCCCCTTGGAAATTATTGGTCATCTCAAACTTTTGAGTGTATCTGTTAGATCCTCAGTCATGACTGATCATGCACGTAATTCGACTGCAATGTTTATATACCAATGGACTTTTCCCTCCCAGTTTCAGCCGGAAAATAGTGAATTTGTTGTTCATAATATACATCACGTTGCTTGTCAACCACTCATTGATAAAAACGACTAAACAAGCAACTTTTTGCCCACAGTGAGTAAAACTCTGAACAAACCTCTGAGAGTAAACAGTAGTTTCTGGGTGGGTAGCCATTGTTTTTCTGACTCTGGCTTTCTTGGGCTAAAGTGCCACCCTCCTCTGCTTATGATTGGCTGGATCACGAGTGTCTTCCAATCATCAAAGTGGTATATGAAACAAGAATGCTTTTCCATGGAGGGTTGATGCGTTTGCAAATGGTTTGAGTTAATTGAGAATGCAGCTCCTAAATATGGAACAAAACGTGTCCTGTGTCAGTTTAAAATGTATTCTGTATTTTAAAGGATGGGTGACAAGACAACCCTGCCTGTGAGTAGGTTTGTTGTTTGAACTCTGATTTAGACACCTTTGTGTTTTTCTACCATGTTTTTCTGACTGTGGATTTGTCCAAGCTCTACCTCTCCCCTTCATATATAAATAAACCAAATCAATGAAATGGAGCTTGAAGCATTGGATGGTTTACAACCACATTGTAATAGATGTTAAGATGTTATAATATCATTAATCTGAATGAAGTACTTGATAGAAGTAGACCTTCCACCTGTAAACCAACTATTTCATATCTCACCATTTAATTTCTGGATTCTCAGGTCGAGATAATGCATGTGAAAAGACATCTTACATGTTCCTGCGGAAGGAGCTGCCAGTGCGACTGGCAAACACCATGCGAGAGGTCAATCTTCTCCCGGACAAGCTCCTCAGCCAGCCTTCAGTCAAGCTGGTGCAGAAATGGTGAGTGTGAATATTAACGACGATCAGATTCACGCAGCCGTAAAAGCATGATACATGCTACATCTTTCTACAGGTACTTGCAAAGTTTCTTAGAACTCCTGGAGTTTGAGAACAGGAAGCCAGAAGACCCGCACGCGCTGAATGAGTGAGTAGGACGTGTTGTTTTTAGCTTTATTATTCAATATTTGGATGGTCTTGTTCTGCAGGCTGTGTGCTATTGTGTTTCCATGTGAGGTGAATTCAGGCCAGAGTTGAGGGCACAGGAATCTATAATAATGGAAAACAATCCTGACAATGGAAAAGCACAAAACTCTCATGATGAGTCAGCAGAATCTGAGCATGAACCAATTGCTTTACATCTATACAAACAGTGCAGTTAATTATGTATTATTGATAAAATTACTGAATTTAATTACAGATTCTAAGTTATCAATACAGGTGAGCAGAATGTTTGGTAAATAAGACCAATTTCGATCGATTTTAATTAAGTCAGTGTCCACCTTTTTTCATTCGTTGGAGTTTAAACCCTTGTCTTCATTTGGTGTCATAAAAGTAGCAATTATTATGTAACTACAGTGGATCACTCTGGACTTAAAGTTCATGGATTATTGCCTCCATTAAGAGCTGTTGCCTAGTTACCAAGATTGAAGACATGAAAACCACAATATTTTTGAGGCTGTTATCATAAGTTTTGTTATTTGGAAAAAAAGTTATTTTAAAAATGTATATCTGGGCTTTATTGGTTAGGATGGTGCAGAATATGACCGGAAAAAACAGATGTGAAGGGAAAGTAGAGTATCTGGAAATATCCTCATGGTGGAATATGTAGGATGTCATGTGACCAAACTAGAAATCTGACTTGAAGAAGGTTAAAACTCTCAGAGGCATTAAGGTTAACACTGTATCAATTAGAAATGTGCAATACTACTAACGTTGTTATTTATGGTCCTGTTATTACTTAATTATTTTAGTCTCGTATGTTTGTGGGGTGTGCCTTTGTCAGAACTGAAAAATGGAAATTTGGGGGGTTCAATTAAAAAGAATTCCACCAATTCCAAAATAATAATTGCTAAGGGAAAGTGGACTCACAGTCAATATAAGATGTGAACTTTTCTAAAAGGAAATTATTCAGGAAGTCAGTTGTCAGATAAGATATCAGATGAGGTAAGATGCTTAAAGAATGGGCTGTTCATTTATTTTTGGCCTTTATAAACAAATTCATAGCTTTTACCCATATGGGAACACAAATTAAACCTCATATTACAGGGTATACAGGTAAAGCATATTAAATCTATCAGATTTGGACAACTTATGTTGTCAATATAATAACTATGATTGAAAAATAATGTAATGTATATTTAAGAAAATACATGTTGAAACGCATACATGCTTTAGAGAATTAATATAAATAACAGTATGAGTTAGTTATTTGTGGTTCAAAAGTTACGTTTGTATTGCAAAGTGAAAAAGAGGAAGACGTGGATAGCAATATGTTGCTTCAATGCAAAAGTTTTGATTTCAAACCTGCACCCTTAGCTTTTGACATGGATTGGGAATTGAGGTGCAGCAGCTGGTAAAACAGGGTGATGCTGTCAGTGAAGTACTTACTCTGTAGGTGTAAGTTATATTTAAAATTTCAGCCACTACGTTGTCTTTGCTACCCCCATATTCATGATTACACTTTTATAAATATCCATAAAATCAACCACAAAAAACGTATATATGCTACAAAAGAGACTAAATGTGATAACCGTAATCCTGTAAAACTACTGAACATTTGATGGTAAATTTTGCCAACCACAGCTTATCATAACATTTACAGTATCTTTTTTTAATTACCGCTAACCGTTCTGAGTTCTACATATTTTTTAAATTAACACTAAATATTCCAATACGAACCTTAAAATTACACTGTTCTGAACTGTATAAAGGATGGTCTCAAGTATTTCGATTTAAATCCTTGATTTGTACAGGTATAAACTGTTTTTATAGCTACAAAATATGTTAATTAGACCCTTGTAAACGTCAAAACAGTACAATTTACAGCAAAATCCTGTAAAACCAATAATTGAGCTACCACATATTTGACGGTAAAGTTCTGGCAAACACAGCTGTCGTAAAAATTAAGTTTTTTCTTTGTTACTGTGTACCCAGTAAAAAAAGTTGTTTGCGATGGTTGGCTACACCTAATTTGAGGCTCTAAACCAGGGGTATTCAACTAAAATTGAAAGATGTCTGGTTTCATAATTTTTTGGGGAAGCGTAGGTCCAGAATATCATAACGTTGAACTATTTACTGCAATATATTGCAATAAAGCCTGCATGTAAACAAATGTATTGTTAGTAACATCAAAATGTATATATATTCACAATGTTTTTTAATGTATTAAATAAAACTGCCTTTCAATTCAAGCAAAAATACATATGTTCCAATAGATTTGTGGTGATGTGTGTTCAAAACCTTTTTGTCTCATAATGCAGTTGACGTTTAATAAGAGCTAGTTTCTGTTTTAGTCCCAGTGCGTCATTTTTAGTGCTCTCAAGTACATGGTTCTCAAGATTTCGTAGCACTTCTGTATGAGATCATCCCTCATCCATTTCATTAATGACAGGCGAAAGTGTTATATTGATTTGCATTAAGAAGCTTAACTAACAGTAGCAATAGTAACTGGGTTACGTTTCAAACTATTGACTAATGTGTTGCTTTCAATGCTATTTATTTTGTTCTTGTCATTTAATGACTAAAAATAAACCGTAGCATACATAAAGTATAAAATAAGCAATTGAAATCAAACAAAAAGCAGTCTTGAAATCAAATAAAGTGGAATGTTAAAATTTTAAGTCAAAACAAGCTAATAAAAAAGGAATTTTAGGTTGGGCTTAGTTCAAAGCTGAGTGGGAAATTTGAGAGCAGAGATTGCCTCCGTTTTCCCACTGAGGATTGTTGTGATTGACTGACGCTCTGGATCGAACCAGTGCTTCTCAAACTTACAGCTGTCTTTCTGCTGTAGCAGTTTAATTTGGTGGCCAATATCAGAATTTCTGTGCTTGAGAAATTGAACATGTGGCGTGTAAAACAGTAAAAAGCGCGTGACACACTCATTGCGTGAGGGTTTGAGAGCCCTTCATTTATCGTCTGTTTCTCTTTCTCTATCTCACATTCGTATTGTTGGAAAATACCACTTATTTTCCCCTTAAGTTTCAATAATCGTTCTCAGACGGATTCCAGGTTCACAAGTTTTATTGATCTAACAAAGTGGTGAATAAGATATATCAGCACGCTGGTTTGCAAAATAAGAACAACACCTATTCTTGAGGTCCTCACCCAGCAACTCTTCCAGAGAGTTGCCAGGTCCCCGAATTTAAAGGGGTATGATGGAGTTTCGTCACGGCCCTTGATCCTCGACAACCTATCAGAGGGTATCTGGTATCTGTGATGAGCCGTTGCTCTCAGTTTGTCACAGGCCAATGGTATTGGTTCATGTAGTTTATGTAGAAATTGGGTACAGTTTCAGTTTTGTCCTTAGATTATCCCAGCATTCTCACCATGACATATCTCTGTTATCTGCTTTAAATGACCAGACAATGTTCTCCAGCTCTAGCCATTGATATATTTGCAATAGCCTTAATGCACTGCCAAATTTACATAGAAACTGCATTCTCTCCATCACAGCACGTAGAGAACAGTTGTGTGCAATTGTCTTCTTACCCACAACACTGAAGTGCTAAACTCCTGGACCTGAAAGAAAAACGAAACGGAGAGCACACAAAGAAATCACAGAGGAGAGCAATTTTCCTCTTACCCATCTCTCAGAGCACTGGTTCACACTTTAATATTTGCAACTTCTATTATTTGCTTAATATTTCATATCAATACAGAATGCTACAAGTATAATCAATCGTGAACAGTTGAGAAGAGTTATAGGTCATAGTTTCAAACATTGTTCCAGCATAATGGCTTCTACTGTCTGGGCTCATACCGATTATTTAAATAGTTATATGATCAACGATTAACATATTCTGCTATAAACCAATGAAACTCAAAGTGATGATGCACTGCTAAAGGAATAATGATTCTTCAGGGGTCAAACTCTGCCTTTATAACTAAAAAACAATTCTCTCTGCTTTGAGTTATTAGCTGTTATCTGAGAGCTACTTCAGATGAACTCGGAATGGGGAATTTTGAACACTTGTGTCTCACATTGTAACCAGTAAGCTTTATTCCAGATCCAGATTGTTTAGAACTTTGTCAAATACCAATGTTAGTTATATAACGGTATGAAAAGCACATCAAAATGAATCATGACCTAGTGGCTATATACATTTAGATCTAAATGAAATATAATTTAATAAAAAAAACAAAATTATGAACTCATTTAATACTGAATCAACAAATACAGCTGAAGAATGAATAATATTCATCAGTATCCGCTTTGTTTTTGCTAGCTACGTGCAACTGTTATCACCGTTTCTGTTTATTAATTCCTTTGCAGTCTCAAACTTTCGCTCATCTGCCGATACTTCTGAGCTGCACGATTTTCTGCCTGTTACCAGAAACAATTGGCTGAAGGAAGTCACTCAGGGTTGCTCATTTAATTAAACTCTCATTTAATTAACCCTTGATCAGAAACCTATGGGGGATGTCACAGACACTATGGCCTTACGTTATATAGCATATGTTTTAAACCAGAGTTTCTTAACCTTTTTGACGCTGGGGCCCAATTTTCCCCTTACAACGTGATTCTAAGCCCATTCAAATAATTTGTTAATGTAGATTGATCCACATCTTGTTTGATTTTTGTTTAATAATTAAATCAAATCAATATATGGTTTATTAAAGTAAAATCTTGGGGGAAAAATGCTACAATATGATCATCTCAAATACATTTATTTTCACGCTGAACAGTTAAACCACAGTTGTCATTCTTAGCACAAATTAGAATTCCAAAAATATTTATAAGGGATTTTGATAAGTAAAATTGTGTGGTAATAAAGCAAGCACACTTACAATAAGTTTCAAATGAAAAAACTGTTAATGGCACTTAAATAAAGTGCAACCTGCTGATGACCTTGACAAATTAGTAGTCTTAACTTTTGAACCATATGTTACTCTCCAAATCTGTGCCAAATTAACAGTCACAACAGTCTTTTTTTAACATGCTACAAATTACATTTCATGTTTACCTCTTAATGAAAGAGACTTGGGCCTGTCTCTTAGACATGATCAAATCCTGTCTGGGTGGAATGGGGGAAAGGCTCACTCTTAGGGTAGCCTCCAGTGATGCTGCGAGCTTTGGTCTTAGTTGTGACCACAGTTGAGTACAGCAAGAACGTAATGGTGAAGCCAGCTCAACTCAACTGAACCAAACAACAATATCCTCATAACGTAAGTTTTGACCGTTTTAAAGTTAACGTTCGTAACAGAGAGAACATTGGTACGTCAATCAGATCTCCTAGCGTTTGCCCTGGAAACTGTAGCAGCGTGAGACGTGGTGCGCCAGCGAATAGTGACGCTCGCAAGGAGGTTGAAGGTCATGTGTCCCGAAGCAGCAAAAAAACACCCAATCTTCCAAATCCATTTTATTATTAATATTATTTGTTTTTAATGTCCTCTGATGGATCTGATGGATGGAGTTTATTCACATGCATATTTGGCCGAGGCTCTATTGGCGCATACCACAACGCCTGACTGACGCCTCACTCCCACCAAGTGCTAGGAAGTTGGAAGCACTATTCTGGTCCTGCGTCCCTCACGGCCCACAGGTTCAGAACAGGTTTTTATTTCAGAACAGGAGATTGGGCCGCGGCCCCATGGTTAAGAATCACTGGTTTAAACCATAGAATCATTGAAATTGAATGGTACTTCATCAAAATATGAGATTAGTAACATATTTAATTGCCTTCCATATCTGAATGTGGAATATTACTTTCCAGTTTCCAGGTGCTCTGTATGTTTTCTAACAAGAGAATAGCTGCTTGCAGATCACTCATATCTCTTATTTATATCAACATTCCTCAAGCTTCTTGGAGACTCTGATTGAGATCAGGAACAGACACAATGATGTGGTGCCAACGATGGCTCAAGGTGTGATCGAATACAAGGAGAAGTTTGGGTTTGATCCATTTGTCAGCTCCAACATCCAGTACTTCTTGGATCGATTCTACACCAACCGAATCTCCTTCCGGATGCTGATCAATCAACACAGTACAGCAGCACCAAAAAGCAGTCACCACATATTGGTTGTTTTATTGGGTTTTGTTGTGATTGATGTTGTGTTCGTTACAGCGCTCCTCTTTGGTAATGACATTAACCCAGCACATCCCAAACACATTGGCAGCATTGATCCTAACTGCAGCGTGGCTGAGGTGGTGACTGGTAAACCCCTTTGACTTGCAATTGGATTACATTCAGCAGAGACACATCAAAGATAAAATCTCAATGACCTTAAACATTTGAATCGTATATATAAAACCAACCATTTACATTTTCAGATGCGTACGAGACTGCAAAGATGGTTTGCGAGCAGTATTATCAAGCTGCTCCAGATCTGAAGATAGAGGAATTCAACGGTAGCCTTCTCTCTGTTCTGTCTCAGAATCGTTTTATGAATGTTTTTCTGTGATTTGTTTTATTTTGCGTAACTATTTATCCATCTTCTGTAGCCAAGGCTCCTCAAAAACCAATCCAAGCTGTCTATGTTCCCTCTCACCTCTTCCACATGCTGTTTGAATTATTCAAGGTACTTTAATTGGCACATTTCTGTTCAATTTACTACTTTTCTGCCCTAGCTATAAGAGTTTTGTTTGGGTTTTTTTAGAACGCAATGCGGGCCACCAATGAGCTTCACGAGGGCAGTGCAGAGGGTCTTCCTCTTGTAAAAGCTAAAGTGACCCTGGGAAAGGAGGATCTCTCTGTGAAGGTCAGTATGTGGTTAAGTCTGTTTTGTTTGCAAACACGGTGTACCTTGATGCTAATCTTCATGTGTTTTTCATAGATTAGTGACAGAGGTGGAGGCGTGGCTTTACGGAAGATTGACAGGCTGTTTAACTACACCTACTCAACAGCACCAACTCCTAGTCTGCACTCCAAACGAGTGCCACTGGTGAAATAATTAAAAGCACAGTACACTTGGATCACTCAAGGGTTAACCTTCATGTGGCTCTAAAATCGCAGTTATGAGCACAAAGAAAAGTAAATTATTAAAGTTAGAAAGCCCCCACACCAAGAGTGAGCACAAACAGGTTTTACATTCATATTACAAACTCTATGGTTTGACCTACATTAAACCTTACCATAGGGCATCTTTTCTAAACGCTATGTCCCACCTCGTTGCAAATGTTTCCCCATTACAATTACTCAGCATTGATGAACTTCCACGGCTGGCTTTGCTCAATCAGAAACCTCACAGACTTTACATCCATAGTTTTATACGTTCTGTGGTTTTATAGAGGATTATGTCGAATCTAATGAATATTCAAGGAAATGTTTTAATCTATTAAACACATCTTTGAGAGGAGAACGTACCTGACCAGACAAGCTCTGAAGGATATCCTTGGTAATATCCAAAAGAGTTGTTAACTAAGGAAATTATAATTTGGTTTGGAAATAAGATCAGAATCTTACACCGCCCCCTGCGTACAGGTGGAACTCCTGTAACTCCAGTAACTGCTTGGTGGTCGCCGGTGCCCGCGGGACATGTTTTAACTAAGGGCAACTGTTGATTATGAAAAAAAAACAAAAAAACTATTCAACGGTACTGTTCAAATGCAATAAAATTTTTTGCCACTTAATTTTTAATTCTGTATTTTCTTTTGTTTACTGTTTTTCATGTTATAATGTGGAAAACCCAACCCCGTAGTAGTTTCCAAAGACATGTTTCTGAGTAACGTAATCATCCAACCAGCTTCAACTCCTGATCTCCATTCTTTTGTAGGCTGGATTCGGACATGGTTTGCCCATATCCCGACTGTATGCCCGCTACTTTCAAGGGGACCTGAAACTGTACTCAATGGAAGGTGTGGGGACCGATGCCGTAATCTACTTGAAGGTAAAAAAAAACATCACTTATTCACTTATTTATTTAGTGTCTGTGTGTCTCCCTTCAGTGCAGATTAGGTCATTATTAGGGGTGTAACAGTTCACGGGAATGTTTTGAACCGTTTCGGTGCGGTACACTTGCGTACCGTCTCTGGTATATTTTTTTTTATTAAATAATATAAATGTATTATTAGCGAGATATTAAGCGCAGCGGAACATTGTTCCTAGGCGAGTTTCCGCACGGACGCTATTGAGTGACGCACAGTAGCGCTGCACGAGTAGCTGTGAGAAATGGACACAGTGAAAGAGAAGCCAGAGCTTGAAGACCCTCCCACCTCACTACGGTCTCCTGTTTGGGAACACGTTGGCTTCTCTGTTAAAATACATAACGGGGATAGACGAGTGGATAAATTTAAAGTTGTATGCCGACATTGTTCCACGGAGATCGGGCAGGCAACACATCTAACATTTTCTACTGCTGGAGATATTGTCACTGCAACCAGATCTGTGCTCTCTTCAGAAAATGTGGATAGGTTAATCTTTTTAGTCAAAAACTTCAAACTTGAATAGTTAGTTTTGTTGATATAAGCTGAAGCTGTTGCTAGTGTTAAAAGTTTTCAGGTCCTAACTAGTTGCAGTATTTAATTTTTTATTTAAAAAATGTGTATTTCTTTATAGAGTGCAATTTATTTAAAATATCACCCAAATGTGTCACTTTTATATATTTTATGTAAAAATTCTATTGTGTATTGGCAGCTTTACAAAATAAAGATTTTGTAAGCTCTTATTGTTTTGTACTGAAAATTAACCGAACCGAGCTCTCCAAGACACCGTACTGAACCGAATACGATTTTAGCGTACCGTTACACCCCTAGTCATATATATACGTATGTATATATGCTTTTAGTTATGTACAAACTGTAACAAACTTACATGGTATGTTCAGGTAGGTGTTATTAAAACTTGTGAATCTTTCCCCCTCATTTACATCTCTCATTCGCTCCCCCTTTCTTTTTCACACCCACCTGTCCTGACGTACTTAATGCAAAAAGGTCCATGGGTAAAATAAATAAATAAATAACTACATAAAATCACTGCTTCCATCCAGAGGAGGAAACACCACATCAGGTGTTCACTCCCTTGGAGATAACAAAACAGCCCACACGAAGCACGTACTCTTCTATGTGGTGGCTCCTAAGCAGGACCGGACAACGTTTAAAAAAAAAGGCATCACTCTGTTTCTCCCAAGAGTTTTGAATAACATCTATTTTCTGTGACTCTAACCAGGCACTATCCAGTGAGTCATTTGAACGCCTCCCGGTTTTCAACAAGTCTGCCTGGCGACATTACCAAGAAGGCCCAGGAGCAGATGACTGGAGCAACCCCAGCAAAGAGCCCAGAGATGCCTCCAAGTATAAGGCTAAAAGATAATCACTCTCACCACATCAGTTCCCACTGCACCCATCACAGACCCTCTGTATTTAGACTAGCTTCAGTTGCCGTGGTAACATCACATCAATGCTGAGTGTTCTATGTTAGCATTTGCAGAGCTTCTGATGTCAGAACGTTCTCTTTCTCCTCTGTGCAGCTACAGATGGACAGGTGAACAGTACTATAGCATCTTCCAGAGGGCTTTGAAGAACGAATGAGCTTCTGTGCCCAGGGTTTCAGATAGTTTGCTTCTTTTTTTAAATAGTGGCACAGAGCTACAAAAAAAAAGAAAGAAAGAGTTTTCCTTTCACTGCCATTGATTCACAGGAAATAGACAGAAGGGTTTGTTTGGCGTCTGCTGGCAGTGAACCAATACCGAACCACTTTGAAAAGGCTCAGGAGAAATGAACAGAATTTCAATACCCTCAGAATCTTTCGGGTATTTTTCTCAAATGAAAAATATGTAGTAATACTTTGCTTGAAGAAATTTGTTGATTACCGTAATTTCATATATTGAATTTTTAAACACAAATATTTAGTTGAGTGACTCTCTTAATTTTCCTAAAGATCAAACATTTCTACATAGAACATGTGTATTTTTTTTTTTATTCAGGGAAATACATTTTGAAGTATGCAACTATGTCGACAAACAAGCACTTTTTAACTAAGTAATGCAGACCTATTATTTATATTTATTTATTTTTCCCCTATTAATTCAGACAACACTTCTGCATTTGTCTGGATGTGCTGATTCTAAGCAGGAGCTAGTAGTTTCTATGACTTAATGCTAATGTTTTACAGCAATATAGTGCCGTGCTAATCATTTCATAGATCCTGCTCCGTATGTTTGTACAGAAAATTGTGTTCAGTCTAGTTTCACAATACTCTTCAGAACTCGCATTTTAGGCTTAACTTTGATCCAGGTACTTGAAAGTACTTTTTAAATTTAACAATACTTGACATTCCTTCCCATTTAGCGTTTACATTCAATTTGATCTTTGCAATGCTTCTAATATCAAATATTTTGGTTACCCAGTGCTTAACTGTGAGTTAAAACTCACACAGACTGCTTAGTTTGTCTGTTACAAACTCTTAAAAACATTTTGTAATACTTATTTAGGATAACCAGAACGGTTATCTAAGCATCTGTTTTGTTTTGGCCTAAAACTTGTTTCTCACTTTGTGTTATATTCATTCCAAAATCTCATCTACAGTGAGTGGAATTGGTGCCTTAAAGGTGCATTTTTACTTTAAATAAAAAAATAACACATTTTAAGGGGATTTTGAAGAAAATAAAATATGATTTAAAGGCAGAGTTGGAGATTTCTGTTCAACCCCACTGCTTATACAGATGGCTCCACTACACACGTCACCGTCATGCAGGTGGCTACCAGAATCTCACCAAACGCTGGAATAATGAAGATAAATGCCTGGAAACAGAGGAACGTGCGCACTTACAGTAATGCTAGTTAGTGTCTTGATTTATGTAAAAACTGTTGATAAGAACGCAATCTGTTACCCTTCCCTGCTACCTCTTCCTGCTGTGTTTTGTTGGCCCGATCAACCAAGTTTTCGAACATTTGTTGACCAAGCGCCCACTCCGCCTTTAATGCATCTCTACCATCTAAACCTGTGCTGAATTATGTTTTTTTACTCCGTCATCTTATCTTGTTACTGTACCCATCTTTAGAAATATTTGTGATTTGTGATGCAGTTAAGTGGTGTTTGATGTGTTGAGGGAACAGTTCTGGCCTCAATGAGCGCACAATATATTTTACTTTTTGGTTATGTTTTTGAACTGTACTTATACAAGTATTTATTTGATTTCTTTTTTAAAAATAGTTTTACTTGGGATGAGCAACGCATTTGATGCCTTGAATTCAGAAGAACAGACAGAAGTACACATGGTGTCTCTGTGTCTCTTGTCACATAGTCTCGAGTTAGCTATTAGCTTCTCGTTTATGCATGAAAACGTGTTAATGTACAACACATTACAACACCGGATGTACTAGGTTTGTCCTGAAGGACTGTGTGTCCCGAACCTGTGTGTCATCTTTGAGTGTTTTCCTGTTGTTAATATGCACTCCACGTCAAACATCGATTACTCCTCACAATGTCTTGAGTAAACTAATAGTGTTTTGTAGCTAAACTGCTCCTAAAATGCACTAATACACAATTGTTTTTACTTTAAATGCAAATTGTCATGACCACAACATTCCCTCTGAAACTCTTTTACACAATAAAGAAACCTTGAACATCAAACATGTTAAAGCACATCACTGAATATTGTTATTGCTTAGTTTATTATTTACAATTTAGCCATTTTAATGTAAAGGAAAACAAAGAATTGTGTGTACATTCAGTACATGATGGATATTCGACAAGACAGCAGGAATTACAGCATGTAGATCTTCTAGAGTCGCACCAATGCTTGAACCAATACTTTCTGATGTGGTTCTGGAAATGGCTGTATTTTGAGGTTAAGGCTAGAGTAACATACAGGTTAATGAGAACTAAACATGCACAGAACAGCCTTGTCACTGTTGCACATATTCATTATCTTGATCATTTTTATTTTAAACAAAGCACAGGGAATGGTGGAGATACAGTATGTAATATTTGGGCAGTTCCAGGGTTTCTGTCAGACCTGAGCAATAGATCCAAGATCAGTTCTCCGAAAACTCTGCAGAGAATTCGCTGAGGTTATTCCAGTGCATTTTATTAAACTAAGCACATGTGTATTCCATTGTTTGGAAAGTCAACATTTACGGCATTACCAAATGATTAAATAATGTTTACTCATTGATCAATCAAGTCAGGGTATGATAATGAAGAAAGTAAATTTGTTCATATAATATTAAGTAAGATCCATATAATTACTAAGAGAAAGGTATAAATTTAATTAAAACCAGTTTGTAATTAATCTAGCCACCTTGTGTGTGTTCGTTAGAATAAATATTTGAGCAGCTTTACAGTAATGGAACCTGAAAACTAAGTGTTCTCTAAACTAAACTCATTCCTTCCTCTTTGGATAAAAATAGCTTTGATGTTTCTGTAAGCACTAGATCTCTACTAGCTTTAGCTGGTCATTTATAGTTCCAGTGAGCTTCTGTCTGTTGGCGATTTCAAAAAGCACCCCACCCCTTCGCCACACAGGGGTCTCTGGGCTTGATGGGGACTCAGGGCTCAGGTCGCTTACTGGCTCTAGAGCTCTTTCATGGTCCGCTCACCTGGTATGCATTCCATGCTCCCCAAATACACCTTGCGTCACCAGGCTTAACAACAATATGGCGGACTAGTAAATGTGGGTTTAATATAAGAAAAGGTTTTATTTAAAAAAAAAAAGAAGCTGCATGTAAACAGTGGACAATAGACTTTAATTCAAGGACGAGATTTACGACTGTGTAAATGTGATATTTGCAGATGACAACATTCATGACCAACACTAGGGTTTAGCACAACATTAAAATAATTGATTTAGCAATGTTTAATGAAATATAAACTATAGAAACCAGAACAGGGTTTTCCCCTATGATAGTATAGACTATTATCTTAGAGAAATGTGATGAGATCAATTAAAACAAACAACAATGTTGTTGATCTAGATGTTGAATTTAACTGTGTGGCCAATCATAAAACTTCAAAAGCAGACTTTTTGCTCTATGTTTTGGAAAATTCATTTTAAAAATGCAATCCTTTCTGTATAAAAGGTTAAATGTTCCATATGGAAAAAACTTACAAGAGAGCACCGGAAATTCTTCCACGTGTAAGTAGTTTTTTTTTTTGTTTGTTTTTTTTTTTTGAGAAAGATGAATTCAAATGTGTGTTTTAATTTCTTTAAAATGAATAAACATGGTAAATGTTGCTGAAGCTTTATTCCTAGGGAGTTTATATTAATTAGATAATAAAGAGACGTAAACTATTAAATACACTGATTTACTTCTCCTTCATTAGTTACAAACCATGTTTCTTTTTTTGGGATTATAGTCAATACGTGTCAGATGCCTTTAGCATAGACTTCCACAGTAAAAAAAAAAAATCACTGAGTTCGTTAAAGTCTACTGATTTCAAAATAATTTTTCAATAAAGAAAAAAAACTTAAGGAAAAAGATGTTGCGTCTAGTATTTTAATGCTAATAGGTGTTCAAGCAAAAAGACTCAGTAACCTCAGCAAATCTCTGAGTGCGTTCAGGGCTGCACTGGCTTTCAGATGATTGCAGCCAGCAGAAGATCTACATCTAACACCCTGCGCTAGGTATGTACAGCACCGCCCTTGAGGATTGCTGACCTGTCATCGCTAACAGTGTGTCTAAGTGTTTTTCTGGGTAAAGTGCCATCCTTTGGGTGGATTGTTCTTATGGTTCCTCACTTCTCATCCTCGTCCCCCTCACTCATGCTGCTGATTGAGGCAGAAGCACCCTTTGGGGATGATGGCGGCGATGTTCGTGGCATTGCCCAGCGGGATGGGGGTGAAGGGGACCGGGATGGAGAATAGTCCCTCGGTGGGCTGCTGCTGGGCGAGCAGTGAGGAGAGAACGCCTGGATCATACGGCCACTTCTTTCTTGAAACATCTGCTTCTGGAAAAAAAAGTTTTATATTTAGTTTCATGTAGATTTAACAGTTTTAATGTAACTGGTACATGTAATAACCTTTGCACTTAATTGGGAAACTTCCAAAACCATCCAAAATCTCCAAGAGATAAAGGATACAAACAACTTCCACAGACTGAAAAAAATGTAGTGGAACATAGAAAATAAAGTTTATCAATAAGAGCCAGATTACCAGAGATCATTTTTTTAAAAATGCAAACAAAATGGGTGTGCCACGCTGCGCGGAGTGGTGGTGGTGGTGGTGGGGGCGGGGGTGTGGCTTGGTAGACAAAGATGTGTGAGGCCCCAATAAGGCAAAAATTAAAGATTGACAGTGATTTTGAATTAAGTAGCAGTTTGTAAGGTTCTGCTGAGTCACTGCCCCAAACAGAAATGCAGGTCCTCTTCCTTTTTAAACTGTTGACACCCACCAGGACAATGGAAGGAAATTTTACATTTAATAGTCGATAAAACCACACATACCTGCTCTGGAGATTAGAAGTCCTCCAGAATTGGAACTCCATCACCTTACAAATAACTGTTTATAGCTCTCTACCAAACAGAAAATGCTTGCTACAAATTCAGTTTCAAGGTGCCAATCATTAATAATTAAAACACTGTGTCTTTCCAGCTCAGCCTCATGAATAATTATGAAGTGCTAACATGTCATGGAAATGGGATGGTACAAAAAAGGGAAGTTAGAAGTCTTTTCAAAAGGGAAGTTAGAAATAGCACATAAAATTACCCAGTTTCTCACATTTCCCGCCCCCCTGAGGACAGCTGCAGATTTATTTTTTAACTCTGCCCCCCAATATAAACTCAATGTAAATCGACCAAATTTTTTTTCTTTAATCTACATAAATTGTTATTTACACAAACAGTTTTCAATAGCTAGCGAAACAATTTTTCATCTAATTTCAAACTAGGAGAGACCATGTGATTTACAGTTATGATTGATGGCTACACTGAACTGAGCTGACAGACCACTGTCTTCACATCGTCAGAAAGATAAATTACGCTGCCAATCAGAGATGTCAGTCTCAAAGCTTAATTTAGGCTTACAAAATGAGATGTATATGTTATGTTAAATTGTCATCTTTTTTTCAGTCATTGGCTTCCGCCACACAAAATCTATTGTGAATTACACTTGTATCAGAAGTTGAATTATTATTCATATTCAGAAGGTTTAGGGATTTTAAATGTGTACTCACTACTCAGTAACTAAGTTATATTTGACGTCAAACATTTCGAAGAATATGTATTGAACTCCTAATATGTTTATCAGCAAATCAGAATGATTTTTGAATTAAATATTAGCTGCATGTTGTGTATGGATTTTCCCACTAGAGTACTGAAGTAAATTGATAATAACATATCAATCTTGTGTGTCTGCTCGTACCCAAGTTCCATCTGGCCCAAAGAGCTCCAGAAAATTCCCAATGAACTCTCTTGATTTCTCCTCCCACTTCTGGATCAGATCATGGCTCTTCTCCTCCACTCGGTAAACAAAGTGCTTTGACTTTTCCTCCACTGTCTTCACTTTCTCCTTCATCCTGTCCACTTGATTCTGCAGGCGGTACTTCTTCTCCTGCACAAATGGCTAAGTCACATGAGATTTGCCAGGATTTAATTGATGGGCATTGATGTCCTTCCTGTTCTTGATTGGTAATTGTTTAATCTTTTATTTAAAAATGCAATATGTCAGGCATGTTTCAATATTTCTCTAGATTTTCATATTATAGTATGTATGTAATAGTTTTGTAAAATGATTATTTAGCACTGTGTGAGCACAAACACTAGCGTCTTACAAAGCACGGGTGGAAACAGCAACCCCCGTACACAAAAAAAACTCAATTTCCTCTGGCCACCCTGACACTAGCTGTGGAGCATTTCAAATACAATTCACCTTGGTCTACGCTACATGAAAATGGTTCCGCGGTTATGTGTGGATGGACACTGTAACCATGCAGAAAAATACCCATTTTCAAATTTCAAATTAAACGAGTATGTGTCAGCACCATTGCTTCAGCAGTCTGATGCTCTGACACATAAATCCCTAGATCGGGGGTTGAACTCAGGCCATGTCCACACGTACACCATTTTTGTGCTCTAGAGTGGTTTGTCGTTGTGTCACGCTCTGTCATTGATGTGTTCACAAATGCGTGGTGGCCAAAGTTAGAACTATGTTGCTTTTTATTCCACTATCGTCGCTTACAGCATGCGCAGGTCTACATGCGCATCTTTACTATTTGATCACCGAACAGAGGCGCCTGTGTTTGTGCACACGCAGTGCTGAATAATCATTTTAAAAACACCATGAATCGGTGTGGTAGTTTCAGGGGTTATTGATTATCCATGTGGATGCTTTTTTTTAAAACGGACACAGGGTTTTTTTGTACACTGTGTAAAAAAACAGGTATGTGGTCCCATGGTCTGCTGCTACCCCACCCCCCAAAGCTTTATTCCAATCTTTTCTATTCCAAAATAACCTTCTATAAAAAACTGGACTTTCCCAATTGAACTCAAAAAGGCAGGCCTGTTTCATTTGGCCCATTTTGCTCTCAACGACAACTGTTTAATTAGTTTAAATTATTTTAAGACCTTTCTCTTAATTTTACAAGAAGAGTTCAATTACTTACATTGATATAACTGACGTTGAGCTCTTTCGCAGTGTAGCCCCTCTGCAGGTTGCGTCTAGCGTACACATCATAATCTCTCACTATCCGGGTAATGAGGTCAGACGTTGAGATCCCTTCTGTCCTTTTAGTGGGTACAAACATACCTGAGGCACTCACACATGTTAGCCCTGGGCTGAAACACACTTTCTCTTGTCCTAAACACCACGTTTCTTTACCTGCCTCCTTGATATGTTTGTACACATCCTCAGATCCAGCAGAGGAGTATGGGATGTCATCATGCGCTACAAAGTCAATCTAGAAAACGAAAATGAGTATTTACCAGCTCGAATTATGGGCAGTTTACAGCAGTTATGAAAAATACCTCACTTTGTGTTTTTCTAAAAATTCTTGGGTTAGGGTCCAGGGTGCATCAGGTAGCACCTCATCGACGTATCGGCAGTGCCTCAGTGCCTCGTACCGCTCATCTTCCGTCATCACAGTAAAGCCCTTGTACTTATGTGTGAGCTCATCACTACAAACTTTACACACATGCACACATATCATCTAGAAAACATTTCAAATATTTAGTTTAAGTTCAATTGTGAGTGTACCTCCAACTATGAGGTAAGTGTTTGGGAAGAGGTTCTTAGCTTGCATCAGAGCACGAGCGTGACCGGAGTGAAAGAGATCGAAGATGCCATCTGCATAGACTCGCACCGGCCGGTCCACTGAAAATGGCAGATTAAGATCATTAAAAATTATTAGTTATTAACTCAATTAAAAAAAAGATTTTCTGACATCAAGTATGGAATTTAGCGTACAAGGATGGAAAATAGCTTTTATATTACATTACATTTACATTATATTTTTTGTGAAGAAAGACATGGCTAAACGTAAAGAAAAACGGAAACCTTTATTACCTTTAATTCTTTTTAATTAAAAGATTATTTTGAATCATACATATTGCAAACATATCTTTATTCCTTGAAAGTGAATATAAAGAACACCACAACAAGTATCTGTTTAGGTCTTTGTGTCATAGACACTAATCGTCTTTTTGCGACTGGCCTCAATTTGGTTTCCAACCAGCTTCAGAACTTACTGAAGGTCTCAATATTATAAGTGGATGATTTGCGGATTAGCTTCACATTTCCCTTAAATGAATAATGAAAAATCCATTAGCCATTCCCCTTAAACCTACACTAAAAGGGCTGGAAAAAATACACATATGAATTGGGACACCCCTAATAGCTGTATTAATCTGCCTAATGGTTCACAAGAAACAAGAAACTGACGTGTCATTCAGGATTCTATTGTCACATTACTGTTGAGCTATTAATGGCACATTATTCCTATAAAATTTTTTGAATCCTGTTGTTCTTAGATAGAACAGGAAGTTACATCACAAACAGGAAGTAACATCACAAATAGGAATGTGCCATCTCTTTAAATGAGGTTACTGAGAGGCTTTCTTTCTCTTTCCTGTTTCAAACTTTCAAAGAGCCTCACTTTGCTTCCTCAATGCAGTTTTGTTTGCTGTTAGCATCTTCAGGGTTCTATAATGGGTTATGATTAATATTTTAAATCACAATATGAACATGGAATCTAACTAAACAATTGTTTTCATTTTTACAAAACTAATATAAATTACATTTGTTTATTAAAATAAATATTATAAATAGTGTATTATGTTGGCACTGCAGCCATTCTTTTTTTAGTCAAGGCCTCATCTGTCTAAGACCTTCAAATAAAGATTTGGGACACCCCTTCACCTCATATAAAAGAGCAAAACGAAGTGGTTGGGTTAAGGGGTGAAAAAAAAGAAACGCTAGTCTTTGTATATGAGCTCAGAGCTGGACTTTCCTGCAAGTGCTACATCTGCCACAGACTGTGATCAGCTTAAAGGGTAATAAAGTGGTTTTGCTGAATGGGTTTTTTGGAAAGATGTCAACAGCAAAAACCTTATTCTTAGTCTGAAAAGAGCTCCAAATGCACACTTAATGCTATGCAAAAGTCCATTGTTAGCTAGTTTTAGTTGCCACTGGCGTGATTTCATAGTTAATAACGGCAGATAATCTTCTCAATGGTTCTTAACTTAGAATTTTCAATTGAATTTTGGTCTATGCTTTTAATGGTTCACCCCTTCACATGAGATAACTTTTGATTCCCTACAGATTAACAACTACTTTTCACCTCACAAACAGGTCAAGTGTATGAGTTTGTGGATTGTTTTTGGTTGATCCAATAGAATAGGATTAACATTTTCCAACTCACTCCATAACCATAAACGCAACTGCACACAATTATTCATCTTGCATCTTTGACTGACCTGGAGTTCCAAGTTGAGCTTGATCTACAGTCAGCTTCTCGTGTGGTGCCCGACACTCACAGCTCGTCTTTGGGGTAAATATAGCTGGTTCTATGGGAGTCTGAAGAGAACATGTGGGTAATGTACTTTTTTTTGGGGGGGGGGGGTTTGAAATAGATATCACTGTGTCTCAAAATACTGTGTTTCATTTCCAATGTAACTCTGACAAAATGTTTTTTTTTAACCAGAAGATGTTTTATCTAACATATTGATTTTCAGACAATCTGTATAACAGCCTCTTTACTCTAGATATTGATTTGTGTTGAGCATGGTGCTTTCATGGCACTGACTCAAGTAAAGAACCTTCAGTAAATTAGAGTCTGTTTGTGTTATGGTTCACCTGTTTCCCTCATTTCTCTGTTGCACTTATCACTCACTCAATCATCCACTACACCTGAGTCTAATCACCTTGTTTTCCCCTCACCCCATCAGTGTCCTGTTCTCATCTTTCTCATTTCTCCGTTACTCACCGTCAGTCTTATGGTTCACTCCTGACTTTCCGTGATTGCTTGGATTCTGCTTTCTTGGATTCTTCTGTGACATTTCATGTATTCTTCTGGGCTTGTCCATGTCTTTCTGCTCCTGTCTACACCTCTTTTGACTTCTTTTTTGCTACTCAACTCTGCTCCTGTGGTCTCCTTTTAATACATTGTGGGGTCTGCTGTTTCTTGGCTCTGTTTCCAGCTATATTCTTTGACAGAAACTATATTACTGTTGAGTTACATTTCCTTAAGGGACGTCACTGTTCCGTACAGCTGTATGCATATATATAAATAAACCTTGTAAATAGTTCCTACTCCTGTGTCCCTCCCTCCAGCCACTGTGACAATATTTATCTAATATGCAAATGTGCTTTTGATTTTCTTTTCCACTGCATGATTGAAACTTGACTTGGGGTTTGTTTCAATGCGCAACTTTTGTTTTCTTGTCAACATCAGTGTTCTCTTCTCATTTGGCTTTCGGCAGAGACAGTCGCATCTTTCTGTTCTCTGGCACACCTTGTGTTTTGTCTGTCTGTCTGTGAAAGACTCTCGTTGCCGTGCTCTCCAAATAAAGGAACTATGTATCTGATCACAATTTTGAGGGTGCATCGGAGTCGAAACAACTCCCAAGTGAGAACAAGATAACAAGAAGTTTTCATTCCTTTTCAAGAACAACAGCCTTGGGATGCTTCTACCCTCCAGTGTAAATGAGCAGGGAGGACCAGCGCCGGAAGAAAAGTATAATTATCCAACCCCAACCATCCCCCCAGATCTTCCCTCAGGTGGACAACGTGTGAGGAGTTTTAGCTAACTTTACCATTGAACTTACATTTTCCTGTTTCTAGAATGGTACCTCTCAGCAATGACCTGTCTCCCTTGTCTGTGTTTGTGGTCAGAGGGGTCCAATTCCACTGCATGTAACAGTGTATGACAAATAAAAATGCTTGTTTGATTGATTGATATGATGTGGGAGGAGCCACATTCTGGTCTATTACAACTGCACTCTGGTACAACACTGTGTACAAATATTAAACGCTATTTAATGTTTTACCCTTCTAATGTTTTCCAAGCCAAATCTGCTCTGGCTTTACATGAACTAACCAGAGAAAGGTTAGTTTTTCTGATAAAATAATTAGAGAAAATATTTTAAGGCAAATAAAGATATCATTTTGGTTTTATATTTATCTTTGCAAGAAGCCATCTATGATTCATTACAAACAACAATAAAAGCATCCAGCGGAGCTTTCGTAGGTGAGGATAAGATGGAACGTCACAAAAGGACAAAGAAATAGAGTCTGGGTTTTATCTCGAACACCCTGATGGCTCACCCACTTACAAACAACATCTGTTGGGGGATGGCAGAGGATTTAAAGAGCTGAGGGCACAATTAGGACATGACATCTGCGCAAAGGCTCTGTTTATATGAAGATTTTTACAAAGTTTCAGAAAACAGCAACTAAAATACGTTTACATGAGAAAGCGTCCAAAATGTATTGAACGTTCAACATCACCTTCAACAAAAGCGTATGTATCTCACCGTTCGTGGAAGTGGACATGTGTGTTCGAGCTCCTCCATGATTTTTGGAGGGTTTCAGAAAAACAGGATGTGACTCCACCTGTTCCTGACTCAGCATCTGTCTGGAGACGTGTTTGTAGCCGTTAGCCGAGCCCCGGTCAAGGATGAGGGAAAAAGGATGCTCTACTCCAGCCTCAGCCCGCGTCTACGTCCCGCCCACCGGCTGCTCTTTCGGCCTCTCATAGAAGGCGGTCCCTCGTTTTCTCTGCTCTGCTAGCCAATAAAACGCTGCAATTGATTCTCATAGCGCTCAATCAAAAGGGTGCTTGAGAATAGCACAAAAACATCAACAAGGAAGAGAGTCTCTGATGAAGAAAGCTCCAAATGGGTGGAAGACCAATCAAAGGGCATTACCGTCTGCATATTATGCATATAAGCGTGTGATTGGCCGAGCTGTTTCATCAGAGACATAGGTGGAACCAGTAAAATAGACAACTGTGGATGTTTTTCAAGTATTAGTATATAGTATAATAGTATACAGTATTTCTATTATTGTTTTTAATTCTGTTCTTAACATGTGACTGAACTGAGTGCTTTTTGGAAAGAGCTTATATCACGTGAAATTGCAATATACTGGTAAATAATATAACAATTTCATAAAAATGTTTTTACAATATTCTTTTAGTAACTCCCCAAAAGAGAAATCCTTAGATTTATTCCACACATTGCAAGCCGCCATGTCTTTAAATCTGTAATATTTATACTGTTAACCTTTTTTTGTGGAAATAAGTTGTCTCACAGCATTTGAGTTGACAAACCATAGGTGTAAAGTAAACAAAAGTACTCTAAAAAAAATTTGTAATGCTTGAGTACTCTTCGTTTAAAAACTGAGGTTAGTCAACTCAGGTGTTGTTGAGGATGGATTGCTGTGGGTTAACAGTGTATAAACTAGTCGGAGAACGACAATTTCTATTTCAATTAGTACCAATGCAAATTAAAAGGTTGTTCTTTGGGAGAAAAAAAAAACAGGCAATTATATAGTCTAGTTTCATTTATTGTTCTTTAACTAAATGAATGCTGTCTTCCTATCCATTAGTTAAAGAACAAAAAATGAAACCAAGCAGAAATGTAATGGACTATATAATTGCCTGTTTTTTCCAGCATTTAATTTGATGCTGGAATAAAAAAAACAGTGTCAGTGGGGATTTTTGGCATATCTGAATGTGAAAAACATCATGGTTAGAAAAATATATTCTCTTCATTAGGGGTTACTTAATACACTCTGCTCACGATGGGATACATACCTCAATATTATGTCTAGGATACGTTATGCAATATTCTACAACACTATTTTTAACCAATTATTGAACCTGTTCATCATTGGAAATTTGGAATTGGGACCACTACACACTTATGGAAGCTAGGGTCTAGTTTGATTTGTTTTAAAGTCATTTGATACCATCCATCCACTAGAGGGCAATGTTAATGGTTGCATCGGGTAATCTTTTGTACTCTAAGTGATGGAGAGAGCAAATGTTATAATATTTCTAGTTTAAAATGTAAGTAAGGATAATTGTCACCTAGTACAAAAATCACAATGGACAGACGTGACTAGAATCCCAATCACCACAAGAAGCAAATACCCTTAAGCTCTTATCTCCCAGTAGCTCCACAATACAGATTGTAACAATTCATATATTTTCCGACGATATATTGTTCCACAACTACTCTTTATTAATATCCCATATGATCATGATGGGGAGCCGAGTCATTCCATCCAAAGAGCCACAAGACATAGACCCCTGCCATAGTGCCACACTTAAATTTTACTTTTAATGTTGTTTTTTAATAACTTAACTTAAAAACAGTTTCAGTTCAGGAATCATCCACTTGGTGGCAACATTGTTTCAGAGACTGCTCGAAAGATGGGTTATTCAAGTCACAAACTTTGACATTTTTAATATTCTATATTGCACATTGGGAATAAACAAATACAATATAATTATATTTGAGGCAACTTCTCTTGTTATTGTTCTTCAACTCAAATAGGGTTCTGTTCGTTTAAGATTAGTTCCTTTTTTAAAATATCAACTACATGTGTCTGTTTTCGAAAGGGTTTCTTCATAAACACAACATTTCTAATCCATGAGCTCGCACCAAACATCCCTTGACTTCTTATCTGCAGTCTGTTATTTCCCCCTCTGACTGCTCATCCAGCTCAGGTAATGATTTCCTACTCAAGATCAGAGCAGAAGAGCTCAGAAGAGAAGCACAGTCTGATCCAGGAGCTCGGATCACACACATCCAGGTGTTTCCGTCATTCGAATGAAGTCTCAACTTCATCACATATCAGGATCACGCAAGCCTTTACCTGCTGTTTTCCTCGAGGCTGAGAGCACAACAGCAGCAGACTTGTGAATGAGGTTCCCATTGGTGTGGCTGGAAATAATAGATTCTCCCTTGACATCTGGGAAAGCTTTTTCTAAATCAAAAAGGTTATCAGTCTGTCAAAATCCCACTGAAACTCCCCCAAAAGACTCCCCAAATCGAATGAAACGAAAATGAAATTGAATTTTCAGAAAACTAAAATGTACCCTGATTCGTTCATATTGTTTGATGCAATCAAATGTCATAGGGACTTTTAATTTGCTCTCAAAGTAATTCGTATTCATATTTTAACGAACGATAAGAAGTAGATTGACATTAATTTGCTAATTTAACAAATATAGATATAATCTTCAATTTTCTGGCATCCCTCTTAAATTAGAAAATTTTTCATCCAGAGGGTGCAGCGTTCAATCATTACTAGGATTCTGCTTTAAACCGGAAGCGGAAATACTAATTAGGGTCATTTTGTCTGGTACCAAAGAAGGTAGAGTCCTATGGTAAATATCCACAGCTTATTTAAAATGTACGTACCCATTTATCGTTCCTACGGTTTGAAAATTATTCAATAAAGAAGTATATTCTGTATAAGTAGAGAGAAAATTATGAAAGTTTTTCAAGCACACTGGACACACAGTTTTTGCTACAAATTTAATATAATATTTTGAGACAATCTTTTGAGACATTTGAACAGATGAGTAATAGTAACACCAACTTTCTTAATTTCTGATGACAATACATTTTTACAGTAACGTGCAAAAACTAGTGATCAAAAGATAAATCTAAAACAAATCAATATTTTGTGTAACCACACTTTGCTTTAAAAACATTAGCATATCTGATAGTTACACTCACACACAAAATAAAGCATTGAGTATCTTAGCATTGAGAATATTCATTAGCCTAAACACCTCCACCCTGCTTCACTATTTCCTGCAGACATTGTACAGCTCTCCAACCCTCCAGCAAACAAACTTCCTCTGCCACCACAGAAATTTAGACTCATCAGTCCAGAGCACCTGCTGCCATTTTATTGCTCCCTAGCTCCTGGGTTATTGTGCATACTTGATTAGCTAGGCCTTGTTTCACAGCAGAGGAATGCTTTTTGGCTGCAACTCTTCCATAAGACTAATTCTGGCCAGATTGTAGGTAGGTGAACCTTAGCCGCCCTGGTTTCTGCAGTTCTGAGCTGATTGCACTGTATTGCAACTTTTGTTTTTGAAGAGTATTTAGCTTGATGTCTCTTTCATCTGCCGTGCAAGTTTTCTTGGCTGACCACTGTCTCTACAATCCCCAGTTTTACCTGTTTCTTTATGTTTCTTCAAAATAGTCTAAGCCTAATGCAACATCCTGAAGCCACAGTCTGCTTTAAAATCGTCATCTGGGAGAGTTTGTTGATGTAGTATAAATACCTTGTGAATTGTTACTGAGTTCAACCTTGCCATGACAAAAAAAACTTTCCTTTTCTCAGTAAAGTTTGTTCCTCACTCAATTTCATGCTCCTACACAGCTGTTTCAGTTTTAGTTATTACCTGATTCAACCTTTGTGTGACATTTATGTTCATTAGCACCTGTTTGGTATAATTGGTTAAGGATATACGTGGATATAATCAGACAAAAATCCCTAACTTCCTTTTTCTTGTTTTCACTTCCTTTTCAATTGTACAGTTTAACATGAACTATTTCATATTTTCTTCTATATTTACCCCTAATTTTCTTCTTCATTAAGTAATGAAAACATGAAAGTATTGATATGTTTAGCTTAATATTTATGTTATTTTATTTAGTTTCATTATTAAAACATTCGTCATGTGCAATTACATATATCTGATCCCACCAAGGAAGGTCCTTTAAGCTTGTTTGGAGCACTTTTATTTTTGAAGCAGGGTAGGAAGTAAAACCTGTGACAGATGTTGCCCTGCGATGGACTGGTGATCTGTCCAGGGTGTACACCTGCCTCTCGCCCAATGTGCGCTGGAGATCCATGTGACCCATTTGACCCCAAAATGAGAATAAACCAGTTGGAAAATGAATGAACGAGTAACGGATGTAATATGTTCCACCAAATAATGACGACAACTCACAAGGGAAGTTGTGTTCATTTCTACATTGATATCAATGTAGTTTGGGACACATTTCAGGTATGTAGGAGATTTTCTGATGTCAGGGCATTGTGATGTGAATTCAAGCTGACATGCTTGACAACATAGACTGCCTTGATTCCTATTGTTTTGTCAGAGCTATGTTTAGTAGTTCAGGAAGTAAATATATTTCGAGCAAAAAAGCTTAAGCCATTCAAGTGCTGTTTGAAGAGCTCTGCAGGGCAGTGCACGCACCACAGTTGATGCTGCTTTAGATCACAGCTAGCCCCAATAAATTCATTAACTTGCATAATATAGAGCCTTTGAACCAGATAATTCTCACAACAAGAGCACTTTCTTCATTATTGTGTGCCAATAATGCTTGATTATGACAGACATCTGCTTTGCATAGTTAATCATTATCCTAGGGTAAAACAGCAAGCCAAACATCACATGCCATTTGTTGGATGAGAGTGCTGTATGTGAACAGCATTTGCCTTACTGTCTTTTGTTGATATGGTGAAGCTTCCCACAGCTTCCAAAGCTGGGATTGTCCTCTTTACGCTGTGAACTGATCACCAAATGGCAGAGTTTTATTTTGGGCTTTTCTAATTAACAATTGTTTCTGTTGAAGTGAAGCTTCTGACGGCTATGGAAATTAGAATAGGAATGACACTCTTGCCTCAAGGTAGAGTGAAGGCTAGAATTTTAATTGGAGTTGAGTGCCATACTGTCATGGCCGAAAGTGTGGCACCATAGCAACTTTTTCAATAAATAGTCATCAAAGTTATTTGTTATTTAAATGGCACTTTTGTGGTAAGTATTGTTTAAAAGTAGTTTTAGTGAATAATAGGCCAGATTTACTATTATTATTACTAGAGCTCAAGAGCTGATGGTGCATAGAACCCCATTGTAATAGCTTGGATTATTATTGTTTCGTGACTTTTAGTGCATTTTTGGGGCTCTAAAAATGCTTGAAAAGTCACAGAATTTCGCGCACACATCAGAGCTGGTGAAAAATTATGTCTGATTGGGGTTTGAAAAGTGAGTGCTGAAAAATGGCGCTATAGCACCACTTTTCAGCTTAAGGTGCTCTAAGAATGATTTTGACATTAGTGATAAGAATATTTTCCAATACAATACAAGGACAATATTGATTCTCATTCATAGTACCACATGGTGTCACTTGACATTTTATTTTGTGGTTTATATTATTTAATTTACCCATTTATAATAAAATAACTGCGATGGACTGGCGACCTGTCCAGGATGTATCCACGCCTCTCGCACAATGTGCGCTAGCGATAGGCACCGGCAGAACCCTGTGACCCCAAAACGGGTTGGAAAATGAATGAATGAATAGTAAAATAACAGTTCTGTCTTGAATACATCTCCTAAATAAGGACTTGTCAAAGTGCATGGTGCAAACAATTAGCCACTGAGTGACTAAAGTGCTTAAGGTGCGAGAGCCCTTTGATCGCTGCTTGCAGCTTTAATTATGGACTGTATTAGTGGACAAAATAATAACCAATAAACCTCAAATATCCTTTCAGAATATTAGCAGAAACCAAAACAACTTCTGGGGTCAAGGCTGCTGAAGCGAAAGCAAAAGACAGCCACATAGGAAAGCTAAAATGGCCAGAAAACTTCTGAAAAGCAACTTTCTGTACAGCACTAAGTGAGTTTATCTTTAGTTCATTCGTAACATTTGACACGGCACAGAAATATACTCTCCTGTACAACAAAGTGCTTAAGCAATATAAATGTGGCAAACTACTTGCAGCACTGATGCCAGGGATTCTGAAAGTTCAGTAGAAACACAGCCAGCCGCCAATCTCACTTCATTGAACTCACCTAAAAAGGTACCCCACATCCAATCACAGACCACCTTCAATTTGCAACAGACCTTAAAAGACACATTCCAGTTCCACTGCAGTTGTCAGACCTACAGTACACAACACCTGACTCACCCTGAATGAAATACTCCTCAGATCGGCTGCTACTACTCCAACCTCTACTGGACTAAACCTCTGCAGCTACTCACCTGTCCTCAACCACCGGTCATTCTATCTACTCACCTGCTCACCTAACTGCATTTCAGTTCACTCCTGTGATGACAGTTTCCATCTTTCTATCGACACTGATTATCTCGATAACTTCATGGTTCAAGTTGTTTTAAAGGAACATTATCATTCACAACTAACTCAATTCAGCAGCATTGATCCTGTGCTTATACAAAGATGTTTATTAATTATTATGACATTTAGTAATTTTTACTCACAATTACCATTCAAGGTGATTTTCAAAGAAAGGGTTATACTAAAACATTTTATTTTTATTTGCGGCGAGCGTATTACAACAATTCTGTAAGTGAAAATAAAAACTATTTTAAAACAACAAAAAACAGCTGATAACTCTATGGAAATAAAAACATACTATTGGTTCATCTCTACTACTGGGGTGGTGTCTCTTAGTTTAAATTCTGTTCTCAGTATCTGATCGCCATGCTGTTCAAGTATGGGATGCACATAATATTCAAATGAATGTCTATGGAATATGTGCTAAATACGCCAAATTATCTGTATAAACATTTGTCATATAAATGCCAGACTTCCGTCATGCATTACTTGAATAAATCAATCAATACTCATTTTAATCTCTTTATGAAAGTTGGAGCCATCAGAGCTTTGGTTGGACAATTCTACAGCCAATGAATGATTTCTCCGATGAACTAATCTACCTTTACGTGTTATTGTATTTTTACTTTTGATCTAACCATTTAATTCGGCCTTTCCACAGCAGAACATGATCAGTTTTGAGAATGCACAATTATCTGAAGGTCACACTGTCACACTGTAGGTTGCCGTACTGATCAGGCTCTACCTTTAACACTTTCTGACTGCTTGTACCTTCAGTGATCCATGAATCATGAAACGATAAGGGGACGATATCTTCTAAATGGAAAACAAAGTCTTGTTGTGTTGCCTTTCCACCTCTCAGGGAGATTGCTGTTGACCTGTCGCAAACCTATAGGGCATGATGGACAGAGAAGAGAAGCAAGCAAAGGGTAATAATTTCATGGCCGTCTGATTTAATACAAGTGACCAAAAAGGTGCTTAGTTGTGTGTGTCCTTGTACTTTTAGCACTGTCATATGTAATTCAAAGGGACTCACTTGACCAGGGACTCCCAATTAGATGAAGTCAAAGGGAAAAACAGTGTCAGGAAATCCTGTCAGGACTTTTTTTTTAATTAGTATGTCTCCTTTTAATTAGCCGTTTGGTCTAATGATTGGATTTGTTTTATCAGCCATTAAAAATGAGTTTTTTTTCCCTAAGGACAGATTGCAAGTAGTGGATTTCCAAAATGAACACGATGAAAAATTGTGTTGAACACCAAATTGTGATCCTTTAAACAAATGAGTAAAAATTAACAACACTGATAAAATAAGCATTATTTCTGGTTGACCTCAAAGTAAATCTTTAAGTCATTCATATGAAATCAGGCTGTCATGGGTCATGACCTGGATTTGTTTTTTAGGACTTTTTTTTTATTACTGTAGCCTATTTAGAACGACAGGATGGTGAAGAAGAATGACAGGAAGTGAAACTACTACACACTAGCGAGGTTAGAACACCAATATATGATCTTATTCGGATAGAGCCACTAAATTTGTGTAAAACAAAGCCAATAGAACATACAATTCTTCTAAAATTATGCAGAGGCTACAAAACAGCTTCAGAGAAGGAGGAGCCTTGTGTAGATTAGTTGTAGTATAAACAGTATTTCTGGGACAGAATGGCTGGTATGGGACAGGTACAGTTATGAGTTTGTCATTTGGCAGAGGCCATATTGAAACCATATTTAAACATTTTTGGGTGTCTAATTAAGGTTGTGTTTTATGTCAATCAATAGAATATAATGTAAAAAAATGTAATAATTAATTAAATTAGGGCACGTATTTTAGACATGTGGGAAAACCAGAGCTCCCAGGGGAAAAAGTGACACTAACATTTCCAACTCACATGGGGAACAAGAACTTGTGTGTAAGTTTAGGTTCCTCACATGAGGAAAAGGTGATTGCTGTACAGATGTTAACGAAAGTGACACCTGGCCACTAAACATATTTTTCTGATAATCCTTATTATCATCGTTAGACACAGATTCTATTTTGTTTTAGTAATCAAGTTGGAGAAGGTGGAGTTAAGTTTCATCGTGGATGGGAAATTCTGCCTTTCCACTTGTGTTTTTCCATAGCTTTGTTTTTTAGCTACAGCACTGTCTTTTTGGAGCTTCTAAGCTTGGGGTGATTGAATGGGAAGAAGTGCTGGGATTGGTCAATCCATTGCAATCTCATAGGCTTACCAGGAGGTAGGCTGAGCCCACCTATTTTGTGATCTCTGACTCTCTTTTTGAAAGATCTGTATCAAAACCTACAAATGCACATTGAGAGATTCACAAATACACTAACGAATGCTGATAGGAGATGAACAAACAGAGTAAGAGATCCTTGTGACTTTTGAAAACACATTTGTGTATTGTGTTTCAATAAATGAATTTGTTTGCTAATCAGATTGATTGTCATTTATCTTATCACATTTATTTGTGGATCATAAAATTATTTATGGAGTATTTTAACTCAATTATCCAACCATAGGCATCTTCGTCCAACGAGTCAGTCTCCAATTTCTGCTTTTTTTTCTACCAATGAACAAAATGCAGGACGAGTTGGCACATGATATATCATACATTCTCAGACAAGATGGTATAAATGCATCATGAAATTGTTTGAACCCTAGACATAAATCTTGTCAGAATGGATGAGTCTCTTCTTATGTGCCATGGCCGGCATTCTGCACATTCTGGCTGATCTCCTAGAAGTCCTCAGCATGTGAGCATGTGCCCTTGAAATCGCATTCCAAGGCTTTCTAAAAAATTTCATCCATCTTGGACATGCTGCTACAGCAGGAAGTCAGGGGCTTCCATGCTGTGGCCTGGATTGACTATAAAGGAAAGCCACATTAATCACAGAGGTCATCCCTAACCTCCATGCCATTCAAGGCCTCATTAAAGCATGACATCATTCACCCTGCTCAATATTTTAGCCACAAGACAAATTTCTACTTTTTCCTCTCACTTTTCTCTGTTCTCAAAAAATGTGACTAATCTCCAGCGTCAATAAAGCTGAGAAATCAGACTATTATTACCCGAGCTTGTCAAAAAGCTTGGGGGTAAATTCCTTTTTTATATTCTTATTATCTCCTGAGTGTGAGGAAAAAACCCTGTACCCAAGTAGTATGTGTTTGCTTTGGGTGTACAGACCACAGGGTTTTCATTTGAAGAGGAGACATGCTAAACCTGAAATCCAAGAAGAACCCTCTTTATTAAATGCTAATTAGCTGGAGTAGGACCAGGTTGAATATTTGACACATTGAAAAGAAAACAGAGAGTAAAGAGTTCAGTGGTTATTGTATCTACCTGTAAGAGCTGCAGTTATTTTTCCAGACAAACCAATACAAGTATTTGTTTAAAACAGAAATGACCAGAGCTTTGAGGGTTCCCAGCTCCTTCTGCAACCGTCTCAGAAAAATGGTGCCTTACTTAAAGCCTCTGAAGATAAAATATGGTCTGAAATAAAAGGAAATTGTATATAACATACATAACTTTATTATTGTGAGCAGTGACATTCCATCAAATGTTACTTGTTGTCTTGTCATATAACAATAAACAATCGTTCTATGCTTATTTTTAGAAAAAAATACAAAAAAATTTAATTTCCATGAAAACAGTCTGAAAATTGTAGGGAAAAACTTTTAATGTATTCCTTGTTATTTAATTTGTTATCTTTTCAGCATATACTTTTTCACAGAAGGGTTTCACTCATTGCAACATTAAATACCTGTCTTTTGCTCATCGCATTGACTGACCTGGAGCGGTACAGTGCTGCTGCCACCTAATGGATCGGAGTGTCTTTTGTGCTTCTTGATGAGAATATATAATAATATATTCCAGAGAAGACAGGAAAGGGCTTGAAGTCACACTGTATACACATTACAGATATATCTCGGTGTTCTAACTGCATTACACAACAGCAATGTGCGTTAAGCTCCCGTCGCTATGCGTTAGCTTACACACCCCTCCCTTGTGAACCTGTCTTATATATGTTCTTAAAAAATGCAAATTAGTTGGGGCGTAGTTCCGTTTGCCTCTGGCCTTTTGGGTGACCAACATGTCCGACGTGAGACGTTCACCTCCTGAAATGGTGGATTGTCTTTGATCCTCTGCACAGAGAAAAAGGCACTCGGGGTGTCACCATCTGTCTCCATTCCTCTAGAGGTCCTCGTGTTTCCCCTCTGCCTTCTGTTCTTCCTCGTGTGTTCTAGTTTACTTTATTTGTATCACCTGTGACTCGTTACAGCCTGTATATTTAATCTGTCACTTTTTCTTTGGTCTTCACTCGGTTTTTGAGTCAGCTTCAGTGAACTTGCTGTGCATTTCCTTGGTCTCTTGAGCTACGTCCAGTAAGACTGATTTATTTTCTCCTGTTGCCTTTTAGTCTTTTTGTTTTCTCCCCTCGTGGAGTTTTATACTGAATATTTTTATTCCTCATCCCGAAAAAAATCTGAATTGAGTGTTTGGATATATTACCTATTTGTTTAATTGAGAAGAATCTTGAAGTTGAATTTTTTTTTTAATAAATCCTTGTATCCTGGATTGCCTCTTGGAGTGTTTTTCCTTTGGGTCCAACACAACTGCCTCTGGCTCAGTGGTTCATACTCTAGTCTCCACACCAGAGACCTAGGTTTGAAACCTGGTCGTGACACGGGGTCTATAAAAGTATCCTATTGATTAAATTCAAGTAACAAAAGAAATACACAATTATCACTCATTTATTTTTTCAGTTTAATATTACACCTAGTACCCAAATGATTATAACATAATACACCACATAATCAGAGAAAATGAAACTGTTGGGAGATGCCTAAATTATCCTTAATTCTCCTATGACATAGGCAAAAATTTTATTTTTATAGAAGAATATAATAATAAGTGTGAAATTAACTAAAACAATCAATGGCTGAAAAATAAGTTCCTCTTCCTTCCTATTGCCTGATTTCACTCATCTCTCAGGTGTGTCTTTATTTCAAGCTCTCTCGCCTTGATTGCTTTGAGCTTTCCTCCAGGTGTGCCTTGTTCGTCCTTTCTCTGTTAAATCCTTTTATAAGGCTTCTTTTCTTTCCTCTCCTCTCCTTTCCTTTGTGGGATCATACAGTTAACCAGGATCTTTGTCTGGCTGGTTGGTCAAATTACTGGAATTCTACACGTGAGTTTTGTTAAATCCAGTTCCGTGATCTTAGTGTTACTCTGTTTTTTTTCATAGTTAGCTTAGCTCTACTAAGTTTTAGTCATTTGAGGTTTTCTCTACAACGGACTGTTTTTGTTCATTCCTGTTTAGTAAAGTGACCATTTGAATTGTGCATCTGGGTTCTGCCTTTTTCTACCAGCACGAGCTCCCCTTGTAACTGATGCGTTGAGGTACATTTTTCTAGTTTGAGGGACATCAGATTCAGTGGTGTTCACAATATTAAAAACACACATTGACAACATTTAATAAATGTAAACTTTAAGTTACTTTTTTTTTCTTTACAAATACAAAAATGTTGAATTACAAATTGGCTAATTGTGTGTTTTCTAAGTGTGAATCAAACACACAATTTATGATTCTATGATATAATAGAATTTAATAGCAATTAAAGTTTGCAATGTAAGACTCAAAACTGGTTTAAGTATTGATTAGTGTAAATGTTTTAAGTTTTGATTAGTTCTAGTATGTGCGTGTTTTATGGAAAAGAATGGTGATAAGATTTTGGCATCAAGGGCTCAGACAAACTTTATGTAATGACATTTAAGGGGTTAATAAGGATGGTGTTTGTAAATCATTTAAATTTGGTTAAAAAGGGCGCATATTTAAGATGTGTTGGAAAACCGGAGCTCCCTGAGGAAAAACCCACAGTTGCACTTCTTCTACTTAAGGTTCTGACAAAATAAAACTTATCTGTTAATTTCTGTAACTGGGAAAGTGAAATATCTAACTCTGTCATTCAGTGCAAAAAAAAGTGTAGTATTTTGAAATTGTCTGGAAAAAATTGCTATTGAATTATTAATTGTCCATATTAAGTTTTTGACTGTGTGTGTTCTACCAGTGACCAAATCTAATAATGTACATTTCAGCCTAAATTAACATAAGAGTAACTGAACATTAGCACCAAAATAATAACCAAAATAAAGTTGTAGTCTCTCAACTTTAATGCCCATGAGACCTCACCAAGTTGTGTGCTCGATCCAAAGATGTTTTATTTCTGCTTATCTGTGTAGGAGGGGGGTTGAGCGATTTGAACATCTAATTGGTCGTCAGCACACCCTCTTTTGACGCTATTTGAACTGACAGAGTAAGACCACTGGGAACAGGCAAATCTGAAGGAAATTACTTCTCACCAAATGTGCATTTGACAGGTGACAAATTAGCCTTTTTAGAGATTTTCCGAGGCCATTATGGTGGTTCTCTTTTGACAAAATGACACCCGACTTATATCCCGACTTACACTAAAATTTCGTGAACACTTGCATTAAGTACAGAGACATTTGATAGTGTCTTACTATAAAGTTACTGCTACACAAAAATGATTCATGACAAAGCCCACTATTTCAAACACTTGTGTGACCATCTGGTAAGTTGTGGTGGCTACAAAATGACTGATTTAGGGTTAAAATATCAAAGAGTGAAAATAAATTTCAAGCATGAAGGAACCCCTACGGAGTGGGTTCCCAGACAATTTAGCCTCATTGAACTGGTTAAAAGAAACACTCCAGCTTTGTGACCGGCTTATTCTACATTTTCCTATTAGATCATGCTCAGTTTCAGAAACTAATAAAATGTTGACCTTTTTTCCCTGCAAAAAAAAAAAAAAAAAAAGTTGAGAACAAACAGTGTTTATGTTTTATAACAAAAAACTAAAGTGTTGAGCGAAAAGAAAAATGTATGACACAAAAAAAGCAGTGATGAAGGTCTGGTCAAAACAGTGTGAAAAATGTATAATGTATATAATGTGCAGTTTTTTGTAAAAAAAAAAAAAAAAAAACTGGTTAATCTCCCCTAAACTATAAACAATGTTTCAAGTACACCTGAAACCAAAAAATGTCAAAGCTAGATGGCTAAATTTCGTACATAAACATGATGTTGGCTTGTAAAATGTAATATAAACCTAGAATAAATGTCTCTTTGGTTTTCCTAAGCATAGATGTGAACAGTCTGGTTGTTATGGGGGTTCCAGTGACATCATATAATGTCCCTCATGTCACTTTTGCATGAAATAGATCAACCTCATGGGATTTTGCCAAGCTGAAATAGACATATGTAAAAGTGGTTGCTAGGGTAAACAGTTTGGTTGCTCGGAAGTTGTCAGTGAAAAATATAAGTTATTTCTGTGATGAACAAACCCCCATTTCTCTATGGTGTTTCAACTTGAATATATTTTTGTTGACCATGAGTCAATGGTAAATATTTACCCTTTTCTAGAGCCTAGGGTTTATGTAATTTAGCACAGTGTCTGGTATGTTCTTGCATAGACGGAATACCTCAAGTGTGTGAAGTTTCCTAGAGCTTCCCAGTTTGATTAGCATTCTCAGTGATTTCCCAGAATTCATTTAGTCCTACCAGTCTGAAAATAAATAGGAACCCAAGTCAGAACAGTTTGGACGTCTTGTGAAAGTTTAGTGGCTCTAGCTCGAATGGTTTAGAAGGAGTATTTTTTTTTCTTGTTCGAAGCAAAAGACAAATAACAAAAAATTGCTTTGGTTATTTGCTTGTGGTTATTAAATTGCTTTAAATTTAAATTCAAAACTAGACTAATGGCGTGTCAGTATCATTCTACTAAGTTGAAAACAGTCAGTGTAATTGGCTCACGCACTGGTGTGTGCGGAGACTTCTAAGGATTGATAACATGTTTTCCTGTATAAACTTGATTCTTTTAGAATTGAATTGTGTTGTAGCACCAGTGGAAATCTGATATTGTTTCTAGGCTGATATTGTTTGGAACTATACTCCATTTTGGCTTAATAATGAAGGAACTCATCCATGTCAACATAATGTCAAGTTTTAAATATTGTATTAGTTCTCGTTTGCGTACTGGTCATTTGCAATGAAATTCTACTGGTCTGGTGGGACTCAATGATTTATGGTATCTTAAATAAAGTGTTACGGCTGAAAAGATTCAACAATTTTAACAATATTAACACAATCGTCAAGCTAATGTAACATTTTTCCAATACTGGAGTTTTGTGTCAGGCTTCAACGACACCTCTACTATGTGACAAACCTGACCTTTTTCAACTGTTTTGCACTCCCTGCTATGTCAGACGCACACCCGAATGCAATTCGGTGAATAAAATTACCGTAATCTATACGAAGAGCTGTCAATTACATGACTTTTACTGTTTATGTTCAATACCAATTAAAGTTGTGAGGCTGGCTAAGTGGTCCACAGTATGAGGCAATTACCCGGCGACTGTCTCTCAACAAGCAATGTTGTCATACTTCCATGTCACCTGGGAAATTTTGGCAGCAAATATTCCAGATTAGATGCTGGCAGTGATTAATCAACTCTCTTGGCTGAGATGAGCGTCACATTTGCTAACTTGCTGAAGCGTCACTTTCATTGAGCATGAAAGCTTCCCAACTGCTAAATCCAGTGCCACTCTTGTTTGCCATAAATACTTTAGGTTATGTACTCGCAAGACATCCTGTTATGCAAATAACACCTTCAACTTATTTCACATTTCAGAATTGGATTAGAGAGCCAAAAGGAGAAGGCGGTGCTGCAAGGTTCACTTTTATCAGAGGCAGCTATTAATGGCTTACTCTGTAATAGAATGTTTCAGATTGGACATTATTCAATTAGCTGTGGAAAAGTGGACACTGAAGCCTTTATAGTTTAATAGCTGCTTAATATTAATGAAGCATCACTTGGAAATTATACTGGCAAAAGTAATCATTCTCCTCATGAGCTCAGTGCATTCTAGTGTGGTGCAGTGATGATGTCATCGTAACGGTCAACCAATCAGAAGCCATACCTGTTATGCCAGTCATAGAAGTGTGGCTTTTTGGGAGTTTTTTTTTTTTTTTTTACTTAAAAATTTATATAAAACAGCAAAAATATGGCCGCTTTCCAAAATTATTAGCACCCCATCATCATTAAGTTGATCCTTGATTTTGTTATGTATATTGTTCGATAAAACTATAAGCATTCTTTATTAAACACCAATTATTTAGTTATAAAATTATATGTGCTTATACTTGCAACATTATATATATTATATCATCTAATCCTGGTTTTGGCATTTCGCATGGATCGATATAATTGATTTCTTTCTATTTAACTAAAAAAACGCCCTTTTTGGTAGCTTTATTTAGTTTCTCATGACTGCCAATTGTTCTGCCATATTTACATTATTAGCACACTGACTTTTAAACAAAATTAACAAAATTACTATTACATATGAAAAAAGAAAGACAAAACCAACAGTCATTTGGCCAGTTTTCGTTTAACTCTGTAAGAATCGCTCTGTTTAACGAGTGCAACGCTATCATCATCCAGCAAATATGGCAGACATGATGATAACACTTGTCTTGCTCTATTCTGGATTTGTCTTTTTCTTTGTCAAAACTTTTTCTTTGTCCTTATTCTTTGGACTTTTTAAATTTATACATATAAAGTGTTTATTTAATCTTTCTTTATTTTATCCTTGTTTCATCTGTTTGTCTTTCTTTGTTCGATCTGTTTAAGTGTGATTTGTCTTTTTTTAACTTTAGTTTTTGTTAATTCCATCTGTCTGTTTGATCTATTTTGTTTATTCTGTCTATGATTGATTCTTTTTGTTGTCAAGGTTACTTTGAATGTTAAAATACAAGAGGTGCTTTTGGGATGCTTCACCTCAAGCACCAAAATAAAATCAATATTTGATGTGGATTATTTGTCTTCTAGGGGCGATTACACACTTGGTAACACTACTGCAGAAGAGTGATGGTAAATGGTTTGCCTCGTTAGGATTCAGCTTCTCTCTCCTATTGACTTCAATTGTTTTTTTTTTCTTCAAGTCTTTCAGGTTACCTAAGGACACCTTACAAACTAAACTACCTCAATATACTACAAAGAATAATAAAAAACATGCTTACAGGAACTGAAAAGTAGCTACTAACGTACCATCCTAAGATGATCTTCTTGTGGAGATCTGCTGGAAGTGTTTTCCACTAGGAGGGAACCCATGGTCTCCCAGTTTGACTCTAGGAGGATGAGGGTGACTGAGAAAGTAGTAAAAGTGCAATGGAACAAGAGCAGTGGATTGTGAGGAGTTTCCTGAGATGGTGCGTTTAATTCAGAACTTTGTGTGAAAAGCTAGTGATGGGAAGCCACTGAAGATATTTTCAGAACAGGGATAATATGATCAGAGTCATGTGCATTGGAAATCATCCAGGAGCAGAGTTTGTAAAATGTGATTTCCTGTGCGCAACAAGGCCAGAGTTTGTGTAAGATGTTTCTAGAAGCATATCAAAAAGTTGGAATCCATAGTCGGCATATACAAGACATTTAATTGTTCCAAAACAATGTTATTGAGGATCCAGAAGAATATTTACTGACTAATCTTTTTATTGATAGATAAAAAAGTGCAGAATGTGATTTAAAAATTAGACTTTCATGTGAAAAATGTATATATTTTCTTTACAAAAAAAAAACATGAATTTGCAGGTACCTAGGTGCCTCATTAAAAAGTCTCCAGTGTGCAGCTCTCTTGTTTTTTTCTGCTTCAAATGATGGTCAAAGCCCTTCAATTAGTGGTTTGGAAAGTTAGGGTTTCTCAACCCCATTGGTCCACGCAGTGGAGCTGTCCCTGCAATTAAGATCAGTGGGAGTTACAGGGATAATTTGGAATCAGACTCAAATTGGATTCTCTGTTGGGATGCTGAGGACTAAAGCAGAGTTTTGGAAGAAGCACAGACTGACCTCTGCCATGGCCCTGTTTTTAATTGGATTGCAACAAATTTAAGCTCAAGTTCATAAAAAGTCACTTCGATATTGCTCTCTTGGTTATGGCTGGAAGAAAACTTCACAGCTGAAAAGGTCTCAGGCTTTCTCCAAATGACCTTATGATTCAATAAGCTCATGACAACAAAAAAGTGCTGTAAAGCCTTTGAGGAGTAAATAAATTACTGCTGCTTCTGCGACCACATACAGACAACAGTCGACTTCTCTTCAGCTCTTGTTTTCACATTTCTCACAGAAGGACATGGTTTCAAAGTTTTCAAAGTTTACATCAAATTTGATACAGATTGAAATGAAAATTTAATGGGGTAAATAAAAACGTGGCACAACCTTTATATTATTTCACAACTACTCATGACCTTTTTTTCAAAAAATTTGAGTAAATCATAAACAAGCATAACAAACAAATCAAATTACAATTACAAAAGATAAGCATTCTGCAAGATCACTATACGTAATGTAAGCGTTCTCCTGCTCCAGTCATGGGAGTTGGGATACGTTAGAAAACGATTTTCTCCTTTCTTTCTTTCTCTGTAAAATCCCAAGAGTTAAATGAACTCAATGAAGAGTATATTTGATCACTATATAGAGTAAAAGGGACTCTGGGGAGAATTATTTAATTATTTTTTTTTTGTTAATTTTTTCCCAAATCTCTGAATGAAAATTCGATTAGTTTTTTATTTGTGTTTAGCGTTTTTTGTGTTATCATTTTGGGGGTTTTTCTGCTAATTAATTAATGCTCATCATCAGGATCAAAATAATGCCGCCATTAACCTCACCTCTGCCACTGAGCTAAAGTGCATTTGGCTGTCTTCAAATACTTACCGGTAACTTTATTCTGAGCATTTTCCTGTACAGATATGGATAGGAATTTACAAAATGAAGATGATTAAATAATCAATTTTGTACTTTCCTGTGGCTCAGTTGGTAGAGCATTGCACTAACAATGCAAAGGTTGTGGGTTCAAATTCCAGTGAAAACAAGAACTGACAATTAAAAAAAGATTGTCAAATGTAAGTTGCTTCGGATTGTTTTTGTACATTTTGAGATAAAAAGTAAAAATTGTGACTTGCATCTGGATACTGAGTTAATCATTGACCTCCAAGATCAAACACACTGACACTCTAGGACCATGAGCTGTGAAGAGATAAAACAATATTTAAAACGTGGTTTTACTAATAATGAAATTCTTGCATAAACAACATGGAATTGCTTTAAGCCAACACACTCCTGAAATTTAAATTGTTATTCCTGCAAATGCGCAGCATTTATGTAATGTGTTCGATTACACATCTAAAGAGCCAGCAATTTCGACTTTTTGTTTTTATTAAATTTTGACTTTTATTTCTCAAAATTTAATTTGTCACATTTCAAGTTTTTAACCCATTACTATTTTTTTAAACCTGGTGTAAATGGGCTTCCATAGTTTTGCCTTTGTTTAAATTTGCATTCATTCATTTTCCTGCCCGCCTATTCTCTTTTTTTCTTGATTTTGTCCTTGTTTTATCTGTTTTGTATTTGTATCCTCTTTTTTTTGTTTTTGTTTCATTTTTATAGTTGAGTTTGATGTTAATTTGGAGACTCTAATAGAAATTGTAATGTGGGAAGTATCTCATGATCCATTCACAATGGAATTGGAAATTGAAGTGCGAACAGTTTCCAAAAAGAATCAGATCTTTGGGAAATGTGTTTGGACATTGAGATGAGCGTTTAGCCTGATAGAAGTTCCTTTTTTACAGTTGTTGGTCAAAAATAAGCATCCACTTATGCTACTTCTTGGTGCCACCATAAACAAAGTGAAAGCCACAGGGTACCAGTGTATCGCTGACGCACACTAACTTTTCATTCTTACCTTCATAAGGTTCAAAGTCATCAATTAACCATTTTTTGCTAACAAACTCCTCTATTTAGAGACCTGGCTTCACACTACCAGCGAATTCAGCTGCTCATATGTGAACTAATATTTATTCACTTTGAAGTTGGAAGACATCAGCCTGCAGTATGGAGAAGCTGCAGAGAAATCAAATATACTTTGCCCCTGGCCATTGCTGCCAAGCACCTCTTGATCGGCAGTGGTATTCCCAGGGGATCATAATGATATCTATATAGCACAACAGGAGTTGACACACAGAGCCTCTTAACACTCTTCAAAGCAATGACTCACTAGCTTTTATTTAGAGTAGATATGCAAATGAGACTCTGCAGCCATCACCATGTTCCCTCCCGAAACCTTGACAGAGCATTAATCACTCCATCCTTGAACGGCACCCGCTGCCTATTGTAACGTCATAGACACCTGGAGATTAGTTCATTGTCTTTATGTTGTAATGCCAAAGAATGTGTTAACTGCGTCTGCAGGTTGGTGTGGAGGGACAACACAACATGATGCATAGCGCATCATATGCAAATGCTGCTTTTGATACAAAGATGCATCCGTATCGGAAAAGTTCATATTGTGACTGTCTGAATGTTATGCAATGAGGTTAGAATTAAACAAGGACTTGAGCAAATCTGATGAGATGCAAGACTATTTGTTGCAGCTGAGTTTTAATTTACATTTATGCATTTCACAGACTCTTTTATGATCAGCAGAAAAGTCACATTGAAAAGCAGACTGGGTCCAGTAACGTTTGTTGGCTTTTTATTCAACAATCGTCATGAAAAGCACAAAACTATTACAGAAGAATTCGTCAATTACAAGAAAAATAGAAAGGGTGGAAACTTGGCAAGGTACAAGACTGATTAGCTCAAGTTACAGCCTATTTATTTACTTAGATGATTAACTTGCATAGATGACTGGACTATGTTTCCTGTGTCATATTAACCCTTGGAAGTCTCTGCACAAACAGGTAAGTGTGCCAGTCACACCAGCTGTTTTTAATTAAATAGGAATGATGCGATTCACCTACTGTTTAATTTTGATTTCAAATATAATGTGTAATTTTAAGTTTAAGTTTACAGACCCAAAATCGGTACCATCAGTGCTATCTAGAGGCCGAAAAGATGTGATAACCCTTTGAAGTAAAAGACCTGTGATATGATTTGTGTTTTTCTGGCACAATAAAAAACCTCATAACAATAAAAGTGCTTGGAACAGTGTATATGGTTTTGGAAAGGTTAGCCGTATATAACTTTCACATTTTTGACTTTCTCTCTACGTTTTTTTGTTTTAAATGCACTTTATTAGAACAAATTGTAAAGAAGTAAAAAAGGGTAAAAGAAATCCCCTGGGCCATGTTTTGCCCACAGACTGTACACTAAATTTGCAAAATTTGTTTTCTCACTTGAATTTTGCAAACATTATTTAAAAGGATGGTATTTAATGAGCACGTAGTTATTTGCAATGAAATTCACAGAGGAAGACAGGGCTAAAACGATCAGCTTAAATAGAGTTTTTATCTGATTCATTCAGAAGGAATGGTAAAGGACCAATTTACCCAAACGTTCAACATCTATATTCAACAGAATATTTGAAGGGGGGTTGCAACACTGCAACAAGACACAAGATAGTTATAATGCATCAACAAGGTCTATCTCAGACAAACATTTCAAAGCAGACAGGGGTTTCAAGATGTGCTTTTTACACTCTTTTAAAGAAACACACAAAAAAAGCATTCTTCAAAGTCATAGACAGAGTTGTCAGCCATGCAAACTTGAGCAGCAGATGAAAGACACATCAAGCTTAAGTGAAAGTGGAAGATGTCATAAGAACAGATTTCACTGTAGAGAGACACAAATGAAAGTGGCTCACTTCAGAATCAAACAAGGATGGATTCTGTGCATTTTTCCACGTTAATACTGCCATTCAACTAAGGCTCTTTTTCAGTGAATTCTGAATTGTGTGAGTAATAATGCATGTGTGCATTTGTTTGGAGTACAAGGACAGCTAGTCTCTGTGGAACAGTGGGCCTCATGCACAGGAAAATTAACTCTATTGAGGTAACATTTGGTCCCTCTCTGAATAGTTAAAAGTTAAACCAAAAAAAACAAATTTAATAGATTAAATAATGTGCATCAGAGTTAGTTAAACTCTATATAAAGAGGGACGAAATGTTCTCTGAATAGAGTAAATTTCACTCCAAGGATTTTACTGTGCATGCAGGAGAAGATACATAAGTCAAAAAGTACATTTCATAACATAGAAATTATACTTCACGTTACTCGTGTGTGTTTGTTGTTCGTGTTTTCCACTCGTCTCTCATGGTTGTTTTTCTTCCCTCTCTCACTTCACCTCTGTCACCTTACAATGACATAAGGGTCACATACATGTTACAGGGCTGATACAGAAGTACAGAATCTGATTTTAGACCACATTTGAAAGTGGCCAGGGTCAGATTTTAAAAATATTGGGTTCAAATGTTTGATGCAGGCAAAAGACATCAGATCTGTGTCACAACTGTCTGAATGTAGCCTAAATGAGTCACATGGGAAACAGAAAAACTGATCACTTTTTTCTGGTTATATTTATCGTCATATCGAGCCATTTTATAAGTAACTGGTTTATAAAATGAAAATTTTCCAGTGCATCTCTAATGTAGTGTTATGTTTACATCATTAGCTACAAAGTGGGCATTAAAACCTCAAAATTCCAGGGCCGTCAAGGGAAGTGTGTTTTTTTTTTTTAAGTTTGCTCTAAAAGTTACCTTTAAAACAGTTTTTTTTTGTCAGTGCTTGATACAATTTGTAGTTTAACCCCAGCTTTTTTAACAATTTTTTTTATTACATTATACGCATTGTACAAAAATCCTGAAATTCTACAACAAATGCAATTCTGAGTATTCAATTTTGTCTTTTTTTAATGCGCAAATTAAGAACGAGACATTTTTATGTTTTATAACCAAAGTCAAAATGTTGAGACAAAATGAAAATTCATAAATTCCCCAAAAAAGCAACGACAGGTTCAAAAGCCAGGAGAACCTCTCCTAAACCTTATACACTGTTCAAAGCGCTTTATGTTCCATTGTTCTTTTTTTGTACCGGATCTCAAGCCATATCACAGGTATTGTACTTACAAAGGGTTATGTCTTCGCGACATTTGAATTTGAATTACCTTCAAATTATGTGTCATAACTCTTGTAATGTTAGTTTAAAACATAAAATATGAAAGCTAATAAAAACATTATATTTGAAAACATTAGGTGGGTTGCTCCATTCTTATGTAATTCCTAACAGCAGGTCTGATTGGCACATGCACCGCTCCGTGCAGAGACTTCTAGGGGTTAAACAGATAAGCATCCAGGGAAATTGGATTTGACGTTTTGTCGAATGTACAACATATTTGTCCTTGTACTGTAAACATATGAGCTCAAGACTGAGCACGTGCCTGTATATGCATCTTACATGAAGAGGCCCCGGGTTGTTTGGATAGACTGGTAATAATGTTGTAGGATGGGCAGTTTTCCATGATCAATCATCATTTAAATAAACCATCAATTAATCATTAACATTAAAAATGCAAGACATGGCTTTCTGTTCATCACATTCTATGCAAATGACTCTAAAATGCAAACTTCATCAGCCAAGGGAAAATATTTCCTATATTTATTTTAAAAGGGTAATCTCTATGCTGTATAAGTACACATTATGTGATGTTTTTGTAATTTCTTCTCATCTATGTCTGCATATTTAGGAAAATTGCAGGTTGCTATTGGCTTTTGTTTGTGCTCTGAAATAAAATTCACCATCACTTTTGATTGCCAAAGGGTGAGTAAATTAATGTCACTTTTTTATTTATATCTCAACTACCCCTTTTAGAAAGCCTTCTGTTGTATTGTCTGTGCCGTCCAGCAGCTCTGTGGCAATCGACTCATTTCAATGTAATGTTGTTCACTGTTCAATCTGTGCTTCCCTGTCAATGAGTCACGGCTAGACTTCAGCTAGTGTGTTTTTGAGGCTTTTCTCATTTTTGCTGGAGGAGTTGTTTTTGTTGCAGCTCACTGAACAGATTACACAACTTGATGCATAGATTCTAAAAATATACACATATTGACAAAAATTTTCTCCCACCCTTCTAAATAATTGCATTCAGATTTTCCACTTGCTACCACAGGTGTACAACATCAACCATCTGGGAATGCAGACCTGCAGTCCATTTCATCACTATTACATTTCCACAAGTAACTTTTAGTAGAATTCTAACAAAGTGGAAGTGATTTGGAAAAACATCTCAGCTACAAAGTGGTAGCCCTGGATGCACATTTAAATTTTTATATGCATTTGGCAGCTGCTTTAATCTTAAAGTGACTTGCATTTCAATGATTGGATGCAAATGATGTTCTTGCTTTCCCAAGGTTTCGAATCCATGATCTTGCAGTTGCTAGCTCCACACCCTACAGAACAAGGCCATATCCATATCCAAAACTGTTTTTTGTTTTCACATCATGCACAAAAAAATGATGTCCACACATCAATTAAAAAAACTTGATTCATTGAGTTTTTAAAATGAGTATTTAACATTGAAGTTTCCAAATTAACAAGTATACAACAACATAGTCCTCTCTCTGGCTGCCATTAAGCTTGCTGTTTTTAAGCAAATGAGTTACAGGACATGACAACAAGTATTCATGATTGACCAGCTGCTTCCAAGCCATTGATTACCAGGTGAATGATTTGCTTATTCTTGCAAAATTAATCAGTGTTTGATAGTTGCCAGGAGAAATGTTTATCAGGAGCTAGTCTTGAACCCTTAATTCCAGTGAAGGGAACTCTGAAAGCTTCTGTGTACTATAGAGGGATTCATGAGACACAGACACAAATTTGAGGTAACAAACACATTTCTTTCCCCAAAGACATATGTACTGGATGGTCCTCTCTAAGAAGGAAGGAGCTCAATAGCTACGTATGCATCTATTTTTATGGACATTTTGGAATATTGCATAAAAAACCCTGCATGGAAATGCCAATATGTGAATACATTTTTAAATGAAACATTAAAAGTATGCGTGCAACTGATTAGGATAAACGATTTATCCAATAAGAAAAAAATGTGCATAAACTTAGATTGGGATGCATTTACCATATAAATCCTAATGCAATGCAAAGGTAATGTGTTTTTCTGTCGGAACTGGGGCGCTATGGGGCTGCATTAATGGACTAACCAACTGACCAATGTCACTGCACAGATTGTTTTGGTCAATCTAAAATTCCTAAAGTCTTTCAGGAAAGTGGTTCGGGATTATAACTTTCCAGAACTGATTTGACCGGCTGCGTTCCCAAAGAGCACTCTCCTGGTTCCAAGCGCAGTTTTTTTTTTCTTGACGAGGAGCATGGGTTTGGGGGAACCCACCTGTCCTGCTGGAACTTATGCTGCTGGCTACACTTTGGACTCCTGGGCGAAGTGGAGGATCGTGTGCCTGGCTGCTCTGTCCCTGGAGGATGTCGAAGACATCTACATAATTGGAACTGTGATAACTGGGATTCTTCTAATTGGATCACATTCCCCCTGAAAGGGCCTGATAAGGAGAGTCTCTCAGCACCCTCCCCCCATCCACTTATCTCCGCCTGCTTTTTCTCCACCGCTGTAATCTGACGGGCCATGAGTACAGCGACATCTGGCTGCAGGAAAATTTGTCGGCTGTTTACGGCAGCGGTTACACTGCTTCCCTGGACCCCTACCTCATCCTGCGATGTTCTCTTCCTGTATTTGTCTATGTGCTTGATTGCAAGGGCTTTTTTAACCTGCTCCACAGTGCCCTCTTTTGAAGGGCAATGCGGAAAAGGCTCTTTTTTTCCATCAACGTGTTCTAAGATTTAAGTAAGTTATTGTATTGGGGAAAAATAGGGCTTTGGAGTATATTGTATTGTTTGGCAGTGTTTTGTATTGTCTATGAGTTAAAGTCTACTCCTGCACTTTGAAAAGCATCAGAAATGCAATACTTTTTATTTTGAGAAATAGGTTTTGTATAAATTTTATTAAAAGTTAAAATTTTTAATCTCTCAAACTGTTAATGCTAGTGGTGTATGATATTAATCAAATTCAATCAAACCATATCCTTGTATAACTCGATTCCCATTCAGCTTTATTTTCCAATTACAGTTTACACAATGAAAAAGTACTAATAAAGTTGCTTTTGTTTTTTTCTATTTCTATAATGTGATTCGTATCGTGAGTAGAGCGGGAAGAAGTCGACTGCCTGCAAACTTTATAATGAACGTTTAGGATGAACTAGATAGCGTGAATGCAAGAATGATGAGAAGTTCCCCCAAAATACTCAAAAATTATATTAACTTTATGGATTATTAATAGGTTTTAACTTAAGCTCATGTGTGTGCGGTTTTTTTTATACCTTTTTGCTTTTGATTGATAAATACACATCAACAGAAGAAAGCTCAGTCCCATCAACCAAATAGAAAGTGATTTATTTTCTCATGGTTTTCTCCTGTACAAACATAGCACAAATGCCTCATTTTTATGCACTCGCACGAGCCCTCAGTCCTCAGGCCCTGAGAGTATGGCAATAAAGCCATGCAATTCTGTAACAAATATATTTTGCTCTTTAAAAAAAGATATTTACACTTTGTTAAGTTAAAAACAGATAAAAATGTTATCATCTTTGGCTGTTTGAACCTTGCACAAATTAAAATCTTTTTGTATAAAACACTCTTTGGTCCTGGTAGGCCGTTGAATATCTCTCATATGGTTGACTCCAGCTGACATTCCATTAAAGGGTCCATCGTTCTCGGAATATGAAAACTGTTCTTCGGCAACAACAAGGAGACTCATTTTTCTGTCTTTACAAAGCTTCCTGGAAACACTTTTAAAGCAACTTGAGTTTGAAAAAATTGTTTCATAAAAATTGAAGGGGTTTCTCTCAAGGAGGGGACCTTTTTCCTGATATCTGTATTGCTTCCATTTGGATGCAAGAGTCTGTATAGAAGCACAACTGGATGTGTACTTAACAACAATTTATTTTATTTCGATATCCAGTAATTTATTTATTTAGAGGTTATTTGCTGTGCCTGGGTCGCGTAGGTTTTGTTGTTGTCTTTTACTCTTAAAAGTTTTGAATCCCCTTTGTTTATGTAAGTGAAAGGTTTTATATACAAATAAATATTGGAATTTGGAGAGACAGGTGCAGAATGAGAATGATAAAGAGATGCAGTAAATGGTAAGTTCCAAACACATTCAGAATAGTGTGATGGGACATACGATAGTGAGGTGGATTAAGCCTTACTACAGAAATACAGAAGTCTGATGACATGTGCATCTGCCCATGCCCAGGTCCATCTGAATGATTCAGAGGATTCATAGGAGAAAGTTTTGTGGTTAGAGAAGACCTGTGATATGACTTGTGTTTTTCAAAGTTCTGGTGCAAAAAATGCTAGGAACAGTGTATAAGGTTTAGAAGAGGTTTGCCTGTATATACATACTTTCACATTGTTTTGACCTTGTCTTTGTTTTTAATGTGGATTTATGGATTGTAATTATATCTCAGCACTTTTGATTTTTGTTATAAAACATAAAAACTGTTCGTCCCTTTTTTGCAGTGAAAAAAAACGATAACATTCAATACTTTGAATTTAATTTTTTTGTACAAATTCAAGATTGTTGTGCGGTTATTGTGTAGTGTAATGATAAAATAGAATCTGGTGTTAAACATTAAACATTGGCACAACAAAATGTTCTAAAGCTGATTTATTAGAGCAAATTGGAAAGTAGTAAAACATGCCCAAAAAGGCCCCAATTTTCTAAAGGTTAAAGACATGTTTAGTGGAATCCAGAATTCTTTCTACTTTGGATGTTATTAAATGTTTATGCAATTACAATGAAAAAGATGGCAATATCTATCATGGAAATGTGTTTTTTTTTTTTTTATTCACAGTGAACACTTGTAAATCTACTTTGTATCAAATATGTATTTGCCCCACTGCTAGAAAACCAAGGAAGCAGCAGGAGAACACTCTGTACAAGTCCAATAGACAAATGAGACCGTTCCAAACACACACTTTATATGTCTACAGTCTAAGTTTAACCTGTGAAATTGATGAGATTTTCAGAATAAAACAGTTCAGTGTCTACAAATTGAACTATGATTATTGCTCATTAATGTGAGTTGTGGCATGTTTGTGGTAAATGCAATAAACAACATCTCCATTAATTGCCCTAATGAACTGCTAATGCGGAGTGTGAAAATGCAATTAGGGGAGCTTTCCTGTTTTTATGTTGGCAGCTCACGGCTCTCACTCTGTAATGACCTAAAGCGATGTAATAAAAGCCTAAAGCAGGCGCTTCAGAGACAACGCCAACTCCCCTGAGACTCTGGGAACCTTCTCAATTTTTAGACACGTCAAAGCAAAATTCAATCCACTGTATTTATTCCCTTCATTTTCCAGGACTGGGGGGAGATTCTTTTTAGCAGATCGACATTTTTATTGATTCAGTGCCATATTCTGTCCTCATTTCAGAGGGAACATCAAGCTCTGTCTTTCGCTTCTTGATGTTAAAAGTTAGAAAGAGGCCTGGAGAGGGAACACTTTTCATGCCTAGACTATAAAGATACATGTGCTGCTCCCTTGAGAGAGGCTGACTCATCCAACTAGAACCTGTAACTCATATCGATAAATTCACGGCCAATTCACCAACGCCAGCTTCTCTTTCTAATTGATAACGGACATCTGTTGTCATTCAGTCCCAAACCAGATGCCAGATCACTTACCCTGATGACTTTTCTCAACAAGTGAAAAATAAACAGTACACTTACTGCAAATGAAAGCATCTTGCTATCTAACCCTCTCTTTTTTTAGTGATGGCTGTGATTTATAAATGCATGGAGTTGATTGATGCATGACTCTCTGCATGTGTAAATCTACAATGTTTAATTAAGTAAAATCCCAGGGAGGGGGCTGGGGGTCATTTTTAAAGACGCTTAGTCAAGTGTGTGATTGAAACGTGACCGAATCGGTTGGAGTTGTACATTTGTTAATTTTGTTCGATTTGCAAATATAATGGTAGTGATTTGATAAATCGAAATGATTGATGGCTGCGATCCTCTGATGATCCTGAGATTTGCAGAGAGAGCCCAAAGTATCAGCTATGGAGCTAATGAACACCAATTAGAGCAGTCAATGACTTTGGTACGCCTTTGTTTAGCCTTGCACTCGTGGTCCCTAATGAAAAAGTATGAGCTTGAAGTATCCACATAATGATGTAGATGGAGAAGAGGAACGAGACCTTTTCACTTCCCAATTAGACAGCTCTTTAATGGCATTGTTCTAAGTGTTGCTATTTTAGCCTACTGCAGTTATCTATAGACACTGACACTTTGGGCTGAATGGAATGTCAGCACAAGATGCAGCTCATGCTTGTTTACTCCTTTGAGATTCACTGTTGGTGCTTTATATTGAAACTGGTATCATTTATTTTCATAATAGTTTCACAATTGCAGCAAGTAATAGTTAGCTTTTCTGGTGTTATGCTTTTATATTAATATACTATTTCATATTATTTAATATACAGTGACGAAGTATTTGATCAGTGATTTTGCAAGTTCACCTAAATATAACTATGGAGGGATATAGAACATTTAACATATGTGCATTACCAATGTAAGACAGAGGATCTAAAAAATAAATTATTAAACATTCTTTTTTTGTAAATTACTGGGTTAAATAAGTATTTGATCTCTTGCTTATTATCCAGATTTCTGACCCTCAAAGACTTTTTCTTTTTTTTAAATAGTCCAGATACTCTGCTCGTGATTCTAATTTAGTAGAACCTGTTTGAGTGTTTGAGTTTGTTAGCTCTCATAAAAACAGCGCACTGTCAAAAAACCCAATAGACAAAACTGTAGACCTTCATGACGCAATTGCCAAGCAGATTGGTGAAAAATGAACAATTGTTGTAGCAACTGTCAGAAAATGGAAGAGGATAAAGATGACTGTCAAAGTCCCTCAGACTGGGGGTCCACAGAGGATCTCTCCTCTTGGGGAATAGATGATGCAAAGAATGTTGAAGAATCAGCCCAGAACTACATGTGAGGAGTTGGTCAATGCCATGAAGAGAGCTGGGATGCCCATTTCCGAGGCTACTATCAGAAAAAAAACACTACGATTTCATGATTTAAAATCATTCATGGTACAAAAGTTCCCCCAGCTGAGGTCTGCCCATGCCCAGGTGCATCTGAAGTTTGGCAGGGACCCTCTGAATGATCCAGAGGACAATCACAAGTCTTGTGGTTAGAGGAGACCAAAGTAGAACGAATGAATGCCTTTTATTTGTCACTATACACAAGCGCAATGAGATGAAATACCATCAGATTTGGGATTAAAAGCCACCCATTTCAGTGCAAAAAAAGCAAGGAATAAAAGCAAGAGATAAAAAGAGATGTGTGAGATATTTGAAAATAGATTTTGAACAGATATTAAGAAAAATATTTACAATATAAAACACCGAAGTTAGTGCACTATTCTTTAGATATATATATATATATATATATGGTCTATATACTTTTTGGGGCATGACTGGATCCCCCAACTTAACAATGACCCAAAGCAAAGAGAACTTATTTGATCAAGTAATTTAGAATTAATTGTTACATTTGCATATAATGTGATTTCCATTTATAGATTCTGTATCTCACACTGGAACTTCACCTATACTGAAAATTTATGTGATTTCTAAGTAGGAGAGCTTTCAAAATCACCTGTTGATCCAATAATTATTAAACTCAGTGTACACCGTGTTGTAATTGAGTACCTAAGAGAAACCCATGTGCTGAAAGCAGATGTTTGCATCCGGATGTTTTTAATGGTGTGGTATGCAACAGTCCACAGTTTGAAGTAGGCGTTTCTTGGATGACCTCTAGGAGCATACACTTGTTCATTTTGTTCATTGTAGCATTGCACCTTGATTATCTGCTCTGAGGGATGTGCACTTCCACTTCGATCGGGAGATTCTGATTATGTAAATGAACCAATGCTGAATGAAGCTTGAAGATGTTTTACCCATCAGCCACTTGGATTTCAAGAGTTATGTGACCAATAAAGGGGGGGGGGGGGGTTACCTAAAAAGGGAATTGTAATAGTTTTTAACTGAAGAAAGTCAATCGTTGTGCAAGGGCTTGATGACAGACTCTTACACAGGGTTCTCTTAGATCCCCAATCCATTTTGACTGCTAAAAAGGTGGCTGAATGGCAAAAATATCTTTGTGACAATTGATGTAAATTCTGTTTATTTCTCCAACATAATCTGAGGAGTGGGAGAATATCTCGACCACAGTTCAGTTGTTTTTGCTTCCAACATAAAGGAGAACATCCACAGGAATGCCATGTCGCACACATGATGTGAGAATCAGGGGAGTTTCTTCTACATCTTTGTGTAGAAGGTTTGAAGTGATCAGAAGGTTTAGGAAGAATGTAAAGCTGCGGGGACTGGGTGGAGAAACAGGGCAGAATGAATTTATATTTCTGCGTCTAGGCTGTCTGCTGTACAGCCTCCACATAGACACAGACCCTTATGATGTAGCCTGATGTTCTTCTTCCGAAAATGGAAACTACACTTGGAACTCGTAACACTTGCACTAGAACTGGAACTACCTTCCACAAATGTTTTGAGACTTTCTAATGCACTTTTTCTAAATTATCTTGACATAGACTACTTCCTTAAGGTTGGTAAAACAATGCTTTTTAAAAATGACCTTCTGATAAAATCTTATGTAGATTAAAATGGAGATGGCAAACAGTGTTTTTCATCTTGACTCATCACTACAAATCATTATTAGATGGTAGCTTGATTTTTACCAGTACTTGGCACTGAGCATCTCCTGATTTTCCTTGAAGGAGTGATTAGGGGCAGATTTCAATGTAGTAGCTTCTTCTCAGTGTTGTGTATTTTGTCACAATGTGAGGGAAATTCTTTTATCCTACATCACAAGACAGAAATTACACTAGTGTTTTCCAACACTGTGGCTTTAATAGAACCATTTGATTTTGAAACTGTAATCCTGCCTTAAATGTGAACAGATAAAGCACTTTTTAGTTTCTCTGTCATGATTCAGATGAAAATATTTTAACAGAATATGTCAATGTCACATGATGTCAGAAGATTGACTGAAAATGACCCAATTGCAGTAAGTAATAACTTTTTTAAACACAAAAGCAGTCCTCAGAAACACCACCTTCTGAGTGTCAGGGAAAACTAAAACAAAGGATAGAAACAACAGCTCTTAGAATAGCTCAGAATAACTGACGTAACACTTTGGAATTGAACATCAAGAGAACAAATACAAATATCATTATTTTTCTTTTTAATCTTTTCTATCTGCACAAAAATGACATAAAAATGACCAAAAAAAGTGAAAAAATGTTGAATTTTTTTGAGATCTCCGGAGACCATCCAGGAGAAACAGCATGATAATGATGTGCATAATCAAGTTAGGCAACATGCTGAGATGAAAATGGACAACAGAATGAAGGAGTGCTGTGAATATGATGTTCTTAATCAGTGCCTGATCGCGAGAGTGTGTGTGTGCGCGTGTGTGTGTGTGTGTGTGAGGAAAGGGGCCGTGACAGGGCAAAGCTGCACGCTCTCTGTGCGGTCACTGAAGAAAAGGCCACAAGTCATTGATTCTGTGTCACTGAAACATGATCAAAGATCGTCAAGAAACATTCCCATGGGATCAAATGCCCTATTTAGAGGAGACTCCAAATGATCCTCTGCTTACTTTTGCTGAGGGCTACAGCAAGAAAACACTGCCTATATTCACAAGTTTTAAAGTATAGATTAAAAGAATGGGGCGGCATGGTGGCGCAGTGGGTAGCACTGTGGCTTGCATGTTCTCCCTGTGCTTGCGTGGATTTACTTCGGGTACTCCGGTTTCCCCCACAATCCCAAAAACATGCGATTAGGTTAACTGACTAATCTAAATTCCCCTTAGGGTGTGAATGTGTGAGTGAATGTTGCCCTGCGATGGACTGGCGACCTGTCCAATGGGTGCTGGCACCGGCAGACCCCCGTGACCCCGAAAGGGAAGTAGCGGGTATGAAAATGAATGAATGAATTAAAAGAATGATACTAATCCTTTATAGTGTGCTCTGGGACTTATAATGGACTCTACAACTAAAGCAGAACCTGGCATGACCCTCGTTAGAGTTACCTAATATAGACTCATTTGTTTTTAATAATGTATTTGATCTGAGTAAAACTATTTAGGTTTCCAAAAAAACTTTGCCTTTAAGAGACTCTACAATGTCTCTAAAGCGTTTTACTTTAAAAGCCACTGCACAAAGGAAAATTAGGTACACATTGGTTGAAATATTCATGCAGTTGCACTTAGGTTGAGCAGTTTGTTGGCCAGCTATTTCAGTAAACAATCTTTGCGTGCAGAACCAGATATGAATTGCTGATGGTATTTTAGTAATATGCTGTCCTTTCTGCTTACCGTACTTTAAAAAATATAACGTATACACTTATAAACTCAAGAGCATTATATCCATTTCATTGGAGTTGTGACCTGTACAAGGTATATATCTAGGCCAATGTGAGATGGATTTCATTTTATTCATGTGTTTATAGAGGATGAAGGAATTTATAGAATGCGTTAGTTAATTCCCAATTGGTCTTCAAAAATCATGTTCTCCATAAAACAATCACGTAATTTTGGTTTAGGTGGAAACTTTAAAATAATTATTGGAAAAAAATATGGGCCAGAGTGTAATTTGCTAGGAGTCAAGTCACAATATGAAAAAATTCCACTTACTTGAATGGCAACATACGAAAATGTAAAACTGGATTTCGAATTCTGCTCTGTTTAAATAGATTAAACTGTGATCTGCTATCGCATCACGTGATGCCGCTTGCTCCTTCAGATTGAAGAGGTCACACGCTCAAGTTTTTTAGTCACTCATTATGAAACAAATATTTTTTTTAGAATGGCAGTATTTCTTTAGAGTAAATTTTAGAGCACTCTGTTATTATTTAGGTGAGTTTTATTTCTTTTTATAATGAATTTTAATATATTTCTTTAAATTAGTCTTATGTGTTCATCCTGGGTCTGATCCTATTGTTGTTAAAAGGTGGCATGGAAACTAAATTTGACTTTTCATACCACAAGCTGGAAAATGAGTGAGTATATTCAGTCTTTTGACAGCTAACTCAAAAAGAATCGCTGAACAATCCAGTCAGAAAAAATAAACAAGTTGGTCTTTCTTTGTTAATCGAGGCAGCTACAATCAACTCTGAGGACAAGTCTGTGGCCTGGGTTCTTCCAATGTCTTTTTGAAATGCTGCTACCGCACATGATCTACTTAGAATGCCAGTCTATAAACCCTCAAGTTTGCATAACAAAGCCATTTACGTAGTTCTCACCAAATATAAAATATTGTCAGAGTGCTGAAAGGGTGGAGAGAGCCAAAGGATTATCTGCTCTTCTTATTTATTACACAAGAAAACATTTAAAACCAATATTTCCTTTGAAGGAACAGAACTAGGCATAATCAGATTTCTTGAACCAGGAAATTATAAACTGTGACAGTGTCTGGAGGGCAACGGACCTGCAATATCTTGACAGACGAAGAGGTGAGTTGCAGGTTAGTAAGAAGTCAGCAGCAGAGTAACAGTGGAGAATCATAGAAAACATGGGAGATCCAAGGAACTTATCATGGAGAGTCATGGGTCATGACCTTTAGAACTTAGAGTGAGTAAGGGAGATGTGAAAGAATATAAAAGGGAAGGGCAGGAGGGAACCAAAAACTGATTGGTAGAGTAGGAAACAAGGAGATTTGACACAGGTGTAGTGGATAATTAGGTAAGAGATTGCAGTGCAACAGAGGAAGCCAGGAAAGAGACGCTACAAAATACAGAACTGTCAAATATAGTCAAGCCAAATGAAAAAAAAAATCCTTAGTTTCTGAACAAAACAAAAAAGTTGACCAGCTACCACTGGTCTGAGTTGTAACTGATGTAGAACAGAGAATTAGTTTGAGTAAGATGAGTTGCATTTATCTGCGATGGACTTGCGACCTGTTCAGGGTGTACCCCCGCCCAATGTGCGCTGGAGATGTTCTCCGGCAGACCCCCGTGACCCCAAAAAGAGAATAAGTGGGTTGGAAAATGAATAAATGAATGAGTTGCAGTTATTTGCAGATTGTCATCATTGACTGCCATCAATCGAAGGGAAATCAGGAGTAGGTGTCAGGGTCTGATTGGTGCTGTTTCAATGGTCAGGGCTCTGGGTGCTGGGAAGTTCCTGATACACTCAAGAAACAAACGGTAATTCCCTATTTTGTGGGAAATTATTTCTCCATCCATCCATTTTCTCTATCAGTATTTTCCTGGTTGGGGTCACAGGGTTCCTTTGGTACCCATGTGGTGGAACCAACGTTGATAATCAGTGAACGGGATGAAAAGTTTTACAGGTGTTACTCAGTTTGTCTTTGGAAAAGATGTTCAAGGCATAACAGTTTGGACATCCATTGAAGGTTGTTTCACCACATCTTGGTGTGTGTCTGTCTGATGTGAGCTTTCTCTCCTTTTTTATTCTAGTTCTGTTGCTATGGAGATATGCAAATAGTTGTAGTGTCATCCTATTATGTCATTTTGTACTGTATAATAATATACAATGGATTCCTTGGCCATTAGATGTTGTCTAAAACAGCATCCCGTTTAATTTGAAATCAACAATCAGCATCCCATCCTCAAAGCTCTCAATGAATCAATACATAGTTGATCCAAAGATCCAAAAACGTATTTCTAACCATACCTTTCTCATATTGATTGAAAGGAGGAATAAAATCATTCTTTCAGAGCTTTTAGGGGAATCTCCAGAATTACCGATCAAATCTAAAGTGCCAGTGATTGTCTGATTACACACAGTCATGTACTTAAGCCCATGTTACCAATGGTTTATGTTTATTTTGGACCTGCAATCTGTGAAATGTTATCTAGCGTACCATAACAATGATTTCTGGAATGTAAACAGGCAAAATCCAGACCAAAAATGGGAACCCACTCACACATAGGAACGCACTACAGAAAATGCCAATTTTGTGTCAAAAACAGAAAAGATGGGAGACTATAGACAATTTTCAAGAATGTTTTTGTCTCCAACTAGGAAAGATGACATTCATGCTGCATGTGCTTTAGTGTTAGTAATATGTCCACTGTGTTAATTAGCAGAATTTTTGTAAACCTGCAAACCTTTAAACTCTTTAAAGTGCTCATGCTGTCAAGCTCCGGTGGTGTCAGATTGTCCCGATCTTGGCATCATTTACCAAACTTCCTCCTCTCTCCACCTGCTTCTCTCCCTGTCAACTTTCCTATATATTCAAAATAAAGGCGATATGCCACCCAAAAAAAATCATCTTTAAAAAAATGCTCATGCCAAAGAATCAATAACAATACATTTGTGAAGTTGACTTAAACTTGATTAGTGGTGGTGGCTTGAGTGTGAGTATGGGTACCGTTGTCATTATGAGAGCTATTATGTACACTTGAGTAGATTTCCCCAACCCAGTCTTTAACAACGTGATTGTACAGCAGCAAATATCTTCAGTCTCTGAATCTGTCGGGTTTCTAGGATATTGCTGACCAACACAGAATTTCAGCACCCTTCTAATATTTTCTACTGGATTTAGGTCTGGAGACTGGCTAGGCCACTCCAGAACTTTGATATGCTTCTTACAGAGCCACTCCTTGGTTGACCTGTGCAGGGTGTACTCCCACCTTTCGCCCAAAGTGTGCTGACAAACCCATGTGAATATGCATGAATGAATGTATAACCCAGTCTCCCCATACAATTCATCTGAAAATGGAAATGTCGCCTTTAAAAAAACGCTATTACAAATCCTCTAAACAGTTAATTATTGCTGAAATAGCTTAGACCTTTTATGAATAACAGACCCTTTGATTCAAATTGCTAGTTTTTTCTTCCAATCTGAAAGCCATTTTGATACGTGTAAAATTAATCGAAATAATGTGCCAAACTCATAAAAGGACTATTTTAGGATTAGTAAAGTAGTTCTCATTTTAAAATTAGGATATTAATAACTGGGGCAGATTTCAAAAGGAGCTCTCATGCTGAAAGTATGCTGATCTCAGTATTATAGACAAGGATGACCCGAGGAGCGTATTCCTCCGGAAATCTCGGCTGTACACAGATGTCAGTGTAGTTGACTAAAATGTATGATTGATTCTTTTGCTGAATCCAAAGTTTTCTTGTGAGGACTATTCTTGTCATCTTCAATCAAATCATGTCACAGACAGTTGAGTAGTTGATGTCAGACCCAGCATAACATGAAGCTAAAAGTGTCAGAAAAAGGTGAAAGACAGGGATTCTTCACATTCTATGACAAGAGCTTGGAACTGTACAGGGAGGACGAAAGAGGAAATGGACAGGGGCAGTGGAGCATGGTGTTTCTGGGCAAATATCAGTGCCTCCTCATCATCTCAAGGTGATCCAGAAACAAACGCCTGTAGTCAAGAAAAAGTTTTGGGCTGTTTGCTTGATTTACTGTAGTTTTTGTTGCTCTAAGATCAAACGTGAGTTAGAAACCATTTGGATTTACAATTGCAGCTATTGCCATACATTTTGAGTTTAATCAGAAATTGTTTAATATTTTAATCTTTACTAACATCCAAGTAAAAAAAGACATCTTTTTTTTTACAATAACTTGTAAACAATTGATTGCTTTTTATTTTACATAAATATTTGATGAAGGAATTAAAATTTAAAGGCATAATTTTTAGCAAAGTAAACTTCATTTAACAACAAACTTGCAAAATGTTATCATAACTTGATAATCTTAATTAACCCTTAGAGGTATGGGCCCTGTTTGTGCGTTTTTTATGACTTTACATTTTGCTCTAATAAATTACTTTATATTTACAGTTGTTTTTTTGTGGCAATGCTTGATATTGTTTTTTTCATTACATCAAACAAACTGCTTATAAAAAAAACAACAAAATATTAAACTCATTTTGTGTCAACCATAATTCTTGACAAAAATCAAAAGTGTTGAGAAAAACAAAGTATAAATCCCCCCCAAAAAGCAAAGACAATGTCAAAACAATGTGAATATTTTATAAAAAATCTAGACGCTGTGATGTGGACACAATTTGCGGCCGCCATTTTAAGAATGAAAGAGGCTCTGACGGAAAGAAACCAAGAAATTGTATGAGGAATATCAAGAAAAAGTATGTTTTGCTGTTTGATGATAATTTGATGATAATACACCTGAATATAATCCTACAAAATTCCTGACAAAAACACGCTGTTATTAAAGTATTAATATTAAAAGTAATAATTAAAGCAAGCAAGGTTTTAGAAGATTTAACAGAAAATGTGGCTTTATTTAAATAACATGCTGCATTCAGAACAAAAGATCGGTTTCTTATTGAAGAAACTTGTAACTTCTTGCTGTGATGTAACTATCTCAGAGAATACCCTTATAAATATATTTTCTATTACACTGCCTAAAACTTCTGCACAGTACTGTTGGTAAATGTTTCTCTTTAACTTTGTATTGCCCAGTATTATATTTTGTGTGGTGTTGTCAGCCTTTATTACTTTGAGCGTTTCTAAAAGATTGAATGAATCAAATAACTGTCCCAATACAGAAAACTCTATTTCCCATAAACCCCACACACCTGATCAATTGTCATTTGCAATCAGTCCAGCTGCAGCTCATTAACCACTGGATGAATACTTTAACTTTCAACTGTTACCAATGCAACACAAGCGGTTTTCAGAGACTAACCTTAACTGTTTATTGATCTTTATTTCAGCCTTAACCTTTTGCCTTGATTCTAATTAATCTTTATAGTGACCCAAAGCTTAATCCTAACAGCCTGTATCCTGATAAAAAATCACATCATGTGGCTAATGACGTTAAGGGTTATAATTTCCACAAAATCTCCTTTGAGTTTGTTATTTAGCACGTTGATAACGTCGAGTGTGTTCAGCATTATCAGTGCTGATGCAGTTGGACTGGGTGCATTATGTTAAGAGAGGGTGCAATATCCACCTCAAGCCCTGACTTCATCTGTTCCGTGTTAGCTCCTCGTCTTTAGCTCCAATGAAAGTCCCAAATAAAGCATGCACTCAATGAACGCTCTCCACATTGGGTGATTGTGGCACACACTGTTGATGTTATACGTTTCCACCGGTGAAAAGGTAATCTCGGATGACATTTCAGCCTTCAGGAGCAATTGGACTTTAACAAGCTTATTAAAAATCATAGGGTACAGCTGATGGACTCTGACACATGTCAGACACTCACGTCTCTGGGTTTTCATTATGGTTCATTTCAGATTCAAAACCGTTCACATAGGTCTCAATTGCGGATTGCATTCTTTCCCTCACATCTACTGAAGCTGAGGGACCATCGTCTAATGACGGTTTGTTAACATAAGAGTGGCGTGCATCTAAGAGTGCTGTTTTTACCGTCTCCAGGCATCATTAATATGCATCTGAAAATCAGGAGGGAGCCAATATTGTGAGTTTGCAGAATTCAATTAAAGCATTGATTTATATGAACGACACCCCATTGAGAAGACAGATGAGGCTTTCTGTTGAGTCGTTCTATTTGCTTTATATGGAGCCGGCGGCCTGCAGGCTCGCCCAGACTTTTAAAACTAATTTAGAGCACTGACAACCTTTATTGATATTTCTACGGAGTTCACAAGAATAGACTGTAAGCGCTGATGACGCTCCGCATACAGCGTCATGGATAACAAACCTCCCATGATACGATACAATTAGAAAGTGACGAGTCTTTTGGCGATACAAGGGGCAAGCGAGGCGAAGAGCTGAGTGAACCTTTGCGTGTTACGCTTATCAAGAGTCAGTTTTAATGGTTCGCTAACTCTCTGAAGTGTGTCAGTTTTTGTCTTGGGAGCTGGCGGTAAACAAAGCGACACATCATATGGCTTATGATTGTTATCTGTCACCAGTGCATGGGGCCTGGAGCACTTCCTGTGCTCCATCACGTGGTGTGTTTGGTGATCCACTTGCAGACGTTGATTTGAAAATGTAGTGACATCGATGACCACGAGCGAATTTGGGAATTTTACAGCGAGGTGGTACATTGAATTTGTGTCACAAAGCAGACGCATGTTATGATGGGACTTGACACTGGGCCTGAAGGGAGTTAGGGAATTGCTCTGCTTTATTTTTGTAGATAAACGCTTAATCTTTTGACCTTATCATTTATTTAAGCACAAATGGAATAAAACTCCCATGCAACAAAGGATCAAGGAATGCCTTCTAAAGGTATTTTGTCAAACTTTGGTGATCAAGCGGATGCCTTTTCTGTGGGACCAATAAAATAATAAATAATATAGTGAATCATCGAGTGCTTTTTTAAGAATTTCAAGCTTTGACATGCTTAAAATAGAAGACTGCTGCCTTCTTCATCTGTCACCTTTATCTTAGATTGATGCTTTCATTATCCACAATAATGTTATTCTAGGGATGAATCCACTCTTCTTGTTAACTGCCAGCCTTTCCCCCCGAGCCTTCCTCATCCCACATATCATAAATGTAATGGCACTTTCCTCAAATAGGGTGCAAATCTGTGCTCAATTGCATTTTTAAGAACTGAAACAGAACCATTTCCGTATGTTTTTATCATAATTGTTAGTTTGTCCAACAATTTTTATAAAGAAATACGTTACTTTTACAATATCAACTACAGATGGTACAGCACAAACTATCCTTTTAGAAATGTAATGTTATAAATGTATAAATGAAAAGTGAGCAAAAAAGGACAAATATAGATCAAATCAATATTAGGTGTTACAACCAAAAAGTCAGGGATTTTCAGAGTTATAGTTAGGTGTATTATTCACCAATTATACCATACAGGTGGTAATAATCATCAGTTATGCTTTAAAACCTAGTCATGAACCGGAACAGAAACAGCTGTATATGAGGTTTCAAACTGGATGAGGAAAAGCCGAACTTTGCTACCAGGTGAGGTTGAGAAAAACAGTTGACATGACAAAGTTGAGCACAGCAACAAGAAATGATGTAGTTATACTGCATCAACAAGGTCTCTCGAGACAAAGATTTCAAAGGGTTTGTTGTTCAAGCTCATTTGTAGAAGCACAAAGAAACAAAGACACATGGATGGCCAAGGAAACTTGACCATCAGATGAAAGACACATCAAGCTAATAACCCTTTGATAATTGTCCAGCAATCCAAACAGCTCTGATCTGGCAGAAAAAGTTGCAGCCAAAAAGCCGATGTATGAACGAGACCAAGCAACTGATATGTGCACAAAAACATTGGGTACAAAAACAACTGTCAAAATGTTATATATTTTTCTGTTGCAGAAAGCAGTTTGTCCATCAAAGGGTTGGAGAGTGGTACAATAAGGAGAGTGTCTGCAGGCAACAGTGAAGCATAGTGGAGGTTTCTTGAATGTCCAGGGCTGCATTTCTGCAAATGTAGTTAAAAGTTTGGACAGGATTAATGTTGTTCTCAAAACTTCAGGCAGATATTTATTCATCAAACTATAGCATCAGGGTGATGTAAGATTTGTCACACATTTATTTTGCTGCTGGACAACCACATAATGCTAACGTTAACAAGAATTACTAGGAGTGACCGGTAGTTAAAAGTGTTCATAAATATTTAAATATTTTACAGAGTAGATAGATTTTTCTGTATACAGGCGATAAATATGGAGGTTGTGACGTAGCCTTAGCATTCGTACTGATGATTTAGAATTTCGGTCCACCAACAAACATGGTCATTCACTAAAGTTCAACAGTTGGTGATAGAACATGCATTTCGATTATGGTAAAAAAGTTGTTTTGATAAAAGCTTTAATACAAAACTTGAGGAAAGGTCTTTTAAATATTTCCATATTATGATTCATATCCTGACACGTTTCGTGAAGAGAGCATGAATTACTTTTGCAGTTGTTGTTTTTAGACTCGTGGGTATATTTGTACTTTGGTAATATTGGTTGCTTTTAAATCTTTAACCCCAAACCTTTTTTTGATTGGCCTTCAGTTTTCAAATGGTACTTTAAGTACCAATATTAACACCAGGCATCTACAGTTAAGCTTTTAAAATATTTAGAGGATAGTTTCGTGTTCAAATGACTCCATTTAGCAGTTCAGGTAATTATGGACCCTTTGCACCATAGACACAAAAAGCATTAAATTAGGGAAGAAAAAAAAGCTTTCATAATATTTGGAGGATATACCGTCCTCCACATTTATTTGAGAGGGAAGAAGATGAGCAGAAAGGATCCTAAAATACCCTTCTTCATTCACACACATCTCGATGACTCATTCAAGCCGAAAACTATTCACTTACGTTCATTCAAGTCAACTCTCTCTCCCCTCTGCGCAGACGCGGGCTACTAAATGCGTGACACTTGTCCCTGACCGTGCCTATATAAATGCCAACTCGATCCAGCCAGGCTTTGAACAAGACCTAAAAGTAATAACTTGACAGGCAGCTACCGGAAAAGAGACGCACCGCGCAAAGTTGAAATCCATTCGAGGAAATCCCAATTACGCACAGGTATGCAGCTTATTATCGGGATTTAAATAACGCATATTTAAATGAAGCGTGTGTAATCGCCAGTCTGTTGAAGTGTTAATTTTTTATTCTATTGGTTTTATTTGGCTATTGGTGCGCCTTCGTGTTTTGCACACAACGCGCATCCATCTATCCAACTTTAATGCGCGCGTAATTGCGCAAGTGGACTTGGAAATGTTAACTCTCCCCATTCAAAACATCATCGAGGGCTTTTAAATAAAACTGCATGCGTTAAGAATTAAGATGATTTCCAGAGTGCGCAAACAATTCCTGAAAGGTTAAAACCTTGCGCGTAATTGACTCACTTTTCTCGCAGATTCCACTCGCTACTTTCAGAGATGAAGCTCAATTTTCTCGTCACCGCGGTGGTTCTGCTTGTTGCCTTTCCACCACCGTACGAATGTAGAGCCATCGACAGCAGCCCCAACCTGCAGCCGCCCACGGATCCCGATGGAGAGAGGCAATCCCCGCCAGTTTTGGCGCGCTTGGGGGAGGAGTACTTCATCCGGCTCGGGAACCGAAACCAGAATTCCCCCCGATCTCCACCCGACAGCTTCCCCGAAACCTCCCAGTATTCCAAAAGAGCTCTCCAGCTCCAGTTAACGCAGCGGCTGTTGGAGGGCAAAGTTGGCAACATCGGCCGCTTGGATGGCAGTTACGCGCTCCGAGCGCTCGACTCCGAGGAGAGAGAGCGCAGGTCGGAGGAGCCGCCGATTTCCCTGGACCTGACCTTTCATCTGCTCCGAGAAGTACTGGAGATGGCCAGAGCCGAGCAGATGGCTCAGCAGGCGCACAGCAACCGCAAAATGATGGAAATATTCGGGAAGTAACCACGAGCAACCCCATCAGCCAAAGATATTTTTACATTTAGCACAAACGTGAATACTCTGTACCATAGTGCTGCTTTTCCATCATGGTCTATTTATACCGCTGACTTATTTATTTGTAGATATTTCAACGAAGAGTACAGTATTGGTGATGTGTATATGAATCCAAGTGTTCAGAAGCGCAACACTCATCACTTTCCATCGATGTTATCGTGTAAGTGATCATCCAGAACTGTAGATGATGAAAACGTTTGGGGTCCTTTAAAATAAATAAAACAGACGATATTTTCCGGTACTGTATTGATTTTTCTGATAGACTTGAGTTCATTGTAACATACAGTACGCTGTTTAAGTTTGTTAATAAACTAATGAGCAACCATTGAATTTTGTTGTGCAAGAGAATGTCTTATATTTATATTTTTCAATAAAACTTTGAGACAGCTTGATATCTCTTGTGTACATTTTTGAAAATGGTTTATGTAAAAGATACACACTTGTCTCTCATACATTTTTAAAAGATGTCACAAAATACATTTTGTGTATAAAATAAACAGTGGCATCTTGTTTTTGATGGCCTTGTTCTGTGAAGTTATATATAGCTATTTAACAAAAAAAATTTGTGATTTAAGTTGGTGACAACACCAATAAATGCATCTCTCTATAGATACATTTACGAATTCAATAAGCTAGCTGACGCAGAGACCCTAATGCAATTTTTTTTTTGAAAGAGATATTGAATTTTTTGTCAGCCGTGTCAAGACCAAAAGAAATAAATCACATTTTAGACAATAATTTTTTTTCTTATGATTAAAAAAGTGACTGTCAAGGGCAGTATATCCACTGTTGAATTCCAATCTATCCGTAGTTTATTGTACCAGTTTGAAAACACCCTGAAATTTAATTTTTCTGAAGCAGAGTGACCAGTCTCTGGATCTGAACCCTACAGAGGAAGAATCCATCAAGCCAAACCATCTAGGGAAATGATGGGATTATCTTCAAAAAGAAATGACCAAATGATATTTATTTAATGCAATAAGTAAGTTCTGTACATATATATAAAAAAGGTAAGGTTCCTAACTATTAACAGTCAAATTATTTTGATTTATTAGTGAATCCTAATATTTACTATTCTGACTATTTTAAGTCATGTTTCCAAAGGCAATAGTGACATTTGTGTAATGGGAAGTGTGTCCAAACCTTTATCTGGTAGCGTATCTTTGGCTCACATACGGAGGGTACACCTCAGACAGGTCAGCAGTCTCTTTTTGGGTTACAATAGCTCTCCATTCAATCCTATGTGCAGTTGTAAGTGTACGTTGATTCGTTAATTTTCCTGCTTACTTATTAACTTTCAGGCTCACAGGGGTCTCCAGCGCAGATCGGGCGCAAGGAGGGGGTACACCCTGGACAGATCGCCAGTCCATCGGAAGGCAACATTCACTCACACACACCCAAATTCACTCGTAAGGGAAGTACCCGGAGGAAACCCAGGCAAACACAGGGAAAACATGCAGACTCGTTCCATGAAGGTCAAACCGGCTGTCATCTTATCTAGAACTAGTGACTTTCTAATTAAACAGAACAGAACCTCTTACTGCATCACCACGCTGCCAAATGGAGTCCATTTTCATGCAAAACAATTATAAGAAAACAGAGGAATCTTGTGTCTTACTAGAGTTTCACTGAGTTGTGGGCAATGGGGTGCTGGAACCTGCATAGATAAGTTTTTCTTCTTGGTTTGTTAGGAGATACTGCTAATGATTGTATTCCATTTTTAATACTTATTTTGTCATCCAACATCTGTTTAATTGGCTGACTGCATCAGATGATTGTTTCAAAAACTAAAAATAGAGTAAGGATTCTGTGAAACGTCTATAACTGAGACATTTGTGAACATTGTGTTTGTAACACAACGTTTTGGGGTAACGGGGGTCTGCCAGTGCCTATCTCCAGCGCACATCGGGCGAGAAGCGGGGGTACACCCAGGACAGGTCGCCAGTCCATCACAGGGCAACACACATTCACACCTAAGGGGGAATTTAGATTATTCAATTAACCTAGATTACCCGGAGGAAACCCACGCAAGCAAAGGGAGGCTCCTGCAAACTCCTTCCTGAAAGGTCTCGAACCGACAAACTTCTTACTGGAATGCCACAGTGATACCCACTGCACCACCGTTCCACCAAGGGCTTGGATTATTTTGACAAATACAACACACACTTGTTTTCATGGAGAATAATGACGATATGTTTTGGAAATACAACCTGTCCAGTCCTGGTATGAATATGTGAGCAGGGAAACCTGGTTTGGTTCCTTCTCATCCCTCCTGACTCACTTCCTGTCTTTCTGTCCTGTACTGTCAAAAAAAAATTAAGACATTGGCCACAAAAAAATAAAAAAGGCAGATACATCAGATAATGACTCTGAAATTGAAATAAAACGGTGGCTTAACACGGGCAAACATTACATTTAATATACCACCTTCCAAAGGTTCTTTCTTTGGTGAAAGTGGACACCACATAGGTGAGTTTCTTTTTTCAAGAGTGGCTCCAGCCACATAAGCACATTCTGTCACTGATCACCCTCCACTGGGCCAGAATATATGAATTACGCAATCTCCTGGCATCGTTAGCTCAGCTCGACCCCCAAGATGTGTGAACACTTGTTTACTCTTTGCCTCCAAGCCCAGAAGGAAATCCTGAGAGCACACTTCCACACATTGCCACGGATCTACTGAATGATACACAAAAGCTTCCGCTACAAGTTCATTAATGCATGTTAGACAAGGTTGCTCTACATGTGGGCAATCTTTTAATTGACATGGAGATTTACAAATAAGAAATCCAGAGCATATTCTCGTGTGCCAACAGTAATGAAATAGCATGCAAATGTCCGCTATGCAGTAAACACCACCACGCCGCTTGGAAGGGTTTCGAATGTTTATATTTAGTAATCAACTGACTTTTCGTAAGCAGTCAATATTCAGTGCCAGCATCTGATATTCACTGATAAAAAAGACCATGTCTCTTCATATTGTTATGAATATGTTGAAGTGATGATACTGGAACAGACTTTAGAATCTTTAGGATAAAGTTGTGGGTCTCTTCAAGGGATGTGGGGGCAGAAGGGGCGGTAATGGTTCGTTCATCTGGGTCAGTGAGCCCGCTTCTCCTGAGGCGGACTGCCCTGCCTGCTCGACTGCATCAACTCCCACCTCTTCTTCATCCAACTCCTCCTCTTCCTCATCATCTGCAAAAAAGTTTATATGGTCATTCCATTCCACTGAGTTCGTTTCTTTTGCTTTGTAAATGAGCTAGATGAATGTGCAGCATCTCATGCATGATGCCATGTTCTGAAAATGCATTTAATAAACACATAACAAGTCATAAGATCATTTTGAGACCATAAATGATTTCCTCTTTGCTCTTCCATATAATATCCCACTCAAAATTAGGTCATGTCACCAACGTACCTTATTTAAAATCAAAATTCTATTGCCAGACCAATAAGCACATTTAGACTACAGACCATAATATGCATTTTGATCAGACGGGAGTGATGCTTCCTTGTATAACTCAAACTTACTGCCCTCTGTAACACTAACCTTTCAGGTCATGACACCAATGTTCCTGGTAGAAACTCCTAAGTTTCTGCTTATACTATTTCTCTTGAGAGAATGTTGTTTGCTGCTGATATTGGGTTGTACACAGCCACTAATGGCCACAGAAGAAGAGCATTTACCCATCTGTAAATCGAAAGCTACTAAATACGTTGTCTGGCAAACAAACCATGGATAGCAGCCGCAACATGATATACCTTCATGGAAAAATTACTGGAAAATGTGCCGCTTTTGCATACACCCAATTGTCTTATGAAGAGAATAGTATGAGAAGATAATCTTTTATACTGAACAGTTTAGTAGCATTTTTAAAATCATTACTGACTTTGTTCAAATTACTTATTCAGCAAAGAAAACAATCTTTAGATGGCTTTAAAAGTTGCGTCTTAGTCATGTTGAAATGAGTGGTATAGATTTGCCTAATAAAATTAAGAAAATAACATGAATTAAAGATGAAAGCAGCTATCAAAGGGTTCTCGCACCCCCTGGCATCGCCTCTCGGTGGCAATATGCGCTACGACCAATAACTATTTAGTATATGTATTTCAGCTAGAAATTTAACATTTTCTGAACAATGCAAGCTAATTAAATAATGAAAACAACATCATAATATGGCCTCAGCCCAACGTGGTGCTGTAAATGAGACAGAATTGCTTTTTCTGTTAATGCTTTGGCCAAAATTGGTTAAAAAAAAAAAGAAAAAAAGAAGAAGCATCTTATCAACGATAAATAATGAATTTCCTGTGGCCACTTGGTGGTGTTACAACCGAGAGCGAGTACATTGTAGATTTGTTCAGACATGGACTCTTAAAATAGTTGGTATTGGCAAGAGATTTTATGAGCTATAAATGGGTGCATTATAACAACTTCCTCTGGTAAATGTCAAATTTCTATGGCCTCGTCCTGGCCCGTGGTGTATTGGACGGTGCGCAGGTTGCGCAGGGCGACGCAGGTTCGAGTCCCGAGATGTCGTCTTTCCCACCCACCCCATTCTCTCTTCCCGCCTTTCTTCCTGTCTCCCTCTACTGTCCTATCTGTTTACATCAAAAAAACTAATAAACATATAAAAAAAAATAAAATTCTATGGCACCCCATGTTAGCGCACCATAAGCCAAAATGCATGAAAGGTAACATTAAACAGCCATTTTGCCACACCCACTTTTCGTACCTAAATCAGATGTAAAGTTTCTCAAGTTCTGATGGGTGTGTGAATTTCAGTGACTTTTGTAGCACATTTAGATCCTCAAAAATGCACTGAAAGCTGTGAAACAATAATACTCTGAGAAATTAGAATAGGGTTCTTGCATGTTCGGTGCTCAAGCACCGATAAAAGGAAACGTTATTAACTCCCACTTCCATGATGGATATCCCAGGTAAACGCTGAACTTTTTGCTTGGCAATTTTCTCATTAGCCGTACACCTATAATGTATTTCTAATTGGTAAAAAGAAAGAGCAGAGGAAACGAGTGTACCGATCTTGTTTTAGTGCACTCAGTTCTTGTATTGGTGTCAATAAATTATGGCAGCTAGGTGGCACCATAATAAACACCAATGTAAAGGTAAAAAGACATGACAAATGTTAACTACACAGACAAAAGTGTAATAAATATCAATCACTGTGATATATACCAAACCCCTTTTCAGCTTAACATCTCCATTAACCACCTCTATGAAGCAAAACAGTGTCTGGAATGCAAGAAGTTGTCTAAACAGATCTCCAACTACATTGACAAGTCAGAAAAATTAGCAAAGAAAAAAAAGAGAAGCACACGTTTGTGTTGAGAATAGGATATGTTGTTGAAATATTTATCATAACCCATTATAAAAGACTCAATGTTTAAGAACGTATAACAGAAACCCCGCCTTATTTAGCTTTAAACACTGAAGATGCTAACAGCTAACAAAACTGCAGAAAGAAACAAAAGAGAGAAAGAGAGAGAGAAAGGTGAGGAAGGGTAAAGAATGGTGATTCAAAATGGCTCTTTGAAACGTTAAAGCAGGAAAGAGAACGAGCCTCTCAACAACATAATTTAAAAGGCTAGCACATGTAACGTCCTTTTTATTAATTCTGCCAAATGTTTATCAAAACTGCCCTGTTGTTTAAAGACTTGAGAATAAACCTTAGTGGAAAATCCTGCATGGCCAGCTCAATAATGTTCCAAAGTACAGCTCAAGCTGGTTTTAGAGGGAATAGGGCCATCAATTCCATATAAATAATAACCTTAATATCAACTCAAATTCAGTGCACACATTTCTGATGTTGAATATTAACAAATCTGGCTTTTTCACTGGTTGCTTGTTTAGAAAAAATCAGAAAACATGTTTGAGACTGAAACGAACCGCATTAAACCAATGGGTGAGGTTTAATGAGTCATTAGAAGTGAGCTTGTACCTCTGGTGAAGTCAATATTTCGTAGAGCCCTGCCCTCTCTATTGAAGTTTACAGAGTAATGATCCATGCTCTCATAGCCACGCTCCACTCTTTCCAGGTGTGAGGTATTCAATGCTTCTGAAATTCTAGCAAAAGAGAAATCTATTTAAGGGATTTTCAAAATGGAAAATACATTTCTCAAAAGGGTCAGCACTTACTTTTGCAGAAGGGGTTTCGCATTCTGCATGACATGAGAGAGGAAAAAAAACATTTGTTTCATCAAAAGATAACACATCTGTCATAACAGTGTTTTTCAACCAGTATGACGCGGCACTAGTGTGCCATGAGATATTGTCTGGTGTGCTGTAGGAAATCACCTAATTGGTCTAAATAAATAAGAACGACTTTATATTGTGAATGTCATTTTCAAAAAAAGATTGGGAAAAAAAACCCAATGTTTGCACACTTTTTAGTTTTAAAATTCCGCCATTTTAAAATCTATTCATAAAACATTTTTATCTATCTATTAATTTAGGTCTCCTAATAGAAGTTTCAAAATAAATAAAAATACAACTTTAGTTTTAACGAAAATAGAATTTTAAGAACCCTTCAAAACTGTCGTTTTTAGTAGTGTGTTGACTGAACCTTTGGCAGGAATCTTTCACTGCTCATATTTGCTGACGATTTGGAAAGTTCATGATAAGAGCACTCACTTGAGAGGTTACAGGTTACATCTAAATAGACTTTCTTGTGGATGGAAAGCAGATCTGTTTCCTCTCAATTCTGTCAATGCTGAGTGTGTACCAAGTACACCCTGATCATGCTGACACCAAAAGAAATGATACTTTATTGATAAACAATTGAGTGATGTTACATCAGTTATGCTTTTATGGATTGACTACCCATTTATCATTACTATGAGTTTTACTTGGTTCATGCCATCAGTAATTTCTTTTTATTGCTAATAATAATGTGGGGTTGCCAGCTTGATGAGTTGAGTCACCCTCTGAAAGCCACGCTCCAGTGACCATTATGGCAGGAAAACCCCATTGAAACAGCTGTTAGGCATTCAGGAAGCCAGTATGAGTTCTCCCCAAAGCAGCTGATGCCAACTTTCCTCCAGCTCACCCATGAGCTATCTGGACTCATGGAGTAGTCCACAGTACCATGCAGTCACTGTGAAATCTATACATCATTTTCAGAGCAGAAATGCAAGAATCATATGATACGACTGGTTCAGGTAGATTAGAAAGAGTCAGAGTGAGCTTTACTGAGTACTGTACTATAGAACCCTTCCTCTTTTACCTTATTGCGAAGTTGGTTATGTCCATTTGCTTTCTTTTAGGTGGACTATATTTTTTGTTGTACTCCAAGCTCTTTGGAAGATTTTTATGGGGGAACACTTAGAAGGTGGTTGAACTCCCCCATTATTTATATATATAAAATATAACTTTACAGATGTGAGTTATATTTTGAATGACATATCCTTAAAAAGCTGCCATGGAGATTTCATAATCCTCTCATGTGATCTAATGGTAGAATGTCAGAATGGTGGTGCTCATTGCTCCACTAACTTTACCACTGTGTCTGTGCTTTTTAGTATATTATATTAGTATTGTGGGGTTTTACTGAGGGTCATTTATAGAAAAAATTATTCCAAAACAAATAAATAAAAATCGTTTCACCCATAAAAAAGCATGTTTGACATCAAGTCAGCCATTGTTTTTCGATAAAACATTATATGTACTCTTTTTTTCCCCTTTTTTCCAAAAGCGCATTAAATACCAGCCTTAAATTTAAGCGAAAGCAACAAATACATTTTACCAATCCCAGGGCACTTCCTCAAACAAATAACAATTATATTGGATCTAAAATTATTAATTTCCTTGACTTTGATGATCCAGAGATTGTTTTTCTCCAGTGGAAAAACATTCTAAAAAGACAAGAAATTTGAGAAACACTTTTACTTGTTATTTTTGTTAGTTTTCAATTCACGAGTTCACCACCAGGACCTGCCTTGTAGTAAGCATAGAGTGGCGAGTATACAAACCTGCAAGGCAAGCAGACCGATCCCCATCTCTATCACTATTACCTTTTTGATCTCTGATAAAAGTGGTTAGAATTGAAAACAATCTGAAACTTTCAGGAGTTTTTCAGTAACTTGAAAAAAAACTTTTTGGTTTATCAATGGCCAAATTAAGGATATAACTCTAGTGTGCTGGCACAGGTTTGCTCTGACCAATTAGAGGATTTACAAAGAGAAACATCTTGGTTATTAAATATGTCAGTTCTTAGACGTGTCGTTAACCCTGTTAAAACTGTATACATTTTTGAGGTAACTCTGTTTCCTTCACTGGACCTGTACGAAAAGAGCCATCTCAGGTTCCTCCAGCGTCTGAATTCCTGTCTCCATGATGTTGGTCATGGACTTCAGATGATCCCCATACTTTGTGGTTAGGCCCTGTATGTAATTCAGCTTCTCTTCCTGTTCAGCGTTTACTTTCAGGGTCATCTCTCTCTTCCTTTCCTCCAGGAGGGTATACAAGTGATCAAACTTTTCACACACCTTGGACTTCTGCCGCCTGCCGTTTTCCTGGACATATATAAAGAATAACTTTGAACAATCACAGTAAGGAATATACAATTAAATACAAAGTATAGTATGTAGATGTTCTAGCAAAGCGTTTTCAATAACAATACATAAAAAATAAAAATGGGATATTTCCACTGTATAGTTGTGCTCATACGTTTCAAAATGTTTGATGTCTTGACTATTCTTGGCCTGTTATTGTCAAACAACAGTGTTTACTCTTTCAAAGAGTAACCCTGATTAAAAGTTTAATATTCTGTATTCCCTCCTTTACAATCAATTTATAGCCTGAAGTCTCTTGAGGTAGTTGTTGATGAGGTTCTTTAACTACTCTTCAAAGCAATCTAATCTTCTTGGCAAAAAGCTTCCAACTCTTGTAATTCTTAGGTTGTCTTACATGAACTGCACGTTTGAGTTCTCTCCAGAGTAATTCAATTATATTGAGGTCAGGAGACTCACTTTGATCTGTAACCAATAACAAGAGGACTGTCCGTGTGTTGTGAATCGTTGTCATGTTTTTGTGCATGTTATCAGGCTAAATTCACTTTTGATCAGAGTCATTTAGAAGTTTTCTCTTGTCATTATGATTTAAAAGAGTAAACACATTTACAAACACACCCAACCATGAGTGGAAAATTATTCAAATTTTCTGAATAATGGCCAAGAAAACAGAAAAAATGCCTAATGAGCACAAACTGTACCAAGGTATAATATCATTTTTCTTATTAGCTTGCATGTTAATTAATCACAGGATACTGTGGTTTTCGAAAGAGCATATGATTCCGCAATGATTTAAGTTTAATTAAATACATTTGTAAAAGTAAAAGAAAACAAGAACTTGAGAAATTGCTCAAATCCCCTTTGCAATCAAGGAATTAAGTAAAGAATAACCCTCCACATATACATTCTTTTTTCATTCATTTTCCAACCTGCTTGTTCCCTTTTGGGGTCACGTGTGTCTGCCGGTGCCTATCTCCAGTGCACAGTGGGTGAGAGCCAGTCCATCGCAAATATACATTCTTGTTTGTTATAAATGGTGAACCGTAACCTACAAACTAGTCCCGCAAAGATTAATTTTGAACAAGATTAACCGCTCTAAATCAATCATTTTGACTATCTATGCTCCACTTTTGTCCATTCTAAACCCTCGACCCAGTGCACAATGACTTTGTATCAGAGGACTCATCTGCTCAACAGTGACGGCTTGTTTCTGCTTGCTTGTCAAGCTAGGATCCTCAGTGAATGTGACTGTGAAGTCTGGAGAGGATTCAACTTCCTGCCAGCCAGGCTCCTCCATGCCAGGTTGTGTATCTTTTGTCAGAGGAAACGTTCTTACGTTCCTCATCAGTAATCCTGAACTTCTGCCAGGCTTTTAGGGTAGAGTAGAAGCCCCCATGCAGGGGTGCTAACCTCTATGGATTTGCAGGTCTCCTCCAATTGACTGATGATGCCTTGGAGTCTGTCATTATTGCCCACCATCATTGCTATTCCATCCGAGAGCTCTGTCTGGAGATGAGGACGTGCGTAAGCATATTAACACACAACTGTACAAATATATGCATGCTGACGCAAACTCTGGCACACTTATGAAGCCAAACATGTGTATTAAAGGCACTAGTACAAGCCATTTACAGGAAGAGGTGCACTTATGCTAAGAGCTTATGTGATGATAAGAAAGTCGTCCAAAAAGAAAAAAAATAGGAAGTATAAATGGAAACCCTTCTGGAATGGGTTCCTTTATGATCTGTGTGTAGAGGCTCATTTATATATAATTTTACATGTTTTCAAATTCTATTTTTTATCTTTGAAGACCATTTACAATGTATCTACTCTGAATTGTCAATTGTCTTTGGTGATTTTACAATCAGAAAGATTTGTAATACTTTAAGAATAATCAAATTTAGCATTTAAAAATATGGATATTTTTGATCAATAAAATATTGTATTTAAGTGTACAGCAAATTTTTTGAGAAAATAAGTTTTGAATATTGTAAAATAACTATAAATGGCAAAATGATTCATAAAGTCATATGATTTGTTCAAATGAGCCAAATTATACATTTATTCACTAGTCCAATGTGTTTGTGCTCATAATTTGTATAGATTTTTTAAGATATTAAAAGATACCTATCTTATTCTTAAAATATGTAACCAGGTAGACAATATTTACTGGTAAATTCTTAAGTATTACACTAATTTTAAGCCAATGGTGTAATTTAACAAAGGTTAGTCATAAAATATAATGTTTCATTTTCCACTTGTTTCTCCAACATGACGGAATTCTAAAAGAGACAAGATTTAAAATATGAGGTGCTACTGGTCTAATTGAAGTCAATACTCTATGCTAAGCTACACTAAACGTAGCTCTGGAGAACAGCTAAAAATGGCAAAACTGTTTCTATTCCTTTATGTTGTAATACAAGACATGCAGATTTTCTAAATAATGCTGTAGCATCCATTACAATGAATGCTCTTGTGCCAGGTTAACACTTTGTTAAAACCTGTGTTGATTAATTAAACATATCACTTTGCATTACATTTACAGGCACAAATAGCTTATTGCTTTCATTTTGGGGGTCAAAACACCCCTAAGATTTGACTTTACAATGCCTCTAGTAGTACAATTGTTACCTTTTGTGTCTGGTAAATACTGGTAATAGGGGCCACTTCACAGTCCTTATGTATCCCAAACACTTTACACATGGAACAAGTAGGCACAGCGCAAGTCAAGCAGTATATGTTGATTTTCTCATCCTCATGGACCTCACACATCGGCTGGTCCACCTTTGTCTCAGGAGGAGGTCTGCTGCAGTTGAGAGCACACCAATGAGAATCAAATTCTAGTAAGCAAGGTTGAACAAATGCCAAAGAAGCTTTGCCCATGTATACCCTTGTTTTTCGTTCACAGTTTAAATCGATAGCTAATTAAATAACATTGAGGTGAGGAGGTAGTATTGAGGGTCTGAGATGTGTGTCAGTGTGCCCAGCCGAATCAACATTAACTAGTGCTAGTAAAAATAAGCTTGCTGTCAGCTGACCACCATCTTTAGCCTTTTGACCTGATTGAGTCACAGGCACATGGACACCAGAAAATCTGGTGTATAGCTTTAAACACAAGACCCCTATAGTTCCAAATGAGCAATTTTGTGTGGATAAATTGGAGATCTCAAAGTGAGATACAAAGTGGCTTGGAGTTCACTAGAATTTTAGGGACATTAGAATTGCTGCAAAGTGTAAATAGCAAAAAATAGCAAACAATTACTAACTTCACATCTACCATCTAGGGCCTAGATGGTAGATGTGAAGTTAGTAATTGTTTGCTATTTTTTGTTGTAGGTGTTACACAAGGGATCCGGTTAAATTACAAGGGCACCCTATAAGAGATTCCCCAGATCTAACCTGATGTACTCGTGTTTGTACATGTCAATTATGTTTTCCACCAGAAGATTTCTCTGAAGACCATACACCCCATGGCGGTCCAACACAACCTCATGCCTGCAGGATGGGCATCTGAAACGACCCCCTGATGTTGCAGAGCCTCCTCTGATGGGAAGGTATGGATTTGACGACTGCATCGAAAATTCGTATAGAATATTCTTAAATTAGTACACATGTTACATTTACATAAGAATCTTTATTTATCAATCATCAATGAATCTCAAGAATCTTTAAAAGGTCATTTTAAGATAAGATTTAAGAGCCATATGCTTACACACCAAAAATTTCAAGATGTACCTGAAAGATGTCATTAGCACATTTCCGGCAAAGGTTGTGTTGACAAGGAAGAATTACCACCGGTTTCGTGAACATTTCCAAACAAATGGGACAAATAAGTTGTTTCTCCAAACTGTCCATCTTGGTTTGACGAAAGTCTCCGTTACAAAGAGAATTAGAATATTTTGTAAATTTCTGGTTTCCTTACTCCAGTTCTCGTTCGCGGGGTGAAGTCAGGTCTTCATTCCCAACTGTCAGTCTGTATGTACCCTCTATAATGAGCCTGGCATCCCCCACAAAAAGGCCCACTATCAGCCAGCGCTGTTTTTAGAAAGAAACACGTCAGAGGTTGCCATGTTTACTTGGCCATATAAGAAACGAATACCAACACGACGTGCATCTTGTAAACATAATAAAAACCGGAAAGAATCGAAGATTAAGCTGAATAAATACGTTTTCTAACACTCTGTGACAGATTAATAACAGGTTACCATAAGAAAATAATAATTTAATATTAAAATGTTATTTCAGAATTCATCTTATATGTCGACGGTTTAATATTAAGACGAGTTGAGACTCAAACATAACGTTGGCGTTATCTTCAGGCCTTGAAACTAAATTATGTGAATAAACGACATTATTTTATCATGTTTTTTGTTTATTAAAGTAAACAGCCGGTTTACTTTGCATAGTTTTGATTCAAATAGATATGATTTTTGATATTTTGCACAAGTTACAGTTAGCTAGGGACAGTTTTAAACACTGCTCGGACCGGACCCGGATCGTCCTTTTATCGAGGAAGAGTTTAGTCATACGATCGGGGGTTACTGATACGGTTAGTGTTAGTGGGGGTTTAAGATTAGTTTTGGGCGCGATAACTTTACAGAGACATGAAGGAGAGAGGCACTCTAGTGGTGACGAGTATGCTCCGCCAAGTAATGCTTTTTTTCCACTGAAAACCATTCGTCAGTACTAGAATATGTATTATGACGGCCTTTCTTAATTTAAAATGAGACAAAAAATTATTGTTTACAGAAATAATTTAAGACAGGCTTGTAAGTAAAGTATGTAATGGTAGCTCTGAGAATCCGGGTTCCTTCGATAGCTCAGTTGGTAGAGCGGAGGACTGTAGAGGCTTAGCTGATATCCTTAGGTCGCTGGTTCGAATCCGGCTCGAAGGAGACATTTTTTTAAGCAGTGCGGAAACACAAAGTTTTACAGAAGTGCTCTCATCGCTTTCTTCTTTAAATTAACTGTATTCAAATATGGAATCAGTTTAAACCCATTTTTACTCCTCCTGTTTGACCAAAATCTGATCTCTTGATTGTCTTCATATATTTACATTTATGCATTTAGCAGATGCGTTCATCCACGGCATATTACAGAAGAAAAAAAAACACAAAAAGCAATATGTAACAAATGGCCACTAAATCTTAGGAAGTGCTCACGGAAGTGGTTTTTAGTTAATTCTGTATTAAATTAAGTGCTTTAGGATTTTTTTTATTACCTGGAGCCATAGTATAAACAAAACACATAGCCTTGTTTATAGATTTTTTATGGGGTTAAGGTCAGTCGAGTTTCCTGACCAGTTAAAGAACAGGGTTGCCATAGTCCTCAAACCAAATACTAGTAGATTTGGCAGGTACAGGTGCCATCTCCAATTGGAAAATGAAATCTGCATCTCCATAAAGTTGGCCAGCAGCAGAAAGCATGAAGTGCTTGATAAACTCCTGGTAAAAAGCTGCAATGACCTTGGACTTCAGAAAATTTTGTGAATCTCCACATTTTTCACAATCCTCTCCAGTATGCAGTTATATATTGCTTGTACTTTTTCAACCACATCTTTTCTTTCACATCTCTGTTATTGTGTAGTTACCGGTAAATATTATAGATTTTTTTGTAAAAATTAAAACATTTTTATTGTTTTTTATTAGTTCTCAAGTGTGGAATAATTCTTTATATTATACAAGTTTCACTTTTTTAATAGAATTACTGAAATAAATTATATGACCAGCACATATACCGTAGTTTTCATATGATGTACTAACAAACAGGCATTTCCCATTTTTCTGTTGGCAAGCTGTTGAGAGAAATAAGCATGAAATCTATCAAATAATGTGTGAAAATCAACCATGTCACAACCATAAAAAGAAGAAAATTGACCAGAAACTGCTCTGAACTAAACAGAGAGACCTTTGTTAATGTCAAACTTGTCACCTAAAATTATATTATAAAGAATTTAGTTCACTTTCGTGTTATTAAGCTAATTAAAATAAATAAATATGTTAAAGTAATATATACACACACAAAACATTTGGTTAGTTGGTTTTAAAACAGAGTTATTTTAACATATTCAGTGATATTTACCACATTTATTGGCTTCTTTAGCAAAGTTCAATCAAAGGTGTTCACCGTAGTTATCCACTTGAGATTGTGAAAAGGAACTATTTAAACTATTTTAATGTTTCAATGTAACTATGGAGCTATATAAAAATATTTCTGGTTCAATTTCCATTATATAAACATTTGTTTATTTATTTATGATATTATTTTAGATTTTTTTAAATATTTGATGCTAGCAGCTGACTTTTAACTCCTCATAAAATTAATAGGAACATTTTTTACAGAATAATTTACATCCCAGTTGTGAAAAACAGAAGAATCTTAAAATATGTAGCATCATCCATTTTATTTGCACAAAAGCATAAGAATGCATAGTATCTGTTATTTACAGACAGTATGGAAATATAAAGCATGAAGAGGTGAGTATTATTTGTTTTCTAAAATATGCTGTATATTGTAAAAGACATCAAAACAAAAAATAAATCTGAAAATCACTATCTATTTTTGCTTTTTTAAGTATATGTTCTGTGTCCGTCACCAATCAGCTGGGTCTTCTCACTAGCATTGGTTGGCTGCAGCACAATCGGAGTGTCACCATCTGGAAAAACCAAAATTACAGGTAAAAGAGGTCACTTATGATCAATCTGGAACAAACAAGAGGTTACCGCTTCTAATGCCATGCCATTTCACACTCCTAATTGAACTTCCCGCTGAACTGATAAGTGTTTTGTAGGCTCCAAGGACGTCCAGGCAATCTGCCGTTAGCCTCCCCCTGCTGGCTGCACTACACGACCTCACTGAGCTGGCTCTGGATCACTACTTTGAAGGGCAGCTCAGTGTCCACTGACATCCCTAATTGTAAAGGATCCATATAGGGTGTTTTAGCAGAAAACGTCCTCCAGCATGTGTTTTTTTTAAACCATCCACATCATTAAAGAAAAGCCATTTCCCCCTTTTTAAGGTAGATTTTTTTCCTCCATTCACTACTTTACATGTAAATATTAAAAGCTGTTATTAATGGAAAAACAGACCCATATTTGCCTTGCTTTTCAACTTCGCCAGGAAAATCCCTGACAACTTATTGAAAATTGAAAGTGAACATTGCACACGGTCCTAAACAACACAAAACAAAGCTATTCTTGTTTGAGCAGCCTTTCAAATGCAAAGAAAACATTGTTTAGTTTTATTGTGAGAACGCTATAAAAAACTGGTATGCAAACTCACTTTGAGAAATGACTCAGACTGTAATTATCACTTTAGTGAGTGACTGTCAAAAAAAAAACCTCCCACAACTCACTGGCAGAAGAACAGGATATTACATCCAAACAGCTGGCTCAGAATAATCAGCTGTTTATTTTTGTACACAAGGTGGCTCCGAGATAAACTTCTCTCCAGCTTTGCACTCATGTGATGAGCTACGATCTTCCTGTAAGACTAAGGGAATTACAACAAAAGCCTGAAGGGATCTTTGCTCACAAAATATCAGCCAATTATTTCCTAGTGTCTTGTCTATCCATGTTCACAGATTGTCTAAGGAACATCCTGTACATTTTCAGAACGGCATACAAGAGCGTAAAGAACACACAGCACTCTACCTCTTTCATTGTCCGTGCGGATCTGCTCCTCCAGGTCTTCGGGAGACACATAGACCTCTGGATCATCTTCTCCAGGTGGGTGTGGTTTGCACTTTCCACAACAGCAGTTGAAACAACAGCACAGACAACAGCAGAAATAGCATCCTGTCAGCAAGCCACAGATGGCAAACAGCCCCTGCAAATGAGGATGCATAAAAACAAAAAGACTATTTCACATAAATTCTCTATAAACACTCTTATTGTTATTCCTATAGATGACGCCACAAACCAAACAAGAGGCTTAAGTGACTGGTTTAAGTGTGTTGCCTACTAATGCCTGGAGCTACAGGTGCTTCCCTACACACCACATGACCATGATAGTGATAAGGGTGTAACATGCTGCTGGTTTATTAAGTTTATATAGATTTACCTCAAATTGTCAAGGTACTCTCCCCTTTGGAAAATTGCACATGACCAGTTCGAGCTTTGTTTTAAACCAGGGTAGCTGGTAACTGCTTTAAGCTGGTGGCTAGCTGGCCATATCATCTACCAGCTACAATGATCCAAAACAAAGCTTGAGCTGGTCACTATATGGTGTTGCTATATAGTCAGTGTCACTAGAAGTTACATAAATCAACCCCTATATCTTTAGAACTTACCAAAGCGGAGATAGATGAGATAAATGTGGTTGCTAGGGTAATGTTTTGTTGCTAGGGAGCTACCAGTGATGTGTTTTTTTTACAATTTGTTATTTTGATTAACGCAACAAACCCCCATTTCTCAATGATGTTTCATCTTGAAGATTTTTTTTATATCTTCAAATACTTTTGCACAGTGGTTCGTATGCTCTCCCACAGACTGATAACCATCACTAGTTTTTCGCCCAAAGCAAAAGATGAATAACAATGTTTGCACTTGTCAATATTGCACTTGTCAAAAAAAACGGTTTTGGTATTAGCAGAAAATATTGAGTTAGTACTCGAGCGATTAGAAATGTAGATCCGGAGGCCAAGGATGTACAGTTTAACCAATTCAAGTTTGTCAGGGACATTAATGGTTTGCCAATTCTCGTAGTCCATAAGACGTACAGGAAGGCCTCAAAGTTTGGGGGGCATATTTCTCTGCATACATGATTGTGTTTAGCTAGTGGTACATTGATTTGTCTTGACCATATCTAACAAACTTAATTCTGTTATATTTTACATCAAATTACTGAACATTGTTTAATCAAATAAATGTAATTACATCATAAAAATAGATAGACATTGCAAAAGTGTTAATTAATTAGGTAAGAACGTTCTAAACATTCTAACTGTTATCCAATGTTTTCAAAATAACACATTTATTTAGGTAGAAATACCTTTTTAATCCTGCTGAGCAGATAAAAAAAAGATTAGAACACACCTTTGCCCACCAGCTGGAGAGCATGAAGTATGTGTTCACATTCTCCTCTCCGAACTGCTGTGACACATAGAGCCCCAGCGAACCATACTTGTCATAAATGTTCCTCTTAGTGACATCCGACAGCACTGCATGGGCGTTGTTCAGCTCTTTAAACTTATCAGTAGCATCAGGGTTCTCTGGATTCTTGTCAGGATGATATTTCAAAGCGAGCTTCCTAAACAAAATAGAAGAATACAATGAAGGATTGCCATAAAAAGATCCCGAAGATCTTCTAAAGACTAGATCTTCTTTACTACCCCCTGAGATCCGACATTAAATGTCAAGAAATTAACATCACAAATATCTGCAAGAGCACAGCTTAGATTGTTCTGTGCATAAAATTAAGCAGCTGAAACAAGCATTAGTTCAAAAGTAAAATACAAATACATTTGCACCCAGTGAGAGGAGACTCATTAACATGTGGCGGTGTAAATGCTGTACGTCGGTTTGATGATCTCAGCAGGATGTGATCTTTAGCGGCTCACTGTCTTCTGCGCACGCTGCTTGACCTGTCTATGTGTCGGCAAGAGCACAGACCCCATTAGAGCCTGCGGTAGCTCTTCTGCACATGAGAGGAGCGTCACTGAGGCTGACATTCTTCCCATTAGAAGCAGCAGTGCATCGCAAATGTCTCTGACTCAGTTCAGATCTGCTCAGAATGAATGCCAGCATGTCCAAACCCTGCACAACACTCTTCAAGAGCCTTTGCAGCAATAAGCTAGAGTTTGACATTTAAGATGCTAGGAAAGGGAATATCCTTCAGAATGATCAGATAGAAAACTATTCATATTTATTTGTAAAAAAGAATATAGTCTTACTTTTTATAATCGTAAGGTTTTTTTATTTTTGTTGTTTTGGATTAAGCTCAAGCTAAAATTGTATTAATAATTTATTATGCTCCATGCATGCTCGCTTGTTAATTTTTGATTAAGCCAATGGCGTCTGCAAGAGATGTGATGATTATATATTCATTAACAGCAAACAACTGCTGTTGAAATGCTAACCATTTAAATGCTTCCTTGAGCGATGTGTAAATTAGAGCAATTAGACGCTATAATTGGTGGAACATCAGTATATGTTTGAGACAAACTTGTCTAATGAAGCTTTCAGACTGGTTGCCTTCATGCGTTAGCAAACATGGTATGGATGCAACACAAGTAGGGATTGAACTATAAAAGAAACGAGAACTGTAAAAAATATATTTATAAACAATAAAAATGTGTAATAATTTCAACATCAATAAGCCATTCCACCAAATTGGTGCCATTTGCTTGTTGATACTTTTGAAAGTGTCTTTCTCTTTCTTCTTTTTACGTGATTTGTAAACAGATTCCAATAATGTACATACTTAAGTATTGCAGATGGGTATTGGTCCATCTTTAGTAACTTATATAAATGTTTTATTAGATTTTAAATTAATAGATGGGTGCCATTTTTCTTGTAAATGACCCTGTTGATATTCTTTATACATGTAAACCGACTGAATGTTACAATTTTTAGCAAAGAAGAAGCAAATGCATAACCACATGGTGCACATGATAATAGAACCAGTAAATTCAGCAAAACTAGTTATTTAAGATGTGCATTGTTACACTAAACTAATTAAATCTATGGAATAATTTGAGTAACAGGATAATATTTTTGAAATGACACCCCAAGATATCATTACAAAATCATCAAATATGTAAATATTTGGAATATTTTGTAAATGGAATGTCCCCAGTTTTTCAGGAGGAGTATGGGTTAGGGTAACTAGAATGAGTAAAAGGCTGGGGACTAAAATGTATTTTAACTAATAAACTATAGATATTTGTGTCAATGCAAAAGGGGTTATTTTTAAAAGATCTTAGTTATTATATTTTATGGTGAGGTGTATTGCATCAAAAACTTTTTCAGTGTTTTATGTGGATTTTATCAATATTTTAAATGTTAAAGCTTTAATTTGCAATATAAATAGTATGTAGAACACTTTGCTTAGTAATAAAAAGTATTTATGAACCACTTATTTATACATATAAAGTCACAGGGACAGAAATGGTCCATTCAGTGGCAATACGCCAATGCTATTTGCTAAGTTACTTTAATTTACATGAATGTCTAAACTATTTTTACTCTTTTGCATAATGTTGTGCCCTATTTAAGAACATGAAACAAGTACGACTTCCATTATCTGATGTCAGCCATTAAAGACCCATTGAAGCTCCACTGAAGGCAATGTTGGCACTTTTCCATGGTGCTAAGTGCCAAGTTAAAGTCCAAAATCACTCATGCACATACATGGTGTACATCCCTTAGACATGTTCTCATATAAGATTCTTCCACCATTACTGACCTTAGAAAATAACACTTGCCATCTGTGCAGCATGATGAATATTTTAGTTTTAGTGGAAGTGGAAGTAATATTATATGCAGCTTTGAACATTGAGATTATAAAGGAATGGTATCTTTCACACAATAGCCAACTGAAGTTTTAGAACTCTTTGTTGTGTAAACCAGGAGCGAAGGTAAATCCCCTTGTGGAAGAATCAGGGTCTTAATCATGTCCCTACCTGTATGATCTTTTGATATCATCATGGGTGCAGCTCTTGTCAAGGCCAAGGACTTGATAAAGAGCCTCTCCTGATGTTGACAGCGCCCGTTGCCTTTGTTCAGCCATGATCCTAAACCATAACCTACACAATGAATGAACAAATAAACCATCATTAAATTGTGTATGACAGCAAGTAAGGTCAGGTTTTCCTGTACAGTAAACAAGAGACTCAACGGGCGGACAGCATCACTATTTCCATCCAACTACACTTTATCTCTGCATAGTGTTGAATCTCACAAAAATTAGCCAAAGTTTGACATGGTATCTCATTGAAAAAGCAATTCCATCATCAGCAACAAGCCTTCATTGAATATTAAACAGGTGTAACATAATTAAACAGCCTCGTTATCTCTGTTGAGCTACTGTCTAACAACTGAGAAGCAAAATAGAAGTCAAAATATGAAATGCTAATACAAGTCCCAAAGAAGGCAATTAATGTATTTTACCTTACAACCGAACCCAAACGCTAGTCCTTCTCCGGAGGACGGTAGACTGGTCAATGGAGTCAGGTTGCTTCTTTAAAGGTGAGTAGATTACTAAGGAGATGAATTATACATGGAACTAGTCATGAGCTCAGGTAACTTTTAGGCCAGTTTAGCATGGTTACCAAAGAGGTTCATTCGGTATTCATTCTTGACCCTTATATAATATTTTGGAGGACTATGTAGGTGATCGGCATAACTACAAGTTGGTATTATATCACGAAGAGGATTTGGGAGGATAAATGGTTAGATTTGATGAACGTCGTCTGCTAGTGGGGACTCTTTGGTCCTTGCCTGACGTTATGCAAGGGCGCCATCTTGCGAGGTTTTTGTTATTTCCAATGTAACGTAAACAAACACAGGAAAGCTCTTTTTTAAGCAAATTTATATTTGGCTTCGCTAGAAACGCCACAAAAAGGGTATCATATTTAAGAATGACATTTTTGTAAATAATAATAATAATCAGAAAGTGCGATTTCTAGAGAAGAAAGAAATCTATATTTACAGTTATATATATCGACTTATTTGTATTAATTTAATAGTTTCGTGTAAACAACTGTACATTCATTTTATTTTATTATTTTTATTTTATATGTATGTTCTGTTAATATGGCTGCTATCAAACAATTAGGTAACAATATAATAATAATAATAATAATAATAATAATAATAATAATAATAATAATAATAAATTTACTTTCGGCTGTTCCCAGTTTAGGGGTCGCCACAGCGAATCATCTGTTTCCACCTAACTCTGTCCTCAGTATCCACTTCATGTCCTCTTTCAGTACATTCATATATCTCGTCTTTGGCCGTCCTCTTGCCTGGCATCTCCATCTCCAACATCCTTCTACCAATATAACCACTATCCCTCCTCTGCACATGTCCAAACCATCTCAATCTGGCCTCTCTGACCTTGTCTCCAAAACAACCAACCTGAGCTGTCCCTCTGATGTGCTCGTTCCTAATCTTGTCCATCCTCGTCACTCCTAAACTGAACCTCAACATCCTCATCTCTGCTACTTCCACCTCTTGTCTCTTCCTCACTGCCACAGTCTCCAACCCATACATCATAGCTGGTCTCACTACTGTTCTGTACACCTTTCCTTTGATTCTTGCTGAAATAATAATAATAATAATAATAATAATAATAATAATAATAATAATAATAATAATGATAAAAATAAGTATTATAGAGCCTCCAACCGACAATCTTCTAACTGGAAGGCCACAGTGCTACCCACTGCACCACCGTGCCGGCCATAAAATTAAAAGTTAAAACATTAAAAACCATAATCATGAAGTTCCAGATGTTCTACTACAAGGAAGGATCTGAAAACCAACCACAATCTGATCCCAATTTTTGTACTGGGAAAACTGTGTAACTGATGCAGGCAAATTTGATTCCTTCTACCAGTATTCATACTAAAATGTACATGGCGACTGGGTATGTTATGATTTAAGAAACTATCACCTCTTATGTTGAATGCAAATTATATTGGGTCAGTGATCTGTTCTTGTGTTCTAATAGCACTTATCCGGTACCACCAAAAGATGGCAGCTGAACACAGATTTCCCAGCTACTGGGAAAATTAATGTTCCAAAACCTTCTTTTTCAAACCCTAGTTGATGAAATTGAGATTTACTTCCTGGAATCTTATTTGTAAAATATTTTGGATTTCCAGTTATAATTAAAGCAATCTAAGACCCTTTGGGACAAAAAAAAAAGCAAAGAGATCCAAGACTGGTCACATTTTCCAGAATTTTTTTTCTCCAGAGGACTGCATTCAAATCAAAGGATGCATTCAAAATGTGGAAGTCACCAGAGGGTCGACTGACGTCAATCAGGAGTATCAATTATACCCTTGTGCCCCAGGTTTATGATCTCCTGGTGAGGGCTGCATAGCCTAGGTCATATTGCAAGCGGATACACAGAGTCTCAGGGGGAATTAGCAGGTGTGCTGCTCACCACCCCTCATCACTGTCTCCTCAGGAGGCAGTTCCAGCAAAGCATGTCTGCCTAGGGAACGACATTTGTGGCAAACTAAGCCTCATAACAAACCATTAATGAAATGATTGCCCTTCGGTCAGGAAATGTGATATATCCAAATGAGCAGCTTGCAGGGGTACTGTGGTGGACAGGAATCACTCATTGACACTGATTAAATGCTATTGTAAAAGTAAATGAATGAACAGATCCGTTAATAACTACACCGGAACAGGCTTCTTGCTAGACATCTTATCTTGTGATGCGTCTTATTTGTTTGTGTACTTTGTTCAGCCCCAGTGTTTAGTTTTTTATCATAATAAAAATTGAGATCAACCTCTTAGATCACTCCCATTCATGAGAGTAGGCTTAAAGTGCCTTGGGAAACTTAGCCTACAGTTTAAACACTTAAAAAAATACTCTTTTTTTATGTCTTTATTCCACCCTAGTGTTTTACTGTTTTCGCACATTTAGCATATCTTTGCATAGATCATTGAAATCAACAGGACCGGTAGCATTTTAGTCTCATTTTAATCCCAAAAGCTTCTGTAATGTTTCAGTTGAAATCTTTGACAGTCGAAACTGTCAAAAAGTTTGAATATTGAAATTTGAATTTTCAGAGCTTGTTAAAATCCATAGAGATCTATGCAGAGGTGGGTAGAGTACCCAGAATTAGTATTCAAGTAAAAGTAGCAATCCAAAAAGTTACTTGAGTAAGAGTAAAAAAGGTATCTGATGGAAAAACTATTCAAGTAGCTAGTTACTGGTTACTTTTGATCTGATTGATATTAAGCGAAAACTTTGAATTGTTTGGAATTATTTGGAAAGCTTATACACACCTCTAACTGAAAGTCTCTTTGTTTATTTATATAAAACATAGACTGAAGTAAAATAGCCTCTCTCAGTCCTGTGATGGGCACAATAACATCATTGGCTGTCATTTGTAATAAAACACAGCCAGACATTTTGGTAACTGTTATCTCTGTCTTTATTTTCACAATCACAACACCAATTTTGTAAGTATCAGTATTTGTCAGTATCAGAGCACAAAAGAGAAGGAGTGTGTGCAGAGTACATATTTGTTATTATGTTTGCGTATGAACTCATTCATGTGTGTTTGCGTTTCAGTAAGTAAATGTTTATTTGCTCATTTGTTCTTTCTTGAACAATACCTTTTACAGAATTTTGCTGTTGAACTTAAGCAGTAATTGGCGTCTTTTGAGACTTCGGATAAAGACAAGTAAACAAATTATTATTTTATATGTCTAATATTTATTACAGTTTTGTCAGTAATTGAGGAACGCCATCAAATTTACTTGATTAAAAGTAACTTTTTTTCACAAAAAATGTACTTGAGTAAAAGTCTTTAAAAATAGTCCGAAAATAAAATACTCCAAGTAGTAGTTGTCCCAAAAAATTACTCAAGTAAATGTAATTAGTTACTACCCACCTCTGGATCTATGTGGTATCATAAAGAAGATGACTTACAGCAGTGGTAAAAGTGAAGTTTGTGAAACCATTGGTTTTCTATTCTGATGAACCTGCATCACAGCCAGGTGTTATAGCAAAGAGACTGAAAGTTAACACCCCCTCCCAGTTGCCAAGAAGGAAAAATGACAGATATGAAAAAGTGTTTTCTTTTGCATTAAACTTGAGCGCTTTATAACATGGGGGTCAATGGGAATTTGTTTGCTCTTGGGACCAGGCTCAAATGTCCAAAAATGTTTAGCTACAGTCATTTTCTATTTTGCAAAGTGGGAAGATTTTGCTACTTGTTTGTTCTGAAACAGCATTAATATGACACAATGGATTGATTCTGCTCTTTAGAAAAAGCTCAGGCCAGATTCTGGGCCCCTTAGAACAAATTAAGCATTGTTTATGCACCAACATGGAACTGAATACTGTTGCTGATTCAAGTTCGTCACTTTATGACCGCACATGTTACGGCAGCTTTCAACAAGATGAAACGTCAATTGGGACAATGAGTTCACTAAACTCAGATGCCCTCACATTCATCAGATCTCAATCCAGTAGAGCAACATTGGGAGGATTGGGGAATTCATAAATCACAACATTTATTTGAGGCTTAGAACTCATATGCCACGGTGTGATACTTTCATGTAAAATGGTGAATCTGGCTTTTCAAAAACTATAGTGTTGAAGACAACCAGTATCCAATAATGTCTTTCTGTATAAACAAAAACATTCCATTTTGCAGTCAACAACAGACAACAAAAAAAGATTACAAGGCAATTGTATTATATTTCCAAGAAACCCACTGGGGTAAAGGACTCTAGTAATCTCTCTGATTTGGCCATGTTTGTTCAGGATCCCTAGAAACGGATTAGGAGTGCACGTTGTGGGGTTTGGTTCAGCAGAATTGTATTGTGTGCGGTGGGGAGGGGGTGGGACAGAGCAATTATATTCACTCCTGGCATATGGCCTCTGTTGCCATGGAACATTTCACCATTGTCCCCCTGGTCTCCAGCAACGCCAGTTAAAACATTTGCTAATGTAGCAAAGCTTGGTAACATAAAGTGGTAAACCAAAGAGTTGCTTAAACATCCACATGTTTTTGTCCGCAAATCAAGAAACGGTTTTAATAAATTTAAAATAATGCTAATATGAAGTAAAAATACATTTATATTTTGGAGTTTTTTTTTTACTTCACGTTGTGTTTACACATATTTCTTAGGATCTGTTTTGATTGAAAGAGCATTTAAAAGTTAATGATGATGACTGCATTTTATCATTCATTTGTATGTAAATGATACTTCAACAATCAATAAGATAACTTCAACAATCAACTGAGAAAAATCTATTGATACTGTCTGGTAAACCCTGACAACACTGTTGTTTAATCATGATGCTCACTTTGATAACCTCAAGCTTACAATTTAAAAGGTAAAACAATTTTTTTATTTGTAATTGTCTCAGTTTGCCTCATGATCTCATCAAGATCATTAATTGTATCGGTCTAAATGTTGAACAATGCTAATTAAACCATTTGTTTTTTGTTGAAAGCATGTCATTTGAAGAAACGTCACTGAAGCAGACTGAAAGTTTTGATATTTTTGCAAACCTTCCCAGACAAGTTGTGTTTCTTTTGTAGATTTTGGAGTGACAGTGTCTCCACTGATGGAGGTTGGTCAAATTAGAGGATTTGACATCACGGTACTCAGAAGTTGTGGAATAGGTGTCAAAAGGCCTATTCATGCACTGTAGCAATAAATGTGACTTTGTGTAAATGCTGAAAATTGGGAATTCAGTGCTCAAACCAGTTTACAAAAACTTCAGGGACACAATTTTATAAATTGCTGATATCAATTTAAAGGAGAAGCAAATAGATTGCAACAATTCTAATTAATAACTGGAATCCAGGGGCTAAAACCTGGATTTGTGGTGACAATTCTGTGTCTGGCTTTATTTTCTGGATTTCATTCACCATACTAGCTAATTGGAAAGTGTGTTCTTTAGGTTATGTGCAATTTACTCAAAAAATAAACTTGAGCCAAACTTGCTTGTTTAAGATTTAAATAAAACAAACAGTGTTAACCAGTTCTAAATATTATTTTTCAGTAGGATAGTGTTTCAATGTTTCTCCCAGAAAAGATCCAGAGCCCATTTAGAATGACATACTTGCATAATTATCAGTAGGTGAATAAGACTATAGATAATGCAATGTGATGGAAATTTCGGTTGCAGTGAAAATTATCTTTCTCATGCCATGATGACAGCAGTCAGTCAGCTCTGTTCCCTGTGGCTGTCAATTACATGGCCCCGCCTATTTTTTAAGGGGATTATAGACCTATCGTGAGCCACGCAAAAATAGACTGAAATAATATTATGAAAAATAACTTTTTTCACTGTATAGATAACTTTCTAAAATAAGTTTGTGTAAATAACGTAATTTCCAAGGAAATACATTTCAGCTAGTTTCCATATACTTCCATTGAGCGGAAATTATTCTGCAGCCAGCCATATGGGGGCGATCACTGCGGTTTGGCTTCACTCCACAGAAGTGAGACACAGAACTGATTGAGGTTGATCACATGATGGCAACAGTAAGGCTGGCAAAGTGTATTGGAACTCGACTCATACTATCCATATGCATAGTGTATAGTAGTTACATTTTAACACGTGCTGGGTATGTATAAAATTAAAACATAAAATGGGAGGAAACTCTTATTGTTAGTAATAGAAGATTATTCAAGTATTTTTTTATTTAATGCTGTTCACATACTTTGAACTTAATGTGAGCTTGGCTGTTGAAGAGTCTGAAAATATACCCCTCTGCCAAAGGGTTGTGTGTAATTGTTTATTTTTTTTGTGTGTTATTTTACTACAAGAGTACATCTTCCGGCTGTTCAAACACCACATCTTTCATGTGGTCTTGAAACAAACCCACTATATTCATATATTAAACATCTAATTGGTAATTTTTTTTTAGGTAGAATTAGTCCATCAGATGGCAATGGCTTGATTCAAATGTATTTCAAGTGTATTTTCCCAAGATATAACAGGATTACTAGTGTTAACATTGATAAGTTAGCAGTTTCTCATTGCTCACGAATAACTGGATGACTCATACAAAAAGGTAATCACTGGCAGTGATGTAAACCGGCTGCAGGGCAAACCCCGTTGTAGTGGAATACCCTTGTTGAGGTCTGTACAGTCAGTCACTGAACTGAGCATAAATCAATCTCTGAAGATTAGCCAATGGAATCGCTCGTCTCAAATAGCGTTTCAATATTTCCTCCAATGGGATGCGGCCTTACATGTAGTGCTGCGCACCCATTGGCTGAGACGGCCGAGGACGGCTTCCGAAGGTCTCCGTACACCCCTTCTCTTTCGCAGGTGGTGCGAGTTCGGAAACAGCTTGCTTTGTACGGGATGAGCTGAGGCAGTTGATGTAATCAACGTAATTTATTTCCCGTTTCGTGTTTTTTTTACAGCATGTGCCAGTACACGCGCCGCGTGGTGGCGGGGCGTGTTTTCACTCCACTCAGGCCACTTTCTTCTGGTTTATATACCCTGCTGCATTAAAGCGTGTGCCATATTACTGGTGCTATCATTGTCTGCATTGACAAAAAGAGGAGAGCGAGAATGAATGTTTTTGCAGCGCAGAGCGTGAATGAAAGCCGCATTTGAACGGAGACAACTTCACGTACGTTTACAAATAAAACTACGGGATCTATCGGTTTTCTCCTCCGAGCATCGGCGTCTGATGTGGTCATGCCTTTTGTTTTAATTCGGGAGACGAGACTGCGGAGCCATTTGCACGATGATGGTGATTCACGGCTGGACGGAGTTTAAAAAATGAGGAAGCATTTTTTTCTAAAGATACTAAAAAGATAGAAGAGAGGCCTCGTTGTTCTGCAGGCCGTGATCGGTGCATGGAAAACGGCAGAGGAAAGGAAGGACGAGCGAGCCTGATGAATAAAAATCGAGTGAAATGGAGCACGAGACACGCGCGTGGGGAAATATGGACCATATCAATAATGACGGCCGTGAGCGCGAGAACCAGATCGATCCGAACAAAATGAAGCACTTCGCCTCTTGAGCATTTAAACTGATATTTTTATTTGCGATTTAAACGAGAGGGGATTCCCGTGCTTTCTGGGAGTTGGAGACCGCACTTGAGTTCCATGCAAGTTCTCCCCTCCGCCTTATTTTGATACTTTACTTGTTTTTTCCCACTGCTGTTTTGCATTATTTTTCATCTGGATCCAAAGCGTTGATAATATTCAATGGAATTATGTTATCAGTTACCGGTTTTGCCTCTAGACAGGCCGGTTCCCAAACATGTCCTCAGCCGGAGGGGAGCCATTAGTTTCAGCTCCAGTTCCTCTTTATTTGGAGCCCCCGACCCGAGGCAGCTGTCACAGGTAAAGAACAAAACATTTGGGCTGTGTGTCAAAACCTTGCCAGCTGTCTTCTTAGTGTACCACACGCGCATTCCCAGAGCATCTATGTTTAAGAAAGAACCAACGTGTGTTCAGATGTTCTTTGTCTAAATCTAAACAAAACCATGTTTCCTACGCGACTTTCGTCTACAAGAGTAAAGTAACAGTACAGTTTGTCCACTGTGGAACCAACCGTCATTAAAGTTGCATTTATTTGAAATTTATGCTCTTTTTATCAACGAGTGGTGATATTACCAACGTAAAACGTTACATAGTTCTTTATAACTTCTGTTGTGACCGATACAAACTGGACATTGCCAAGTTGTAAAATTCTTAGTCATTCTCATTGGAATCCCAACATGCTAGTCACACTGTATGTTTTGCTATAAGTGGATTCAGGAAACACTTAGCAAGATGCTCTTTGGGAAAATGTTAGCTCAATGGAACACTGTAGAAATGGTTTAAATTCTCCTTTCTTATCCAGTTCACAAGGTTTTGATACAAAGCCCAACTTCCATCCATGTTCAATCATTGTTGTGGTTGTTTATGCTAACTCAGATGTCTCCAAGTGACACTTGACTAGAGACTGTAATTGACTGTTGCTTCTGTCATACTGTAGTGTTACTGACACAAATATGTTTTGTTGTTCCTTTGGGCCACATGCTGACAGTCTTTCATGCTCAAACGTTTACTCTCCTCTAACACCCACACAAACACATGTAGACCTTTTGCAACTTGATCTCACTGGGGAGGTTTTAGGTGTATCACAGCTAATCTACCGAGACAAAGGATTAATCTGGTGCCATCAACAAGTTATTTAATTTAAATTAAAGTCAACGTTTTATTTTTAAATATTGGTTTAAGGGGTCATGAACTGAAGAATCAAAAAGTGCTGGAACTTTTGAAAAACTGATTTTCTTCAGTCCAAGAAAAGCCTACGTTCACACTGAGATCTTTTTACTTAGTTTAAATTAATTTGATGAAATCCAATTTCTATGGTGTGCTCATTCACCTTACTTATAAAAGGCTTTCCTGTGGCTCAGTTGGTAGAGCAAAGGTGGTGGGTTCAAATCCCAGCAACAACTGACAAAGAAATGTGTTCATTTATTCAAATGTAAGTTGCTTTGGATAAAAGCATCTGCCAAACGCAAATGAATGTAACACGACTCATATTTAATCTGTGTGTGAATGTGTGCTGAGGAGACGATGTCATGACGCAGTTCGCAGTTCATGGGTGTAAATAGTGACGTGAATGCTTCGCTAGTGGTTATGTGGCTTTGTTGAAGATGTGTGATCAGAGAAAACTTCATTATTATCAAATATTATGAAGAAGACAAACTGTTTTCAGAATAATAGTGGAAGCAATTTTATTTTTACTTCTTTTAATATGCCTCTGTATCGAAATCAATGGTCATAAAGCACATCTCAATGGAGATTGATGATTATAAAGTTGCTCAGACTCATTTCATATGCAGGTTGTATATTGACAAAAAACCTCTGATTTGAGTTGCATTGGGCTGCAGCGTGTTACTTGTGTACTTTGGGTTTTTCATCCACGTTTTTCTTAAGTCTTGTTTAAAATGGAAGAATGTTCACTGTACCATGTATGGCTGGGGTGTACCAACATAGTACTGAAGTAACTAGAGCTAAGAGCAGAAAACAATCCTGCGGCTAAAGTCTTCTTAATGCATTTGTCAATGACGTGGTGGTGTTTTTTTCAATTATTACTACTTAATTTTTGCCGTTTTTAAAAAAAAAACCATCACGTGTTTTGCACTGTTTGGTTACATTGTTGGCTGAATAGTGTTGAGAAAGCGTGTGAGAGAATATTTCACAAAAGCAGAGAAATGCACTCTCTGCCACAAACCATGCTTCTGCTACAAGCAACATGCACAGCTCACTCACAAGCACTGATCTGTTCTTTTTGAAAATATCTATTACATAATAAAGCTTGAACTTACTGGGCACTTGAGCAATCCATGTTTGGGATGGCAAGACTGCTGTATAGAAACAGAAGAAGAATATTCACGTTTCAATTCTTAACTGATCATAACACTGTTGGAACTGCTTGCAAAGTTATTTCCAAAAGAATGTAATAATTACTTAAGACAAAACTCTAAAAGACTCCACACACTAGTCCAAATTGAGATTTGCCCGAATCTACGCATGGTTTGTCAGCAGGGTACTCTTTGTCTGCATCAGGGAAATATTGATGCAATGAAACTCCCTGTGTGAAAATGTGTTTGCGGTACAACAGATGCTCACTGCGCCAAATGGGTAAAGGGGACAGAAGAACAAAAAAATCATGGATGTCGAGCAGTTTATACTGTTGATGGCTGTTCACAGGGAGTTGTTTGACAAAAATATGGAGAAAAGAGAGGATTCTCGGTGAGACAAGTCGCTATGAAAATGTGGGATGAGCAGTTCTTTTATGTCCTACTCATGTCACCAAAAAGCCAGCTTTCATTGGTCATTCTCCCGTTGAATCTGATGTCACTCTGAAAGTCTTTTTTTTTTCCTTTTCTCTTTCCCCCCTGTTGGCAGCTCTCATTTGATTTGATATGTGATGTCCCGTTAGCACCCATGGTTTAGTATTGAGGCGCGTCTTCGCACAAAACTTCTTAACGAAAATTTGTGTTTATGTAGATGCCTTAATACACGCTTTTTCACATGTTGATGTTATTACATTATCAGAGATTTTGAGTTTCCGAGTGAGTGTAATCCACATCTAGATCCTAGGTGAAGGATTTTACAGCTGGAATATCTGTGTATGTGTTTCCATATAATTAGACATCTGCTTTCTTGTGGCTCAGTTGGTAGAGCATTGTGCCAACAACGCAAATGTCGTGGGTTAAAATCTTAGGGATAGATGTGTTAATTCATTCAAATGTAAGTCGCTCTGGATAAAAGCGTCTGCCAAATGCTTAAATTTAAAAGTAAATGTGAACGTGAACAGTTCCTTTAACATGCATATATGTGTATATATATATATATATATATATATATATATATATATATATATTTGCTGAAAGTAATGCTCAATTAGAACCAAAATATGTCCTATTGTTAGTGAATATCACGACGCTTATGTTGCATCCATGTTCTGGACTGCACAAAGTTATTTACTCTAGAGAAGCAAGAACATCTGTGTATACAGCCACAAAGAACATCTAGAGATGTGTTGTGCTTTGTATCCTGTTTGTTTACTCCGAATATAGACATGCTTATGCTGTCTCTGTGGTTATCCATGCAACTTTGATCAGTAGTCTATCACTGCAAGTTGATGGTTCTGTAATCGTCTGTCAACCGTTGCTGGTGAAATAAGGCAGAGAGGATACCAGAATTAGCATTTTCTCCACATAACGGACACTATGACTTGTCATGGCAGAGAGAATTTGGACCCGTCGAGGAGATGAACAGAACAATCCATTTTTTTAATTTGCCATAAAAAATTACATTATATGTTTAATTAAAATAAGGAATGAAATTGGACAGCAAAATTCCTAAAATTAGTTCTTCATCTTTTACGTGTTGGTGCCGTAGAAAATATGGATGCAATACCATTATATTTTACCATATTAATTAGGGGTGTAACGGTTCACGGTATGTATTGAACCGTTTCGGTACGGCCTGTTCGGTTCGGTACACTTGCGTACCGTTTCGGTATTCTGTATTTGTTTTAAATAATATAAATGTATTATTAGCGCGTTATTAAGCGCAGCGGAACAATGTTCCTAGGCGAGTTTCCGCACAGACGCTTCCTAGTAGCAGAACACGAGTAAGAAAATGACATCATGGCAACAGCGAAAGAGAAGCCAGAGCTTGAAGACGGTCTCCACTTTGGCTTCTCTGTTAAAATACATAACGGGGATAGACGAGTGGATAAATTTAAAGTTGTATGCCGACATTGTTCCACGGAGATCGGGCAGGCAACACATCTAACATTTTCTACTGCTGGAGATAGTCACTGCAACCAGATCTGTGCTCTCTTCAGAAAATGTGGATAGGTTAATCTATCCTATCTATCCTAACTAGTTGCAGTATTTAATTTTTTATTTAAAAAAATGTGTTTTTCTTTATAAAGAGTGCAATTTATTTAAAATATCACCCAAATGTGTCACTTTTATTTATTTTATGCAAGAATTCTATTGTGTATTGGCAGCTTTTCAAAATAAAGATTATGTAAGTTCTTATTTTTTTTTGTACCGTACCGAACTCTCCAAGACACTGTACCGAACCGAATATGATTTTAGCATACCGTTACACCCCTAATATTAATATAAACTATGCTAATTTTTTTCATAGTTCATTTTAAGGTCTATGCTCCTACAGTTGTTTATTTTACCTCCAAATTCACCTGACAAACAAAAATCGATAAACACTTGGTTTTTGCACTTTTTAAGATAACACAGGAAAACCTTTGCTGAAGTTTTTTTCTTTGTCAAAGTCTATGTGGGAAAAGACATTTCTACTCAAGTGTAATGTTTTGTAGGTCTCTACTTAATCTTTAATTAGAGATGATGCAGATCTGTAGGTCAAAGGATTCTCACTCACTAAGCAGATATATTTACCAGTCTTGCAACAAGCTCACACACACACACACACACACACACACACACGCACGCACATGCGCACACACAGATAACATGTTTAGCTAACGAAAGAAACACTACAGGGCTTCCAAGCAGAGAATTTAAGATGTAGTCAGTCAATAATAAGGGTCATGTCACCAGGCGACCGCTTGTATTGGGAGTTAGATTAGATAACCCTTCTGTCCAGTGTATTGCCTCAACTGCCCCCTGGTCTGAGTCGACCAGATGCTATCAGCATCTCTGAAGTCAAACATATGCAAATAATGTTGCCCTCTGCTTTTCTAGTCAAACTAGTGAGTGGTTGAATGGGCTTCCTTGTCTTATCATTTGCACGAATCATTTGCATCTCAGAATTCTGCCACCGTCCGTTTGGGAGCATTTGTTTTAAACGATTTTGACTCTTGTTTTATGCAACAAATTTGAAACTATATGTTTCACCAATGTGTTTGGAAAATGCTTGTTTTCCTCCAACAACCTTGAAATGGATTTTAGTTTGAAACAGGACTGTTGTAACTGAGGTGGTGCATTGTTTTTTTTTTTATACAAAAAATCAAAACACAAACGTCATGTGGTTTTGCTGAAATTGGTTGAGAGTATTCAACAATGAAGCTACATTCACATCAAAAGCATTAAAATAGCCAGTCGCTAGAGTGGTCGCTAGTGGCCAATCACCGTCAGATCGCCCAGTAATGACTGGTTGAAGTAATGTGATGCTGTCTCGCATCTGAATGAACACAGCTATTTAAAAACTTGTTTGTCACCGTCGCCAACTGTCACTCTTTTGTTTCTGGAATAACTACATTGAAAATGAGAGAACTTGTTGCTGCTCATCGCTTTTGGTGTGAATGTGGCTCAAAAGCCTCTACACACTGATCTGAATTTAGATTTGCACGAATCTTCAGGTGGCTTCTCAGCAGGGTGCTCTTCATCTGGGTAGATGGAAATAATGACGCTCAATGCCTGTAGATGGCATTTGCAGAACAACACAGAGAAATAGGAAAGAACACATTGAAAAAAAATAATGAATGTCAAGCTTTATACTGTCGGTGGCTTATCACAAAAAGATGTTTGACTAAATTGTGAAGAAAAGAGAGGCACTACTTGTTTGGTCAGATGTGTTATGTCCCATTGGGACTCATGGTTTTCGATCAAGGCAGGTTGTTGCATGAAACGTTGGACCAAAAATTTGGATCCGTGTGTATTCTGACATGTAAGTTTCTAACACTTACCTCAACACCTGGTTTCAAGGGCTAAGATGAAGGGCACCTATATTTGTTGGGCTCTTTGGTTGCGCTGATGCCCTCACCCCTTTTGATGTGATTGATTTTACCCTTTTCTTTTTAAGTGTATCCCCAGACATCTTTTGAAACAGAAAGCCGTATGGCCATTTTTATAGCCATTCACCTTCATTGGACTAAGATTTGGAACACCTCATGTTTGCATAAAGAAACGGAACTCAGCCTTATTAGTGCACTGAACCACAGTCTATTGTGTGAGCATCATCACATTTTAAACTATGCAAAAAAAGACTCCAATGGTGTAGAGAGAAAAGTATTTCACTTGTGTGTGCCCCTTGGGTTCGGTTTGTAAAACTTCCATCAAGAGTATTCCGGTACATTCCGGTTGGGGTGTAATCCAGGCGTATTCTGACCAATAGAAAGCCCCAAAAAAAGGATGCTCCAGTTTTGTAGTTCATATGACCTTTTTTTATAATGATGTAGTGCCTCATTTCTTTGTAAAAAAAAAAATTCTAATTCATCAACTGAGTATTTGAGTGTAGATCCCTACAGTTTTTTTTATTACTCATTCATTTTAGTTGTATTAATCCTTTAAACTTTAGCCACTTCTGCATCCATGCTATGTCTACATCCCGCCTCAGTGCACCCTTTGCCCAATTATGATTACCAAGTAATAGCACACTGATATGATGCCCAATTAGATTTTATGGCATTGAACTCCAAGGGGTGTTTAGAGTATCTGGAAACTCTAGATCATTATGTCTTGCTAACAAAATACAGTGGAAAAATTAAACACTAAATATAAAGTATTTTAAGTTGTATTTTAAGTATCCACGCTTGGTTAAAGAATGGTATACTTACTGCAAAAACAAGTGTGGTTCAGGTTGAATTACAAACTTTTCCAGATATGAGGTGCAACACATATCCAGCAGGACATTGGGTCTCTGGCTCCAAATGAAATTTGAAATTGGAATTGAGAAGATGCTAACATTCCATTCTCCCCAAATCACTGAAACCAGACCTGATTTTATTTCTTTAACTGAACCCTCCATAGCTGAATCAGTTGAGGCTATGCTTGTGAAGTGGAATATTTCAAAATCCCATGTTCATGTTATTTTGCGCGACAATGCAAGCAACATGAAAAAAGCCATGAAAAAACAGATTAGCTCCTCCACCTCGTCTGTAGCGAAAGTGATCTCCTCAGTTACAGTTCTAAAACGGCTACTTGCTCGGCAGAGCCAGGAGGACACTGGTATAAAAACAATGAAAAACACCCTTCTTGAGGCCGTCAAGAAATGATTTGCAACCATCGAGGAAGAGCCCTTGTATGCAGTTGCAACTCTCTTGTATCCACATTTCAAAGATAGGGTATGTCTATTAATTTTTTTTCAGGTCCATATTGATTATTTTCATTGCCATATTGAGTACATCTGAAGCACAGCATAAAATAATTCTGTCAATTAATACAGGGCTAGTAGTATCCACAGCTGTATATGTAGATAGACACCCAGGTATCGGATTGGTACTCGGTATGGGCCGATACCAAGAGCCCAAGTATCGGGGTCGGTATCGGGAGGGGAAAAATAGTATCAGAACATCTCTAAAGTTAAGTAAACAAGTCATTTAGACTGTGGATGAGAACCCTTAATTGAATTGTTAGCCTGAGACAACTTAAACCATCTAACATTCTGTTTAAATGATTAATTATCATCTAACGCATCAAAACTTTGAACAGGATCATAATTAAAACAGTTCAAACATATGTTTGTATATTTTTATATGTGATTTCATCCATAGTTACTTATATTTAAATATCAAATTAAGGGTACCCAAGTAATCATGTTTGTAACTTTGGGTGGACTGAGTGATTAGTGCACCTTTTAAATTGATAGACCACTATATATATATATATATATATATATATATATATATATATATATATATATATATATATATATATATATATATATATATATATTATAAAGTTGACCTCCCTTTACCTGTTTTAGTCATAAAAGTTTTACTCAATGTTAACCAGTAGCACATATAAATCATCATTTCATTTCAAACATCAGCAAAAACTACAGATTACTGGTTGAGCTTTCCAAAGAAGTCCAGGGCAGCAGGAGTTTGGCTGTAAATGAAAGATTTGGTGTAGCTGTCAATACATCAATAGTGTACATTCCTATGTCTATGCAAATGAAAGTACATGTATAATTGGGGCTTTAAAAAATCCCTACAAATTCTCATGAAATCTTGGCATTGTCTTAAAGAGGAACTAAGAATACATTAGAATTGTATCATAGATTTTCTGAACTGTTTGTCGTCCTAATTGCAGAATAGTTGAATCCGTTTTAATACAGCTTTGAGGACTATTGGGAGTTTGACCCTATATGCATTGAGGCCTGTTTTCGCAAAAAGCATTTGTCTCTTATCTACTTGTGTGTTTTGCTGCGTGCATGAAAGCCCAGCAGTCACAACCGCCTTCTGTAAAAACACAAAGCCTGACTAAGTGCCTCCCAGAGAGGCTGCTCTGAAACCCAGCAGAGCTCTGGCTGGATTTTAGCTGGAATTTCATCCGTGGGTGGAATGTGGGATAGACCCCGAGCTGCTCTTGGCCCTCGGTCTTGACAAGCCCAGGCCTTTGTCCTTCCTTCATATGGAAGCGACACATGTTCTGGATTTCTCTAGTGACAAATGAGCTTGAGTAAGACTTTTTACCCTCGCTGAGGGTGTAGTATAGTTATTTAGAGCTGTTTCACCATGAAAAGATTCAACTTTAAGGTCTGGCTGGTCATGCATGCCATAAAAATGTAATGTTTCACAATTATGTAAATTGCAGGGTTAAGTGAATGTTTACTGAAATTTCTTAAATATATGCATTGTGTGATGTAAAAATTGTTAAAACTTCTTGACATGAATAATTATACTAATAGTATTCTGGACTAAATGCTAAAAATGTTTAATTTTAGCAAATAAAACTTTATTTGAAAAGTTGATAAATAATCTTTAAACAATAATGAACAACTTTTACATTTGAATGAAGTACATTTTTAATGAAATTGTTATTAAACACAAGGAGGACACAAGGTCCTCCCATCCCAGGCCTGCACTTGGTGTACATTTACTGGGATGGCTCACGAAAGGATTAATGACGTGTCTTCCAGATGGTCATGAAGAAAACCGCCAAATATTTTTTTTAAGCTTCGACATAGAAGAATTTATTTCTGGAAGAATTTATTTCGATTTGTTTTTTACATTTTTAGTACAAAAATGGTGATCCCAAATAATTTCAGCTGAATCAATTATAGGAAAATAATATTAAATATGTCACTTTTGGCTACATATTTTGCAGAATTCTAAATGCATGGCTAGACAGACATACAGTAAATAAAATAGTAAATAAAATAAATTAGTTTATTAAAAGGTTTAGGTTCAGACACATTCTCGTGCTTAATAGATTACTGTGGACATGAAGTTTTGAACAGCTCTTTAATAACATAAAAAATATATTGTTTGTATAGTACAATTGTTTGACTAAATTAAATGCTCACAACTGAAATAAGCCAGATTTTTGTTCTTGATTCCATAGGAAAAAAATTGGGCACAAATGCAGTTTAAAGTAGCGTATAACTGCCTGTTCTACCCAAAGAGAGAAGTGAGGAAAAAAGCAAGCATAGCTCTCTTTAGATACACTCATTGTAGTTATATCTCTATGAGTTCTCACTTTCAAAATACCACCTATCTTTTAAATGTATATCTCTTTATGGAGGTTTCAGTGCATTTTTGTTGGATGCTAGTATTTTTTAGCATAAGAAATCGCAATTGAAATTGTTAGCTTCATGGCTAGTGTTTTTTTTTTTACTATATAAGTGAAACTCTTAATGCTCTATCAAAAATAAATATTTCAACACACTGTTGTAGCAAAATGCATGTTAACTGACCTCAAGGAGATCACAGTGTGTTTCAACTCAAATATTTCTTCCACACACGCGGAAACTGTAAAGTACAGTAAGCTACATTGGTTTTTATCAAACATCACTCTTATCATTGCTAATCCAAATATCCTCAAATTATCCGTTATCCTTAAAGTTTTTGTTCTTTTGTTTTTGTTGTTTTGTTTGTTCTATATAGTAGATCAATAGTGTAGAGTTTTTTTAAATATACATTTTTTTTTTTTAAATATTTAAAAAGTTGTGTTAAGTACATAGAATATGGTTTCAGCCTCAAATGGCAGATATGTGGAATAACGGAAGCAGCTGCTGCCAGCTGCTGCTTCAATGGTTTTTGTGAATAAATATATTTGATTTATTTAGAAAATATCTCTGGCCCAAACCTAGTCGTTACCGAAACAGTGTTTTGTTGTTATTCTACAGCTGGAGGAAGTGTTACACAGATTCCATTTAAACAGACGTCGTAGTAAAGGTTCAGAAGGTAATACACCCAATTGTGCTGGCTTGTAGAGGCAGTGATCTTTCTGTAAACACTGAAGTTTGTGCGTGTACAGTCATAAAACACAACTGACTGTTGCAGTGCGTGTGGACAGGGTTCCGTTGCACAGAGGGCTGGTTAAGCATGTGCTTGGACTCTGGGGGCAGTGGTTTGGGTGGCTGCCAGCATCACAGATGGCCAGGATCTCTCGCTCGCTATCGTCATTCTTCTTTTCACTCATTTCCCCCTCAATGTCTCCAACACTTGTTTTTTCTCAAACATGCGTGTGTTTCATTGTAAACTATCTCCATCTACCTCAAAAATATTTGTGCCGTTTTATCATTTATAGTGTAAAGAATTGTTGCACACTATAGACGTAGCAGAAACGGTTCTGGATATGACAACGTTGTTTAAAACAATTGCTATGTTTAGGGAAATATTCTTGTGCCTTTCAAGTTGACATTACAAAGGTACTATTTCTCCACTAGATTATGTATTTACAAGGAAAATGGATGACATGACTAGTGGGTGGGGTTCTTTTTGGGGTTCAAATTTTTCTTTTCGGTTGAGTCCCAAAATTACATGCAGCTTTGGGTTGTTTATTACTCTTGTCGTTTAAATGGTCAGATCTATTGTAAACAAATGCTTTCTTCTTCCCCGGCTGTTTGCTTTCACACACGACTTGTGCTTTCTGTGAACTCTGTGTATTTTAGATAAAACCTTGGCTGTTTTCGACTTTACTTTAGCAGAATAAGATGCTGAGGAAAACATTTTTAAGATTAGGAGATAAAAGATTAGGAGTTTAAACTCAGAAAGCCTTTAAAACACAGGCAACTAATGAACTTTCATCTTATGAAGCAGGGCTGAATCTCAGTTGCTATGACAAAATCAAACAGATGTCCCATTGTGTGAAAATCTGGGGTTTAACATCTAAAAACTTCAACTGTTTACTGTATGGTGTAACCATTTTTTGTGGCTCTTTGGCTTTGACATAACGTATTTGACAAAACATCAGCAGGATAATTTGTAATTTGCTTTAAGTTTTGTTCTGAATTAATTGGCACATAGGATAATCAGGAGATGCTCAGTTTTGGTGTATGGCAATAATATTGGCTGATTCAATTAAATGAAGAACATTGTTTTTACAGAATTGCAAGTCAGATTTAGAGCTGGGTATTGGGACCAATTCTGCAAATTGATTTGATTCTGATTTTTATGGATTTGATTACGAATCGCCCCGAATCGATATTGTTGCATTAAACTGAAGCCCTTGTACCCATCCCTAGTATTTTGCCATCTTCATTTTACCATGGCTTCTTTTGCCTGGTACATTTCAGATCCTAAAAGTGGCCATAATCATGTTGAAACAACAAAGCTTTAATACTTTTCCGTAATATCATCTTAGCAGTTCTTTACCAACTTTGAATTGTTAATTTCCAAAAGGTTCGCAAATTTTGTGTTTGAGTTATTTCTGTTTGACTTTTATTGAGTAACCAGCCAGATGCAGTACTTCTGACAGGCCTGCTGCAGATCTTTGAACATGCTACATTTTCAGCCAATCAGAAAGTTTTTCAGATCATCAACTGGCACTGGTCGATTAATACATTTTTATCGGTTAACTCGACTCTTGTGTACAATGATGTGCTTGAATAAAAATCAAATATAATAGGAAAATGCTAACTCCTGTTTCTGTAGAATGTGAGCTCGCCATCTGAGTCCCTGTAGAATGCATGCGTCTCACCTTCTGTTATATATTCCATATATTAAGATACACAAACAGTAGCAGCGAGCAGCAGCAGCAGTTCAAACAGAGCGACTCCAGCATGAATTACGGATTGATGTCTGTCTATGGTGACATCTGTGGCCCTGGTGTCCCTACAAAAAGTGGAGGTTTCACTACCCTGTTAGCCTAGCCTGCCAAAAACTAAAACTGAACGTATGTTTACTAGGGGTGTAATGGTTCACGGGATGTATTGAACCGTTTCGGTGCGGCCTGTTCGGTTCGGTACACTTGCGTAACGTTTCGGTATTCAGTATTTTTATTAATTAATTTAAATTTATTATTAGTGCGATATTAAGCGCAGCGGAACAATGTTCTTAGGCGAGTTTCCGCACGGACGCTATTGAGTGACGCACAGTAGAGCTGCACGAGTAGCTGAGAAATGGCAACAGCGAAAGAGAAGCCAGAGCTTGAAGACCCTCCCACCTCACTACGGTCTCCTGTTTGGGAACACTTTGACTTCTCTGTTAAAATACATAACGGGGATAGACGAGTGGATAAATTTAAAGTTGTATGCGACATTGTTCCACGGAGATCGGGTATGTGGCAGGCATCACATCTAACATTTTCTACTGCTGGAGATACTACTTATGCAGGTCCTAACTAGTTGCAGTATTTAATTTTTTATTTAAAAAATGTGTATTTCTTTACAAAGAGTGCAATTTTTTTTAAATATCATCCAAATGTGTCACTTTTATTTATTTTATGCAAGAATTCTATTGTGTATTGGCAGCTTTTCAAAATAAAGATTTTGTAAGTTCTTATTTTTTTTTGTACCGAAAATTAACCGAACCGAACTCTCCAAGACACTGTACCGAACTGAATACTATTTTAGCGTACCGTTACACCCCTAATGTTTACAACGAAATCACAAATAAAGTTTTGTAATAGAACTCCAAATCAAACATATGTTTCATGTATGTTTAAATGTTAATACAAGCTATAAACTTACAGGAAACTAACAAAAAAACAGTACACATCGAATTGTGCTTAATTTCAGTTTAATTTAAAACAAAATAACAATTAGTGTATCATTTAATATTATTACTATGATGTTGTTGTTGTTGTTATTATTAATATAAATTTTATTATTGTCAAAGTTATCATTCATTTATACCATTTTTTTATCTGCTAATTTATTTTAAATAGGGGTTAAAAGTCTATTAAAATTGTAAAGCAAATTTTATTTATTTTCTTATTCCTAGCCCAGTGCTAGGGTCAACCTACTGCTATTGAAACCCATGCTTCTAAAGATGTGCCAAAAACAATTAGATGAAAGGGTATTTTTAAAAAATGTAATTAAAAAAATGTTTGTTTGATTAATGTTTGTTTTTGGTGTAATCTCCTGTAATGGTTTTAAAATTAAGGGTGCTGGGTGAAATTCATAAAATATTAATGATGATTGATTACTACAGCTGGCAGACTTTGTTTTCCGGGTTCAGATAAAAAAAAAAAAAAAAGAAAAAAAAAACCTTAATCTTTCACTTAGAAATTATTTTATTTCTTTTTCCTCCAAAGTTAGTTAAATTTCCCAGCTCTGTGTGGTGTATTTGGAAAAACCATTACTTTTATCATATTAAGTATAATGCTTCCTCAATCGTATATAGTTAAGTTTTACATTAATCTAAATTACGATCAAGATCTTATCCCAGGCCTCATTGCAACATGTTTTGAAGAATGTCGGTCTTGTGCCAGAACATGACTAGTTTCAGCAGGTTAAAACAGAGCATGTGAATGTTTCCTCATGTGTCTGCACTCTTTGAATCTTCATAAGCTGCATTGCTTTACTGCGTCAATGACTTATCAGCAGTTCAACAGCATGTTTGTGTCATTAGTACAGAGTAACCCTTTTGCAGAGTGCCACGTGAAGCATTGTGGCACCACTGGCATCTAGTCTACAAGTGTGGAGGCAAAGGTAGAACGTTAAGTGTGAAGTTAGATGGCTGACACACTTGCTTGGTTTGGGTTTGTTGGAGGTCATATCAGCCGTGTTTGATGGTGCAGACAGGGTGAGGAGGAGTGCTTTTTTTGAAGGAGTTTGTTTATCTCACTCATGCGATAAGGCTTTTTTGTGCCGTGTTGTTAGACTGACGTAGTTTCAGGATGTGGTAAGAATGTGGAGGGAGCTGTTGGGTTTTCAGTATTTCACAACTTGCTGCTGGTTTGTGTTAATGTGTTTGTAACCCCTGCACTGCCAAGGCATGGTTCACAGTTAACAATAAGTTCATATTTAATATTTTATGCTACTGGGCTAGGGTTGTGATGTGAATATAATAATCTTAATAATGATGTGTTGAAAGTCATTTTTACACAAAACGGTGCAACTTAAAAGCCATTCTACCTAATGAGTGTCATTTGCTTGTTGTAACCTTTAAAATTTTCATTTTTTTACTTGATTTCAAAACAGATTCCAAGAGCATACATACTTTAGTATTGCAAATGCCTTTTGGTCCATCTTAAGTAACCAATTTAAATGTTTTATTACAATCATAATTAAAAAGATTTATTTTAATATGTTAATTATTCACAAAGGGTGCCATTTTTTGGGCTTCTTGTTACCACCCTTTTTTGTCTGTTTTGATTAAATAATTAACTGTAACAGGACTGAAAGTTACAGTACTGAGTTTTTTGCAAATAATTAGCAAATACATGCTAGCCGCATGGTGCACATTATAGTAGAACGAGGAAATTCATAAATTATATGTATTTTTACACTAAACTAATTAAATGTCTGAAATAACAGGATAGTATTTTTGAAATGCCAAGATTTGATCACAAAATCATCAATCATGTATATTAGAAATTGAGAGAACTTACCTTTGCTCTTCCCATGGCCTTCTAAAGATCAAAGTGATTCAACTTCCTGCTGAAATTCCCCAGTTTTTCAGAAGGGTGATGGGTTAGGGTAACTGGAATGAGTAAAAAGCTGGGGGCTTTACTAAGAAAGTATAGATATTTATAAAAATAAATGTTTTTGAACCAAACATTTATGGATTTACATATAAATGCAAAAAAAAAAAAGTTATTTAAAAAGATTTTTATATTTTATGGTGAAGTGTAGTATCAGAGACTAGGGAAAAACAAACTAAGTTTTATGTGGATTTGATCAATGATTGAAATGTTAGCATAAATTTGTAATAATAATAGTGTGAAGTACATTTTGCTTGGTAATAAAATTTCTCTAGAAACACGCCTCTATTTCACTTCCACTGCATCTATTCTCTGTTTTCTCACGGCAATCTAAGCTCATCACATTACCGCACCAGGTCCTGATGTGCCCTGTCGGGTTTGGCCAAAGATTTTCAGCTCTAACTCTTCTTATTACTCACTGCAAATTTAAGAGTTGATTTTATAGTGGATGTTCTGCTAAAACCCTTTTTGCTCAACACATAGTGACCAGTGAATGCCATGATGCAATGCTTCACTTCCTATCACTGTAATTCTTGCTACAGAACAAAACATCCATCTGCAAGCTGTGCTGCAATAAGTCTTCCACCGAGGGTACCAGATCGAACTCTTTTACACAATACCGTATGTAGGGTTCTTCCTCAGAATAAGGGTGAGTCGATTGCCAAATACATGACAAGATACATTTTTTTTCCACCACACCAACTTTGGATCACATTGGCTCTCATTGTTTGGAGAATTTCACACAGGTTTGTAACATCATCAAGGCAGTGTACATGAGCAATAAGTTAGTTTATACTGCAACCTGACCAACTCCATAACCTGTGCAGTTAAACCTGCGTTTATGGCCTGGCACTTACAGGAATGTGCACAACCGTTATCCAGCATCTCGCAGCATGGTGCTATAACTCATGGGGACGCTTTGAATTTATGAAGCCTCTCTGAGGCCTGTTCCCTTAATCGGAGTGAGTTTCGAAGCACATCGATGGATAAGCTGGGAATCTGTCTGGCTTCCTCTTTTGTTTGCTTGTTCTGTAATGAACCCATTCCTTTGTCTGTGTTCTGACGTAGAAGATGTTTTTTAGAGCTTGATTATAAGAAGACTTATCACGTTTAGGGGAAAAAAATTGTGTGAATACATGCTTGGGAGGAGGGAAGAATGTGACAACTCTGTGGCACACCCCGAATATCGTGCTGGCCTTTGTTTCATTTCAGACTGTAAATTGCAGTGAACTTAAACGTGTGACCTTGGGTTTTATTATCTTGTACAATGGTAGAAAAAGCATTCAGTTTTTAATGCATATTAAGAACAATGTTTTTTAATAACATTTGCTATTATTTTTTGTATTGTATGAATTAGAATATGAAATGATTTTGTTAGATTTATATCTATTGTGTCATATAAACATTTTGGAAGTTGAAAATAGGGGTACAATAAGGATGGCAACATTTCAGAGACGCTAATTCAGATTCCTTTTTGGTGCTCATGAAACCTTGAGTCTGAAATGCTGAAAGCCTTTTTCTTGTTGGAAGTTGGAACAGGCTGTATTTCATCGAAGCTGTGTATACACCCCCCATGGCACTCTGTCAGGGTTTATGTTTGGACCCTGGCCTGAGAGCTAGGGTTGAGAACAGGAGCCTCATGATTACCACGTCATACTCTCCATCGTTACGCTTCCTGTGTGTGCCTCTGACTCTGGAATCCACACCTGCGATGGCCCCTGTCTCGAATGCAAAGATGTACATCAGCTATACTTTTTAATAGACATGTGCCCATCTCCTATGCCATTGATCTCACTTTTACATGAGTGGCAGGAAAAAACATCCATCGACGTGGCAAGCAAATAAGAATGAAATGTGATGCAAATGCTAACTGAAAGAATTAAAGTTTGTTTGTGTTGAAGAAATTTATATTTTCTGTGACTGGTTTGTGGGGGTTTGGCTAGTCCAACTTGCCATCCAGCTATTTATGGACATGCTTCTCCACAGATAGATGTGATGATGTCACTGCACAAGAGAAGCCAACTTTGCTCTGTCCGTGGGAGCTGTTGTTACACCTGTTCCCAAGCCACAGTTGACTTAAATCGTTGTGCCAGGGGGCTTGACAATAGACATAGTTCATTTATTTTGATTGTAACTCACCACAGACACGTTTTAGCTGTGGGGAAGTGCAGGTTTAGTGGAACTTGGCTTGGAAACACTGAATATAGGACTGAATATAGGCCAGTTGCCAACAACATATTTGAAGCAAACGGTTAATTATGCAAAAGTTGATTCAACTGGGAATGTTTAAACAGTACCGTTCAATTGCAATATTTATTTTGCCATAAAATTAGTCATACTACCTTGTGTGTTTGAATGCCAGGATATAAGTCTTAAGTTTGATTCCATTTATGAAATGTTCTCTCTATTGAATATTCAGTAGTACAGTGACTAATGGATCTCTGTTCAGCTCTGATCCAGTGGTTCTCAAACTTTTTTGGTTGCGCCCCCTTTAAACCTTTAAAAGAATCTGCCCCCCCCAGATGTAAAATAATAATTATTTAATAATTAATTAATAATTATTTTAATGTAAAATAAATGTAACTACTTAATGTTAAATGACTCATTATTTATAACTTATTCAAGTGACAACTCAGTTGCATAGAAACAATTGTATGTTTATTGTTCTAATATAAATCCTTTTGATTTTTGTCAGTTTATGAAAACCCAGATAACTTTATTAATGAAGGATCAAACTGTCTAAGTGAATTAATAAAAATAGCATTTTTGTAATTTGTTTAGCGAAAAAAAACCCTCATAGACTGAAGACGATGCATATCGATCATCATCTTTTATCATCAGGCTCAAGAAACAGATCACAGATAAACTATTAGCTGTGTCCATTTCACATCTTGAAATTTATTTTAATTGGAGGTGTAGCATGAGAGATCACTCAAACGCGTGAGTCTTACGTTCAGTGTGTGAGTTGGCAGCTCTGCAGTTTTCACTCGTGAGTATGGATGCGGAAATACGGTTGCGGCTACTGTTGCCAAAGGTATTGTGGGAAATGTCGTTTTTTTTAAGACACTTTCGTTTTTTTTATTTTGTTTTTTTTGTTAGACACTCAAAACTTTTAAGCTCTCGTGGGACACATTAGATTGCATGGCGGGCCTTGAGTTTGACACTTGTGCTCTACGTCTTTTGGCTGTTTATTTTTTTGTTCTTTTCTTCTCATCTGCTGATGATCTGCGCCCCCTGCCAGGCGTGCCCCCCACTTTGAGAACCACTGCTCTGATCAAAAATCAAATATCATTAAACATATCTTTGGATTACTTTTAACTGCAAGCACCCACTCATTTCAGATCAACCCGCGCTGGTTTCTATAGCCGATAACTGCAGTGGTGTTAACCACATCAACACTGGAAAGGAGTCTTATGGACAAGTTTTGGGTTGCTGTTGCTCGGAGAATAGTACTTGGCTGCCTGTAGTGTAAAACTGGACATTTTGGTAGACTGATTATGTCGCGAGCTTGTTTTTCATGACCTGGGAATGTTGGCTAGGTTACAGTGATGACAACCCTTTCTACTTTGGCATAGCAATAGATTTTGGACCTTTCCATTCTCTCTACCTGTACGGAACAGTTTAGGGGTAGCCCCTTTCTGTTACAATATGATTGTGCACAAAGTAAAATCTATAGAGACATGGTTGAGTAAATTTGACCCTCACTGTTCTGTGCTCAACCGGATAAAAAAGCCATCTAACATAATCTGAGAAATGGCCAAATTTTTATAAATACTCCTAAACCTTGTGGAAAGTCAAAGTTAAAGCAATAAGTTATGGATTATTTTCCATATTGGTTATAGATTGGGATGTGACTTAAGTTCAGAGACATGTAACGACATATAAGAAAATACTTTTATTGCATAATGGTGATAAGTCGCCAATTGATTTTGAATTATTTTCTGAAAATGTCTAGGTGCATTGTTTTTCTTACACATAGCGATGGGTTTTATTAGAAACTGAATTTAATTTATTGAATGTGTAAGTGACTTTTTGGTAATTTAGTGTTTATTAATACATGAAGTTGACTAATGAGTGAGCAATAAAGGCACAGCATTTATAAAGTCTTCTAAAATCCAGCTTTATGTTTTAAAAAGACTCCTATGAGAAGAGAGTCCTTGAGGTCACAAAAAGCGCCAATGAGAAATAAATGAACTCCATGATAGTGAGCACACATCTTGATTACAATGCGGCTGGAAAGCTGACAGTGTTTTATTTAAAAATCAAGCATACAGTCTGCTCTGCCCTGCTGATAAGGAGACTCGAACATGCTCTCCTCCTGCTGCCCCTCCCACTATGTGCGTCAGTGGCACCGCTGGTCTGGTTGGCTGTTGCTAGGTGGCTGTGTGTGAGTGTGCATGAGAGAGAGAACGCATGAGAGAGAGACATTTAGGACCAACACAGCCGGCTCGTTTAGCTGTGCGTGTGTGTGTGCGCGTGTGTGTATACGGCTAAGACAGCTGCACTAAGCTCGGTATGAATTCTGTCTGGGCCTTGAACTGGTCTCCGTCCATCTACAGTCTCACATAGACACATGTACACGCAATACATGTACTTACAAACTGACCGACACCGCAACACCTGTACACTGACTATGATCTTCAGTTGTTGAAAGGTCCAATGGGAGTAGTTCTGATTTGGTCTATAATCATGATTCTTGCCCGATGGATTTTAGCCAAGGTAGGTTTCGTCCGTTTTTCTAGTTGGCTCAGCTTTGAATTCTCTACGATCGAATACTGTTCTTCTTAGGAAGTACTAACCACATTAATAAAATGATTGTTCCTTTTGAAATCAAAAGAGATCCAAATAATTTCCCAGTCCCTATAATCACATTTGGAAAATTGCTAATCAAGTAGGAATGAAGTGGGTGAGGATAACCTAACAAAGTGCTTGCAGAACTTCTCTCCATGGCTTAAGACACCTCTGGAAGATCCAGTTAAATCCATTAAACTATTTTTGAATTGTTGTTCTTCACATGAAGCAACCTCTTTTTAAACTGATCAAAACAAGTGATTGAAGTGTTTCTTGTTGTCGGGGCAGTTGCTTTGCGTTTTGTAATAAAATCTTACGGTTGTGATTCAAATTGTGATGCAATAAAACAAAGGTGCTGGATGGAATTTGTTGTACTGTTTGTAAAAACATTTCCAAATGCAGAAGTATTATGACATTAAAACTGGAGCAATGTAATGACTCGAGTTGATTGGTGTTTCTTTAGTATATTATGTGCTCATGAGCATTACGACTTTAGGGAGAAATTCAACAAGTGTTCACCTCTCTCTTCTACATCCAAGTATAATCTGTTGACCCGTTGCATCTAACAAAGCTTTCTCTGCCTCAACACCGTGCTGATGTTTATTTTCTTGGCCTAAAACCGATTTGTTTTTGGAGTAATTGGATAAGCTGTGATCCATGTTGTCATTATATCTATTGCTATTAGTTCTACAAGGCTAAGTGACTTGATCTAGTGGATTTATGAGATCCAGAAACAAGTAGGACAATCACATGATCGGAAATCGGTCCTGATCACATGGTTTCAGACCGGATTGCAATCGGACGCCACCTCCTGATTTAAACTCTGATATATATATATATACACGGTTGCCAATGTTTCGACTTTTCAAACTCCCTAGGGACTTTTTAAAAAAAAAAATCTAGCTACTCATGCAGCTGTTCCTGGTGAGTTTTAGTGACATTTAGCTGACTGGCTTTACTGACTGTAAAACAATACATTTCGACCAGTCAAGCTTTCAGTCAAGTGCGACTAGTCCAAACATTCATTGTTCATTTAACTAGGAGTAATGTACATTAGAGATAATTGAGCGTGACGCCGCCACTAAGTTAACCCATGTTAACGTCATTGCAGATGTATTCAAATGTGTTTAGACTAGTAAAAAGTATAATTGGTAATCTCTAATTGACTTTCTTACAAGTGCAATTAGAATATCTCTAACTGCCGATTACATTTGTTCCTATCTTTAATTATAATTATAGATTGACAGGTCAAATGTTTAAAAGTTCTTATACCAATGAATCAATGCAATAAACAAAGCAAACCAAAATGCTTATGTTCCCACTGCCTTTTTCTGGGATTACTTTAAAGGAAGTGGTGCTGGTGTTTCCCCTGTTTGAAGGCCTCAGCTGAGCATCCAGAGTCTATGGAGGACGGCTTGTGGCGTGCTACTGTGAAGTCTCCTCGTGAACTGATTGGGCTCCATCCTTCTTCACACAAGCCCTTAACTTGTTTCGCATCCAAATGCTGTGTCAATAATTGGCTTGTAGGCCTGCAATCCTGTTCAAATAGACCACTCAAAGCATTACCCAAATTCCTCAGGAGCTTCATAAGAGGTGGCAATGCTGCCTTTACCACCATCAAAGCAAACGGTATATTTGCTATATCAAAAGCATCTAGAACAACGGTCATTTTTAGTTTATCTCAAATAATGACAATTCAAACGTTATCTTTGAAAATAGAATAATGATGGTAAAAACAAATTTTTGGGCATTAAACTTTATGTTAAACATTGTTCCAAGGCTTTAAACATCAAAGATATTGATGATTGAGAGTAGCAGTGTGTTAGCCAGTTTAGAACGTCCCTAAAATGGCTATTGTCAGTCAATTGATGGTGACAAATTAAATCTATGTTAAAGGTGACTGCATTTGCTTGTTCCCTTCATTTGTCGCACCCAGTCTGTTTCACTCGTGATATACTTTACTTGAATAGGGTTGTTACAATATCCTGCTTTGATGACTACTTGTACCTAGTTGGTTTACTTTGGCGGATCCATTCATTTGCATTAGAAATGAAACATTGGGAATGAGGCACAAGTTGTTAAAATAGTTTCGTAGAACAGAGAGTCTCTATGAGGTATTCAAGACCGATCAGCAGATGACTCATAAAAGAAGGAATCATTGAGCAAACTAGCTGGATGGGTTTGAGTCTCAGGGTTGCCTTAAGCACTGGATAATGTTCTGTCTGACAGAGCCAATGGTGTTTTGAACTGTACGTAACTTGTCTTGTCTGGGAACTAGACTGAGAACAAAACAAGTGTTTCTCTCTATTGTTGATTATTTAATCCAACCTTTAGATCTTTGTCTTATCAAAATCAGTGCAGGCTTAGCAATTTTAATTAACCTTTAGATGTCCGGGGCCACTTTACAATATGCTCTAATAAGTTATAATAAACAGTTTTTTTGCGCCAATACTTGGTGTATTTTTTTTTAAAACAACCCCAGCTCCTTATTTTTATTTTTGATTACATTACAATAATTCCTCAACAACCCTTTAATTAATATAATTCAGAGTAGTAAATTGTCTTTTTTTTTGCTGCAAAAATGTTAACATTTTTTTGACAAGAATCATGTTTTGTTTTATAACAAAACTCAATAGTGTTGAGACAAAATAAAATCCATTCAAACAAACAAACAAACAAACAAACAAACAAAAAACAGGCAAACCCTGAACTTTGTTCTTTTGTGCTTTGTTTTGGACAATAACTTGGGTGAAAAACCCAAGCCATATGACAGGTATTGTACTTCCACTAGATATCCCTTATTTCCACCGCTAGATGGCACTGATGGCACCAATTTGGGGTCTGTAAAATGAAACTGAAAGTCTATTTTTGTATTTTATCTAATTTTAATTTTAGTTCCATTCAAAACTGCATTCCAGTCTTGTAATGTTTGTTTGAAACACAAAATATCAAAGCTAACAACCTTTTTGAAACCTACACATTATGTTTGAAATCAAAATCACCTGTGCATGCAGGGACTTCTAAGGGTTACCAGAACAGCTCCCTGAAAATGGCTCAGAAGAGCGCTTGTGTTTCATATGTTGCCTTTTGTATAATACCATCTGATAAAACGTTACTGACACACAGAAACATTTTTGTTTACCGTTCTTCTTTGTCGTATTCTTATGCAAAGCCAGCAAAAAGTGCTTCTCAGCACTGACTGTTCTTTTCTGGCTATGTGAAACATCCCGCCCTCCTCTAACTTTAGCAGTCGCCGATTGGATATCTGCTCGCATACGTGCGTTTCATTCTCTGACGTCTCCTTTTTCACACATGAAACTAATAATAATACATACAGGAGTTATTAATATAAAATAAGGAACTGAGGTTCATAAGGGCAGACTGAACTGAGGAAAGCGAAACGAATGGTTCGGTTTAAAACCAGAGTATTGTGGCATCCCTAGTACTCATCAGAAATCTTGCTGAAAGCCAAGCATGCATGTACTATAACTGGCAAATCACTGCAGAGTGTCGGGGAGTGCTGTTGCCACTCGTGTGCTCAGCCCATATGGGCACGATGGCTGGTTGCTGACGGGTGTGTGTCATGCCCCGTTCAGCCCCCTGCTCTAGATTACTCACAAGCAGAAACACCAAGTAATGTGTGTAAACACTGTGACTGTTGATGGTAAAATACAGATGACTCCAGGCTTGATGGAGCTGATTGCTGTAACAGAATCTCTGAATGTCATTTGATGGGACCTGTAAGCTGCTCTTCTTTTTAAAGCATACACTTAGAAATTTAGTGCTCTTCTCTTTCTCGTCATCACTTTGGCCATTTTGTCTCATAAGCTGCAGGCCATCAGCCACACTAATACCCCTGACAGAATAATGCCAGCCCAGAGATTACCAGACCCTAGCTTTTCACGTTTAATATCTGCACTTGCACCAGGATTATTCGAGCAAATTGTCTCAATCCCTGGCCTGCAGTAATATGTGGGGACTCTAGCAAGTCGATTTTTGATTTGATTGCTTTTATATATATGCACTACCGTTCAAAAGTTTGGGGTCACCCAGACAATTTTGTGTTTTCCAAGAAAAGTCACACTTTTATTTACCGCATGAGTGGTAAAATGAATAGAAAATACAGTGATCCCTTGAGATACAAAATTTATACATTCCAGAGGCCCTACATGTCCTTTTTTCGTATGTCCAAGCAAGTTTTATTTGTATAATGCCTAATCCGTGCAATGGCTCTAAAACTAAAAATGGAAACACAGAGAAAAGGTAGTTTTTCTTAAATCCTTCAATCTACACTTGTTAATGTGATATAAATGATAATAAAACAGTGAAAACAGAATAAAATAAATGCTAAATAATATGCACACAAATGTGAAAATGTGAGTGAGACAATTTGAGTGAATGACAGAAAACATTGTGGCACAACGTATGAAGTTAACTTTTACGAATTACGAACACCAACACGAAACGAAGCACATGCGTAGAAAGTACCAAAAGCGTAGCGAAGGGATGGAGAGAGCCCTTCTGAGAAGTCGTCATGGGTATGATCTGACCAATAAGAGAGCAGAACTGTTTGTGTTGTTTTGGTTTTTTTTGTTGTTGTTTTTTGTATCCTGAAGCAAAATATTTTTTTGTATTTTGCATTTTTCATAACGTGAAGCATTCGTATCTCGAGGTACCACTCTATAGTCAAGATATTGACATGGTTAGAACTAATATTCATTTGAAATGATAATATTTTTCGTTCAAACTTTGCATTCGCCAAAGAATCCTTTGCAGCAATTACCGCATTACAGACCTTTGGCATTCTAGCTGTTAATTTTTGTGGTAACCTGTAGAAATTTTACCTTACGCTTCTAGAACCACCTCCTACAAGCTGGATTGTCTGGATGGGCACTTCTTATGTACCATAAGGTCAAGCTTCTTCCATAAGAGCTCAATGGGGTTTAGATCTGGTGACTAAACCGCCTCTTCACTGTAGATGTTGACATTGGCGTTTTGCGGGGACTATTTAATGAAGCTAAAAGATGAGGACCTGTGAGGCGTCTATTTCTGTGAGACTCTAATGTACTTATCATCTTGTGCAGCAGGGCCTTACACTTTTCTTTCTACTCTGGTTAGAGCCTGTTTGTGCTGTTCACTGAAGGGAATAGTACACCGCGTTGTTGAAAAACTTCAGTTTCTATACACCTTTGTAGATATTGCACAGCATTTGTGGCTAGCAGCATGATTTAGCACATTATTGTAGTATTTCTGATTAGTTTAAAGTTATTTTCATTGGCTCAAAACTTTTGAACAGTAGTTGTATGTATGTATGCATGTATGTATTTATGTACAGTGGTACCCTGAGATAAGAATGCTTTGAGTTACGAAATATTCAAGATACGAAAGGTCTCGTGCAAAATGTTTTGCTTCGAGATACGAACAATAACTAACATTTCTGCTCTATTTTCCAGTTGTTTGTCTGACATTGTGCTGCGCTCCTTTATGTCGTCGTCCTCGCGCTCCTTTCTCCTATATATATGTTACCAATAACAATCCCAATGGTCATAGGTGTATAAAATCAAACAGTCATTGACATGTCGTCATCCAATAAGTTTTTTTATTTGTTGCCTCATGCTCTTCATTGTAGATGGTAAATATTTAAGATATTTTAATCAACTCTCTTTAAAACAGTCGATTTATTAAAGTGTCCTAAGTTTCTAGGGTTGTTTTAAGGGTTAATGGATTGATAAAATGTATGATTTTTATCGCTATTACAGTTAGGAATGAACAGATACCATTTTTTTAAGGCCGAGTACAAGTACCAATATTTTTAGTGTGGTATTTGCCGATACGATACCTGTTTTTTTGGGATGTGACAGTTTTCCAAGTAATGACACAGTGAGACTAATTTACTACAAATACAAAGACAGTATTTGTAGTAATAACCAATCTGTGACATAACATTGATTTGAAATCTCGTACTTTGGTTCCAAAATGTTAAGAAGGTGACCAAATCGGCCTTTGGTATCGCAGTGTTTTTACAAATATGAGTATGAGTAAATGAGCTCAGTATCGGTATCGGTGCATCCCTGATTACATTTGTGTTTTTCTCACAGTTAGCGAGGGCAGCCAAAACTAATGCGGTAGCAATATCCATTAGACCACAGGTCGCCCCACATTAAGGGGCTTGGTGTTTGGAAACCATTATGTGAACCAGTTTTATTGAATGCATTAATCTTTTTTTCTTTTTTTAATGTATATCTTGAAATATGTGTTGTATATATTTTGCTTATACTTTTTAGACAACCTGTGCATTATGTAATGCATGTGCATTGATTTTGTGCAGTTTGTGTTAACACGTATGAAGTGTTTATGATAAAAACGTATCTAATTTTACTCTGTTCTTTGTTTTGCTTTGAGAAGCAGATGTAAAAGGCTTTCTTTAGCTTTAGCCCTAGGCTTAGTTTTATGCTTTTGCAGATTTATTGGGCTGAGGCTCAAGGCGCGGGAGGGCTGTTAATGGATAAAAAAAATCAAGTATGCAAATCCATTGACGTCAGAGATTGAATTGTGTGCCATCTGGGGACACCCTGACCAGCTCTCTGAAAGCTGTGCTCAAGTGGCTGTCTTTGTCCGTGTTCGCACAGCTTCTTTTAAGGCTATGGCAGTACAGGACATGCCTGCTCCTATGGTTTGAAAATGAACATCTCCTCATACGCTCCAAACGATCTACTTCATTGGGTACACAGCAGAGACGGATTAAAACACTGAAAGGCTGTTCTGTTCGGCAGATCCTTGTGTCTTTGTCCGTAGCATCTTAAAAAAATAAACGTGTTGTACAGTCAAGAAAGGGCTAGTACTGAAGCTACGTGTTCGGCACACAAAGGCCTCTCTTGAGTGCTTTGATCATTGAAAGCTCTGCCCATAGCTCTGAGGCAGCCAATCGTAGATCCCATCTGTTTAATGAGCAGCGGCGTTGGTGTGTGTTCTTGAATTAATCTGTGAATGGCCCTGTATGTAAGCATAATGGACAGGAGAGCAGATTACAGTGGACAGATGAAGCAGCTTTAGTTCACCGAAGCAGCTTTCTCATCCTCCTGCACTGTAAGCGTGTGTATGTGTGTGTGTGCGTGTGCGTGCGTGTGTGTGTGTGTGTGTGTGTGTGTGTGTGTGTTTTGTTCACTCAAGACCTAAAAGTCTTGTGCTCACATTTAGCCTTAGAGCAGCTGCAGTTTTCTCACGTGAATGTTATGAAATTGAAGTTTTAACATGTTGATTGTCCTCATACCTTCTGTAATAGGTATTAGCTCATATTGTTTTGAGTACATTTTGCAAATGAGAATAATGATTAGCAAAGGTTCAACTTCATTTTTTTTTTTCAGAAAAGTCTCATATTTTGTTCATATAATCACAAGTCAATACTAACAATTTGTTCAAGAAATTCTTCAACCAATATAGTTGTTTTAGTAGCAGATGCTGATATAAATTTTGTGAATATTCTATTTTCATGCTAGTAGGATATTATGATTCACTAGAGTTTGTACACGACTTTGATATTGGCTTGTAAAAGTGATGTTTCTAAGTATTTTTTTATATAAGCAAAAAAGATTGGTTGCCCAGGTAGAATTTTTGGTTGTAAAGGGGAAATCATGCAAATATGAGTATTATTAACCAACCCTCATGTCTCAATGATTTTACCAAACTATAAATTCTAGAAACCAATCCTCATGTTTTTATCATTTGCCAAAGTTGAGTTCAGAAAATTTGGTTGCTAGGGTGAACAGTTTGGTTGCTGGTAGCTGACGGTTTTGTTACTATTGTTACGATTTTTTCGAAGTTTTACATTGGAGATATTATTACAGTTTCCCATTTATTTTCAATGGCTATTAGTCAATGGTAAATCATTAACCTCTTTTAGAACCAGGGGTTCAAATATTTGTACACAGTGCTTGGCATGTTTATGCACAGGCTGATAATCCCCACAAATGTGGTTATTTTGAAATTTATATGAGGTTCTTAGTTTGAGGTTTACAGTTTTATATAGTTTGACACCATGCTAAGTCAATGGAACACTCCACAATTCTTTTGGTGGTATCTGAAAATATATATTAACTCGAGTCAGCCAATTTTCACCAGGTAAAAAAAATATGTCTTAAAAAGTAAAAATTTAGATAAAAAGTTTAAACTTTGTGTGTAAAATTTGGGACTTTTGCCTCTCAATCTACTGGCATTGCATTATTCCATGCTGTCCAGCTAATAGTGCAAAAATGTAATAATTAGTAAAACCACGTTTGAAATATTTCTTTGTATTGCTAGCCCATCTCACAAGTGTCACAAATTAAAATGTATGTATGTATGTATGTATGTATATTTATATATAAATTTTATATTTAAATGAGTCTCCCATGATACGATAGTATTTAGCTTTCATTTTTAAAAATTATTAGTAAAATAAGACCTGAGCAATTAAGATTATGTTGAAGTCTTTGTATTGACAAGACGCACCTGAATGAAAGTTCTTGATTACATTTTCTGAATGATCCAAAACCTTTTAGTACCAATGAATGGACTTGTCCACTTATAATTTCTAATAACTATTTAAGAGATTTTTTTTACCCACTTGAAGTTGAAGGGAATCAGCAGCTGTTCTTGTTGTTCACATTCACCAAAAACATGCAAGACTGATTAGAGTGATTCAAATATAGGAAGCTGGTTCGAGATTATTTTCCTGCTGTGGTACTGCCTCAGCCTTATTTGAATATATACTGCTGATCATTTGGCTTGTATATGTGTTTTTTGTCTTGTGACTGAGTAAATGCATTCACTGATGTTTGTTTGTTTGTTTGCTTTTCTTCCCTTGCAGAGACGAGGAGCAATCTCCTATGACAGCTCTGATCAAACCGCTCTGTATATTCGCATGCTAGGTAAGCGCTATCTGCCCTTTTTGACGCATATACACAAGCACAGACATAGAGTAGATGCACCGCTCTTCACTGGAAGTTACCCAACACATTATATAACAGACCAAGGGGATGGAAAATCAACCATCAGTTAAAAAGCTTCTGATAATCTCTTCATTACAGCCACAGCTTAAGTCATTCCTCAATGGAGGATTGCTTAGCATTTCCCTGAATTTTCTTTTGATTTATTTCTGATCGAGCCTCAGCTCTGCTTGATTGCTGACCCAAGGGAGCTTCTCCAGATTTTCTCTGCCCCTAAAAACCTAAGGTTCTGAAAGGCCCTGATGTTTAAACATTAGAGGCAACTAAATAAGCCACAAAGCCCATGTATTTTGGATTAATCTACAGTAGAGAAAGAAGTGTGTGACCCACAGTGATTGATGAACATTTGCCACAGACAAAGAAAGAGTCGGCCTATAAATGTAGTTGTAGGTTAATACGCATGTATGTAATATACGAAAATATTCCATACAGATATTATATTACTTAACATTAAACAACCCTTGTTTGCAATTTCAGAAGTGGCACTTTTTATATCTTGCCACACCTCTTAATGTTAAGGATCTGAGAATAAAGACAACAAAACATTTTTATAAATTTAAACCTGGAGACTAGCTGGATCACTCCAGACTTTGGGCTTCATCTTAAGCCAGGGAAGGAGTGTCTCACCCAACATATGACTCTACATTCACCTGGATATTGTCTCTAAATCTTTCCGAAGCTTAAGACCAAGATCTACACGTGCTTTTTTTTTTTTAAGCATGGTTATGGCCGGATTTCAGTCTTTTCAGTCTTTCATGGTGTAGTATGGAACAAATTGTTTTCTTGGTGACTGTAGCCCCAGCTGTGTGTTCTGGGCTGATTCCTGACCATTAAATACTCCAGTACATGAATACTCAGACCAAAAGATGTGATTCATTTGCGTGAAATGTTTCCAACTCATTCGTACCTCGTGGCATTTTATAATCTCAACTGTGACTGCTAGATGTGAAAATGTAGCAATAATAAATAAAATTAACTTACCATTACATTTTTAGATTCATTTTTTTCTTTGTTTGTGTGCAAATATTCTTTCCTCCTTAAAATATAAACATACCAAAGTTTACCTATTTCTGAGAACCACAACTACAGTAACTTGATTTTGAAATTTTTCCAGATGTTTTCTCAAAAGGACAATTAGACTTAGTCAAGAAAGAATAGAACAATTGCAGTGGGGATATATGTTTAAGAATTTTGTGTAGATTACTTTTAGGATCTAAATTAGAGGTTCAGATTTAACAAAATCATGTGACTCTTTGTGCATCGTAGGGAACAATTTGTTAATATAATAGTTAAAATGATGAAATCCATAAACAGACAGATGCCATCATTAAATTGTTTCAAAAACAAAAGAGTTAAAAAGATTATATTAGATCAAATGTCAAAGTTGCCTCATGGGACCTTACGTTTACTCTGGAAACCACAGAAATGTAGGTCTTTAGTTAAAAAAAAAACCTGACCAAACTCTAAGGATCACTGGCATTGGTTTATAAATGCACAGTTTACACGTCTTTACCAATTTGTTTTGGGAAAAGAATTACAACACTCGTGAGAACTCAACCACAGTTTGTCTGTATTGGTGCTTTTGGTACTGCTTGGTACAGAACATTTGGGTTCAGTATGGATCTCCTGTGTTTCCATTGGTTTACGTTGCTTCAAAGTACCGGTAGATGTGTTAATAACAAGATGACTGTAGCTTTTGGCATTCTCCATCATTATCTGAAAACAATTCTTTGCAATGCAATCATAGTAATTTAATTTGTGTTGGTAAATGACACTGTTGTCTCTTTTCTCAGCCCAATCTGATATGGTTTTTCCCAGTCAGAAAATAGTAAATAGTCCCAATTGCGCTAGGGGTTTCTAAAAAAATAATTGTTATGGTAATCAGAAAAGTACTGGTATTTAGGACTGAATTCAGTGGAGTAACCCTTAAATGCTGAACCATACTGTACCATGCAGTGGAAAAGTGCCAAATGCAAGCAAACTATTGTCTTGGGGGCTTAAAAAAAAACTAAACTGGATTTATTAAAAATCTCAGTAGTACAGGCACTGGTCATATAATTAGAATATCGTGAAAAAGTCTTGATAAAGTAGGTCAGCAGTAGGAAGCATGAAGTGATCTAAAACTTTCTTGTAAATAGCTACTTTGACCTTGGACTTCAGAAAACACAGTGGACCAACCCCAGTAGATGTGGAAACGTTATGCAGGACCTCAAACAACATGGATTCTGTGCCTCCTCTCTTACTTCAAATTCTGAGACCTTGATTTACAAAGTAAATGAAAAATTAATTCCATCAGAGTAAAGGGCTTTTTGACCGCTCAGCGGTAGTCCAGTCTTTTTGTCTTTAGCGCAGATGAGCTGCTTCTAACGCTGTCTCTTGTTGAAGAGTGGCTTAACACAAGGAATGGAACCCATGTTTTGAGTAAGTCCATATTTAGTGGTTCCTGAATCACTGACTCCATCTGCTGTTCACTCTTTGTGAATCTCCCCTACAGTTTTAATGGGCTTTGTTTCACAATCCTATCCAGGGTGCTTTCATCACTATGCTTCCTTTAATCACTATGTTATAATTTTTTTCTTTCTTTTTTTTTTTTAAATACGGTTGGGCACAGAGCACAGAGCTTGTGCAAGGTGTTAATGATGATATTTCTGGCAGCAGTCTTCCCAATGGATGTGTAGCCTACAGAACTAGACTGAGAGGCCATTTAAGCTAATTAGTTGATGGATTAACCAGGTAATTATTTGATTATAATATGGTGCCATCAATATAGAACCATTTCACAATATTCAAATTTTCTGAGGTATTGATTTTGGGTTTTTTATTAGTTGCCAGTTCTCATGATGAAGATTGAAAATATAAGCCAATGGAAATACTGAAATAAATATAATCATATTCAAACTATATGACCAGCACCTGTGTGTATATGTATATATATATATATATATATATAATTTTTTTTTACATTATTTGTTTCTGTTGACGCGCTCTTCAGATGTCAGCACTTGAACATTATAGAGCAATACAAGCAAAAAGCCAGTACCTACCTAACTATACAGAGTGCCTGACTGAGAATAAATACTGTTCCACCTAAATAGTTGGTAGTTTCTCTAAACCCCCCACACATTATAGGTGAGAGACCGCAAATTTAGCCTACAATCGAAATCTCAATTAGTTAAATATTTTAACGTGATTCCGATTAATGAACATATTTAAAATTTTGATAGTGATAGCGGGGTGACTCCACAAGGTAGTGATTTTAAAGGGAAAGTAATAGAAAAATTGACTTGGTCAAATTTGAACGTTGGCAGATTCTGAATGTCGATTTCGATTAATTGCCAAGCCCTAGCGTCACATACTGTAACAAAGGATTCCTAGAAGGTTTTGAAAATGACGATTGAGCCTATTTTCGTTCAAAAATGCAGTTACTATTTAGTTTAGTCATGAAATGTAAAAAAGATGCCAATTCACTGTAGTAAAAAGTTATGTTCAATGACGGCATTTTTAAAAATGATTATTCATATTGATATAAATCAAAGAGAGCTCTGTGGAATAAGGTTTACTTTATTTTTTCCATGACACCCCAGGCCGAATTCCCTGACCCAAGTGTATACCAGAAAATGGTGATTTCACAGATGGCTACAATCACTGCCTGTTTACATCAAGAACAGTAGCAATAGAAGTGAACATAATGGTATGAAAAAGTTACAAGGTTTTATATTTTGGAAGAATATTACAATTGGGGACAGTACTAGCCAATGTGAATCCAGTGTTTTTTACCGAGATTGAATATAAATTAAACTTTACCACTGTTGTGATATAATACTTGTTCTTCGTATTACAAGCCATTTTCGTAGTCACAAGATCTCATCAGGATCAGGTTCAAACAGACCCCACCTATAGAAAAATGTGGCCATATGCTAGGCTAGACCTTCAGAACAGCCTGTAGTGTCGAAAAAAAGACATCCTCAAGCATGTAGCCAAAACCCCAATAGAGCTAATAATTGATCGTAATTTCTTTTTTGCTTGTTTTGTTTTTAAGCTGTGACAAACAAAACAGTCAAACACTCATTGGTGTTTACACCAGGTATGAACCAGCAAGCACTTCTCACCAGGAGAAACCAATCCCGCTCACTCGCTTTCACGGCCTTTTCCCCTTGAATAACTCTTCCACACCATTCCTCCTCAAAGACCTGCATCAGTGGGCACAGGCTAATCAGAGGCATTTCTCACATTCACATGTGTTTAATACTATTTGTGAGTCAGGAGATGAGTTGCGTTCGAGAGGTCTGGCGCACAAACGGAAACCCCTTCATCGAGCGCATTTTGGTTCCAATGTTTAGATGTGGTCTTGCTTTTCCTCGACTCCGTGGCTTTACTTCTGCATGTCCGAATAGCTTCCCGCTGTTTTATTTTGCCGCCTGTTGCATGCGAGACACTTTTGTACGGTCAGTCCAACTCTACGATGTTTTCATTTTGAATTTCATGTTTGTCTTTTGAATTCATTTGACTAGTGTTTCTTTTATGTAATTGTAATTCACAGTTTTGGTATTTTGATAGGGGCTTGTGTAATATTCAAACAGCTGTTTTCAAGTAAGTAAATAACTCTGGTGGGAGGCTGTTTTATTTTCTGTTTACTGACTTTTTTACACGTTGATTACTTTTTACTGCACATGAACTCCAATCAGTAGTGACTGACATGTTGGAGGCTGCCATTATTCAGTGAAAGTTTATGCGTCCCCTCTCTCCTGCTCCCTCTCCATGCAACTACAGACACACAGTCACTTAAACACATGGCCAGAGTGGATGAAAAAGCCTATTTTAACAGATTTGACTGTAAAGCTTTGGCCAGCCTCGGTGAAGTCCCTCTGATTTCCTCTCCATTCTCTCCTGGGCTGAAGCACAAGCTTGTCTTTCTTCCATGTGTCCTCTTTTGCTCCTGCCATCTGAATACTAATGCATAAGTCCCTCTGGCATGGCCCTGCATGGTTCTTCTGTCCCCCTTTCCCCATCCACCGGCGGTGTGTGTTTGTGTGTCTGGTGTCTCAATGTAACCTGCTGGACGTGGTGTTTGCTAACAAACCTCTTGAGGACTTGTGTGTGTTGATGCCTTCTAGGAGATGTGAGAGTGAGAAGTCAGGTAGGCTTTGAACCTGAGCGGAGAGGCTCGCACCCGTACCTGGGCGTCGATTTTCGCACTTTGCACTGTAAGTACTGAAATGAGACGCTCAAGACTTTACACACATTGCTGGCGTTTGTGGTCAATCAAAGCCACTCTTTTCTTGTTCTTCTATGAGGATTACAAATGTTTAAAGCATCAGTGGAGGAGTGCATTTAGAAAGTCCTTTTTTCCATTTTAATAAGTACGTAAATACTGCATGCGTTTCACACAAACCTCTGTAGCAGAACGACAGTGAACTGACTGAACAGTTTAAGGCTTTCTCTCACGTACCCCTATAGCCCTTCCTCTATGCCTACCCCATAACCCCTGAAACTGAAGGCTAAAAAATATGAATCGGGACACCCCTACAAAGCTTTATTTGTCAGTGAAATGGTTCTGTAGGATCAGCAAATGCATCATTCCTGGTGATTAAAAAAGCATATAATCAAAGGAAAATAGTGTGCCATGCATGAGTGTTGGCTTCACACTCCGTCTTAGTTGCCTTCATTCAAAAAAGAGTTGGGACACCCCTTCTCTTCACTTAAACATGCAAAACAAGGAGTAAGGCTAAGGGGTGGAAGGTCAATACTTTAAAGAGAGATTAAGTATCTGAAGTCTGCCTCTTTTGTGCAATAGATTTGACAGTGTGGTGGAATGATAAATAATAATTAACTTTATAAATTTTATTAAACAATAGAGCCTTTAAAGTGATACTTCGATAATTAGTACTAGGGCTGGGCGATATGGCCAAAAAAATCCCTGATTCATAACTTTGAGAACATTATTAATTATAATAGCACTGTAATTCTTTTAATATGAAATTATATTTACATGTATGCATTTTGCAAACACTTTTATCCAAAGCGACTCATAGTTCAAATGTTGTAAGTTCTTGTCTTCTCTGGGGTTTGAACCCACGAATTTGGTGTCGCAGTGATCTACTGACTGAAACACAAAATACAATGTGTACAGTTATAATAATAATAATAATGAATGGATGGATGCCATTTAAAGGCAATATTTGCACACAGATATCTTTGTTCGATTGTATTCCTTATGTTTTCATGAGTTTAGGGCTTGTAATAATATTTAAAAATACATGGAACGTTTATTTTGATTTGCCGTTTGATTCGGCATCTATTACAATCATTTATTTTTGATTTTATGGCAAACATGCATTACATTTTCATGATGGCGGGAAAATCTTACGGGACAACGATACTTAGAAATGTCGCAGTCTTGATTTCTGGTGCCACAGAATTCACCACAGACTGATATCAATTCGTAATTTGAGTCGGAGAGCAAGATGTCGAGTCGCTCTGTTAAAACTGCTGCCGATCACTGCCATTGTTTGTGTACTATGTAATATGTGGCAACCGCAAGGGGTGGAAGGTGAGCCGTGTGCCTTCTACCGAAACAGCTGGCATCGTTTGCATATTACGTTAAAGATAAAAGTCGATTTACATTCAAACACGTCGATGTACACTACAAAGTCGAGTTAATCGTTAAAATCGATTTATCACTCAGCACTACTTGGTACAGAATCAATAATTAAAACAAATGAGAGCAATGCATATAAATGAATAAAACTGTAAGAGCAATAAAATAATACATGATAAACCAACAGTCAAAGGCCATTTAAAAATAATGTATACTGCTAAATGTTTCTGTTTAGTACCTAGGGGTACATAGAGATTGATTTTTGTTTCAATTGAGAACTTTGCTACTTGTATTCTGCCGTTATGATCCTGATCATGTGACATGATCATTTCCACTTCATATATATAGTCATCAAGTAAAAACAGGCACACACAACTCTGTTTCTTGCTTGATATAATAGCCCTATGTTATGAAAGCAAAGTTCCTAATAACCATGTTAGAATAGGAATATAGTCCAATGATGTATGCTAAGCCAACAGTGATATTGGACTGAGAACGGCTGAATAGATTCCATAGCATTAAAACACTACTTTGGGAGAAAGTTAGTCTTTTTAAAAAAGAAAGTATAATTATTTCAGTCTATTATGCGTGAAACAGATTTTGTGGAATTTAGAAATAATACAAAAGTAGTAGTTTTAGGGTAAATATATATTATTAGATGTTTTCAAAGAAAGGTTTCCTCACCACATTGCTTATATGCTGTTTCTTTCTGTTGTATTGCACTTTTTTTCGAGTTATGAAACTCTTTTATTGTGTTTTTAGCTTTTAACAGTTTGTAGGGATGTTTTGGGGATTGAAGTTTGTTTAGGATAAAAGAGTCCCTTCTGGGACCATTGTTGTGTATGATCTAGTAACAATTACATAAATAATCCTCGCGCTTGGTATAATATATTCTTTGAAGTTGTGTGTCTGCGTTACACACAATGTTTTAGATTGATTTCTATGTCTGAGTTTTTTTAGTTTTTACCTTTTTTATTATAACCTTTAGCACACCCCTTCATGCACTCCACTTCCTCTTTGTCACTTCCTCTTGCCAGCCCTGACACACACCATTCTAGTTTTAGACTTAGGCCAGAGATCTCACATCATGTAAATAAGCATTTCCCAGTGCTTTGTTTTAAAATCCTGCAAATTGTATATAAGCACGGACAAAAGATTGTGGAATGTTGTGCAATGCTTCTTTATAAAAGTCATGCAGCTTTGTATTGGTCTGAGGTAAAAATATAAATATCATAGTTACATTTTGTAGAAATTGGAAACCCTTCCAAACTTTATTTGTTCTTTTTTTTGCTCTACCCTTTTTTACCAAATTGATTAACTCAAATAATCTATACTCCTCGCTGGTTGCTGAGGTTTGGTGAATGCACAGGGTGTACATAAAGATTGCCCAAGCTCTTTTCTTCATTTAGGCTGGAGCTTTCAGAGCAGCCTTTTTAAAACCCTTTTAAATAATGGTATAACACGTATAATAATATCTTAGTTCCAATAAAAAAGTACCTCTGTTTAGATGCTAAAAGTGATATTGCTTGTTTTTGTCTTTTATTTATGCAGCCCGTGCTGAGTCAGCAGGTTCGATTCCAGCTCGGAGAATCCGGAGGCTTTTTAGTTTCCAGCGACATCTACTTTCATCCCGCGTGCTGCGAGGAGCACCTCACCTAAATCCCCTGCACATCCTGGACGAGGACTACTGTGGTCAAGCCAAGGTATGCCGCCATTTGCAGTTACAATAAAGTGAAGATTCAACATTTTTATGGAATATTGATTGGTTAATTTTTTTTATTGTTTCATAGTGTATGCTTGAAAAGGTGGGAACCTGGAATTTCGACATATTCCTCTTTGACCGACTTACAAATGGTAATTGTTTGAAGCCTGAAGATCTTTATAGCTTGTGTTGCATCTCAATTCACAATACTGTCCTGGATCATATGCTTTTAAAGAGATCGTAAACCCCCTTTTTAATTGCTTTTAAACACTGTCATTTTTAGAGAGAAGAGCATTTTATCCCAGAGTTTAACAAGTTGTGAAATGACCGATTGGTCAGTTTTGGTGTGTAGTTTGGTTTCCTGGGTGTGTGTGTGTGCGTGCGTGCGTATATTTAAATGTCCATGTTTCATTTAAAAATAACTCATAATTTTTGTCAAGTAAAACCAGCCTCAGATTCAGTTTGTGTCTTATAAATTTCAGTAGAGGTTGTGATCGCTGCCATCTGCTGGTTTAATGTTCCAGGTCCACATTTGAGTCTGGATCCTTAAATTTTAAAACTCATCCATTCTGTTTTCTTTATTTTTAAGGAAACAGTCTGGTCTTCTTGACATTTCATTTGCTGAACCAGTATGGCCTCATCGAGCTCTTCCAGTTAGACATGGTGAAACTGCGTCGTTTTCTAGGTTGGTGCATTTATATTTTCCCAATTCATCCTCTTGGATTTAATCTTGTTCATTTGATTGTCAGTAATCGGGTGGACGTCCTAATCGTGCTGCTTGTTTCTTTTTAAGTTCTTGTTCAGGAAGACTACCACAATCAGAACCCTTACCATAATGCAGTTCACGCTGCTGATGTCACCCAGGCCATGCACTGTTACCTGAGAGAACCCAAGGTGACTGTTTACCGTATTAAATGAGAAACAAATTCCGACTGAGACTATAAACGTTTAATTTTATTTTATTTTTTTTTAGCTCGCCCAGTGCCTCACATCCTTCGATATCCTCTTGGGTCTGTTGGCTGCAGCTACACATGATTTGGATCATCCTGGGGTCAACCAGCCCTTTCTCATCAAAACCAACCACTACCTTGCAGCTTTGTACCGGGTTAGAGCTTGATCCAATCAGATTAAAGTGCATGATTAGCTTCTCAATCCTCTTTAGTAATAGAAGGTATTTGTAAATATGTCAGAGTGGATGAGCCCTAATGATCCCTCTCTCTCTTTCTCTCTCTGCAGAATACCTCAGTTCTGGAGAATCATCACTGGAGGTGTGCAGTGGGTCTGCTCAGAGAAACTGAACTTTTTTCTCATCTTCCAGCAGAGGATAGGTCAGTCTATAGGATGGAGCATTCATTGCCATCATTCTTTAAACAAAATCTGTTTTAAAGTCATTTTTGTTTCTTGATAAACTTGTTTTTTGTATTTTACTTGACCGCTCTGCCAAACCCAGGAAGATTCAGAGACTAAAAGCTTCTAGACACTGATCCAAATATTCGGTCCAAATTTCTCGCAACTACGCGCCTCGATCGAAAATGGAATGCCAATGGGATCTTACACATCTGACCTAACGAGTGATGGCAAAGAAAAAGGATTGGTTTTACGCAAGGACAACAACAAATAAAAGCTGGCGCTTTTGATGACGTGTAGGACGTAAAAGAGCCGCTCGATGACGCTCATCCCACATTTTCTTAGTGACTTAGCACAGGACACAGGAAAGAAATAGCGCAAATCAACTAAATTCTCCAGATTTTTGTCCAACAGCTACCTGTGATCAGTTATCAACAGTATAAACCACTCAATTTTTTTTTTATATAACTGTGCCTCAATCCAGGTTTTAGAATCCTTCAGGGGATGCAGCCTCTAGAGACTATGACTTTGGAGGATCCTCCGAAAGCTTTATCACCTGTTGGTAAACAGGATGTTCTAGCCTCATTCTGACCTCCGTCTGCTCCTTGCTCCATACAACAAAATGACGTACTGGCATTTAGCATACATCACATTTAGTTGGCTACGTGTGTTTTTATAATAAAGCCTATTATGTTTCAAAATGCTAGCATCACTACTAGTATTTAAAGAATCCCTTGAACTACTCACTATTTGCTCAGTATTTTGTGTTGATTCTTTTGAAAAAGGAAATGTAAAGCATCTTGGGGTATCTGAGGTCTCAAAGGATCATAGTATGCATTCTCTGAATTCAGGGGAAAAGAGGGCTCATTTGAAGACCCTTCGAGTTTTCGTGACATGCTACAACCTTCATGTAGCGTGCACTCGGAAGTATGCAGTACAAGTATCGAGACACAGCTTATGTGTTATTTGATTTCTTCTGTTGTCGTCTTCTTCTTTCCTGTTTCCCTGTGTGGCACAAAGTTTATCTGTTGTACTGCAAACGCCATCTTGTGGCAGGGAGCATCATTGCATCAATATTTCCTCGACCCAGACGTAGAGCACCCTGTTGAGAACTGAAGATTTATCCAAATCTCATTTTGGATCGGTGTGTAGAGGCCTTAACTCATAAAACAGCTTCTTTCCAAGACTGAGATCTTGTAAAACAATAAAATAAAACCCATTCACTACTATAAAGAGGTGGCATTAGCTGTTTAGGTCTTATGTTTGTAAAATTTCTGACTAGTGTTTCTGTCTCTTCTAGCTTGAGTATAGAGAGGCAGCTGGGGTCACTGATTCTGGCCACAGACATTAGTCGACAGAATGAGTACTTGTCTCGCTTCCGGACGCACCTGGATGAGAACAACCTGTGTTTGGGGAACGCTGCTCATCGACATTTCCTTTTACAGGTGCCAACATGAAGTCTGTTTTTTAGTATTGCTGTACATATTTTATAGGGGTGTAATGGTTCACGGGGATGTATTGAACCGTTTCGGTACGGTTTGTTCGGTTCGGGACACTTGCGTAACGTTTTGGTATTCGGTATTTGTATTAAATAATATAAATGTATTATTAGCGCGATATTAAGTGCAGCGGAACTATGTTCCTAGGCGAGTTTCCGCACGGACGCTATTGAGTGAAACACAGTAGCGCTGCACGAGTAGCTGTGAGAAATGGACACAGCGAAAGAGAAGCCAGCGCTTGAAGACACCTCACTACGGTCTCTTGTTTGAGAACACTTTGACTTCTCTGTTAAAATACATAACGGAGATAGACGAGTGGATAAATTTAAAGTTGTATGACTACTTTGTTCCACGGAGATCGGGCAGGCAACACATCTAACATTTTTTTCTGCTGGAGGTATTGTCACTGCAACCAGATCTATGCTCTCTTCAGAAAATGTGGATAGGTTAATCTATCCTAACTAGTTGCAGTATTTCATTTTTTATTTAAAAAAATGTGCTTTTCTTTATAAAGAGTGCAATTTATTTAAAATATCACCCCAAAGTGTCACTTTTATTTATTTTATGCAAGAATTCTATTGTGTATTGGCAGCTTTTCAAAATAAAGATTATGTAAGTTCTTATTGTTTTGTACCGAACCGAATGACCCGAACCGAGCTCTCCAAGACACTGTACCGAACTGAATACGATTTTAGCGTACCGTTACACCCCTAATATTTTATTATTGGTGGAGCTGGAAAACTGCCTATAGACTCTAAATGATACACAATTCTTTTAGTGTTGTAATTTCACCTAAAATTTTCACTTCTGAGCTGTTCCAAACCGTTGGATAATATTTATATTTCTTATTAGAAGTGCGTAGTTGGACAAAAAAATCTGTGGCTTCAAGAATTTCTAGTTTTAACACAGAAAATGAAGTAGGTTTAACCCAAATGATTGAAGGGTTTTTTTTGTAAAAGTTTCTGTCTTAAATTAGTGACTTAAATTGGTGTTTTTAAAGCCAAAAATCAATTAATTTAGTTTCCTTAGTTAGCTTGCTTATTTTGTTAAAAACAATTTATTTGGATGGCTAGGTGGTTAGTAAATGGTGTAAATGACAGTTTTGGGTGATCTGTTCCATTAGGATGATGGTAGATCTTTATTGGTAAGTTGAAAAGTAAACACACATGTTGCTGCTTCTCCAGATGGCATTGAAGTGTGCTGATATCTGTAACCCTTGTCGGCCGTGGGAGCTCAGCAAACAGTGGAGTGAGAAAGTCACAGAAGAGTTCTTCCACCAAGGTTTTCACTGCTCACCATCACCACAATCTCCATTTGATCAGTTTAGTGAAAACGTGAATCACATCGTTGTCTTTTTCCTGTTTTAGGAGACATTGAAAAGAAGCTTAAACTTGAAAACAGTCCCCTGTGTGATAGTGAAGCCAACACCATTGCCAGTGTTCAAATGGGTGAGAACTAGATGATTCATCACAAACTCAAATCCGCTTAGATTTCTCTCCAACTGGCTCAACAGTGGTGAACAGACTACAATCTCAATTGATAAACCCATCACGTCAGCTGTAAACACAATTTGTGAAAACCTATTCAAACTTGTGAACGTGAATATCTAAAATACACAAATGTTAAGCTACGTATGGAAGGTGCGGTATGCGATCTTTGTGAGTTGATGTTGATGTCTGAAATCAGGGAAACAAACAAGCCCCCTGACCAATGGCTTCCATGTTCGCAGGACCCCCTCTTCGCACATTAGTGTGTTAGACGACCTAAGTTTTTCATAGATTAATTAAATTCTTTACGCACATAGAGGTCGTAGGCTCTGTGATTGATCCGTTTCGTAGTTCATGGGAGTAGCCCATCCGTTTTTCTCCAATAAACACTAGGTACAAGAATAAACACACAAAAAGTCTCAGTTGAAGTTTGAATGACAATTACTGTTTTCCACATCAATGTACTCAAGCTCCAACTCAGTACACTCAGTTTCTGTCGCCATTGTTGTTTTCTGTGATAAAACTAAATGCGAGTAAAGAAGAGATGGCGAGTAATAGAAACTACACTGCTAACTAGTGATTGACATGGTACCACTGGCCAGTTACACATGAAAATGCTAGATGCAGAGTATAAATCCAGTTTAAGTGTAAATACATTTTACCATTTGTAGGAAACTCTTTGAACTACTGATAGAGAAAACCCAAGAAATGTTTTTTTTTTCAGTACTGTTTAACTTCTATGCTATTTACTTATTTATTTAGTCAAAGATGCGGTATGTAATATCTGGGAGTTGATGTTTGAAATCAGGAAAACACCCTTCCCCACAACCAATGGCGTCTCTGCATTTTTGAAAGTTCTGATTACGTTTTGAAATTATATTTATCATAAGAAAGCACAATCTCTCTCTGCCCCATGCTAGCTGTTCTTGTGTCCTTAAAGGGCTGAGACTGCCACCTGTTTCGAGTCTCATTTTTTGTTTTTATGTGGAAAAAATGGGAATGTACAGCTGCGCAAAATATGTTTAGGTCTGGGTGTGACTTGGCTTTCGATAACAAACATCAAAGATGAGTGCCTAAAAACAGCTGATAAAACGCACAGAAGTGAGGCTGTAACCCCAATTGTAACTGCATCGCAAAAAAAAGGTCCAGGTCCACCATTCTCCAGCTCTCATTAGCTTTCTGGAGGAAAATGCCTGTTTCAAAAAGAAAGTTTAGATGTGTCGGTTTTTGATGGCCAACCCACCACGCGAAGCCAGAGTTTAGCTTCATCACGGGGAAAGCCATGCATCACCCCAGCACCACGGAAACAACACTTGTGAACCATTCGGAACTCCAAAATAATACGTGTCAAGAGTTACGCGTCTGTAATAATGAATATACTGCGCGCATCTGCTTAATAGAGGGCAGGCTCATGACGTTTTAAAAGACAAAGACGCATCATTTGAAAATTATTTTCAAACAGGAATGAAGAAATTGCGAACAAGATGGAAATTAAACAGTTTTATGCAATTTAACAATTTAATGCAACAGATAATAAAATAGTCATAACTTATGTTCAACACATGTAAATCATCTCGTGTATCGTGGCTATGTAATTATCTTCAGCACTGAAAAGCCAAACTCAAGTTTATCCGTGCTTTATCATACTTTTTTTATTCGGTTTGTTGTCCGCAAATTTTAGCCTCTTCTCGATAATATGTAGTAATCACAGCCTTGGTGAATAAACACCGCTTCATGAATAAACACACACACCTTATCGCTGATTGGCTATTACATCTGTTTACATTTGATTGCTTTCCAAGCTTTTTCAGAAATCGCATACCCCACCTTTTATTTGTTAAGTGAATGCCACGCATGTTTGCAAGAGGAATGCATCAGTATACATCAAGTTCCTCTCGGCGTCTTTTCCTTTAGGGTTCATGTCGTATGTGGTGGAGCCTCTTTTTGTGGAGTGGGCTCGTTTCTCAGACACCCGGCTCTCTCAGACCATGTTGGGTCACCTGGGGCTGAACAAGGCCAGCTGGAGCGCCATGGAGCCAGAAGCCTCGGGCAGCTCAGAGGAGGGCGACTCTGAACTGGGCCGATGCGCAGAAGATCCCTGCTCCAGAGCCTCATCTCAGGGAAACCCAGAATCCTGACCCTCACAGCAACTGTCTCCAAATAACCACTCTCGATTCTCTTCTGCTTTCCTCCCACTTAATTTATTTCATTTTAAACCCTCATTTACCATTCAACATAGAGCAATACATAGATACCTCATTTGGCTACTGCTGCATTTTTTTGTTTCTTTTAATTATCGTGATGTATTTATTTAACCTTATTTTTCCCCTTCGGGCGTTACTAATACAATGCTTTGTTTAAAGACTGTAAGGGAAGATCGGAACCCCCCCCCCCCCCCTCCTATGGCTTTTAAGTGCCATTATGAGACATTGAATTGCTCTGAAAGTCACCTTGAGTATTTATAAGACATGTTTTTAACACCGCTCCAAGAGACGGACGGACGCTGAATGCGAGTGTGTGAACATGTGCTAGTGCTTCTGCAAATCAATCTTCCTCCTTGTGTACAAAATGACAAATGTGAAGAGCCCAGTCCTTTGCTGCCTCTGAAGACTGTTTACATGTTTTTTTTTTTAAACCAATCATGTTAATTCTGTGATTTATTGCCTTTTGAAGCACAGATGTGAAGAACCACTTGTACATTTTGTTCCTAAACATAACTGCTGAAGATCGTGGTCATCATTGGGACTGCAAATCCGCCATACCAGTGCCATTTGTGCTCCATTGCATGTTTTCCACCCTTTCAGTTTCCAGTGTATTGAAGGCACCAGACTTCCTTGGAAGAAGGATCATGTCGCAGGATGTGTAGCTGACCAGACTCCATGGATTCTGCTCAGGGTTTCAATGACCTGCTTATTGGGTGCCTTTTGTAGGTAGCCACACCATCTCTTTCCCTTCCTCTCTGTACTTTGTGAAGAAAGGTGTGAGAATGTCTCGAAGCCACTCTTGTCTCTTCAGAAGACTGCTACACAATGCCTTAAATCTATGCACAAAGCTAAGTGACCAAACCAGCTGTCGTTTTCACTCATCACTTTGTCCATGTAGTGCACTGTCTGACCCTCAGCCATTTTGTTGTAGACTTGTTTTTTAATACAGATATTTGGTTTATTAATTTGACTTTTAACATTGAACATTCCATGTTTGTGTATAATTTTGGGTTCTGTACAGAATGGACTTCTTGTGCTTCTCTTGATATTTGGAGAGAGAAAAGGTGCTTTATTTTAGGTGATTTGTATTTTTTTTTTGTTCTAAGTGCTGTAAGACTGTTGATTTAAGAAAAAACTGTTTACAGTTTGTTGTAACAGCCATTTTTGGGGAGACGACCTATGTGTCAAGCCATTTTGTAAAGGCTTTGCTGTTTAATCTTTTGATACATACTTGTTGCAATTGCATTTTTGATGAATAAAACTTCTCAAACTGTTTTTCGGCCTAAATGCATAGTCATGCCAGTGTCGTATAAACACTTTAAAATTTATTCAACAATTGAGTTCATTCAACAGTCTTAAATCAACACATGCAACAACAGCAGAAATTGTAAATTTGTGCAAAAATGTGCAAAAGACCACAGCCTTAACAGTTAAAACACCCTCAATAATCCTATGATGCATTTACATATAATCAAACAATGGTGACTCTTTTCAAATAAAACACTTCTATATTTTAGCGGTTTTAAATCAATAGAGGTTAAAATAAAGTACACATAGCATTATTATGCCACAGGAAAAACATCATCACTGTGCATTTTGGTCAAATGAAAGATCTGTAAATTCAATGAATGCTCCTCTTTTGTAAAAATAACCAATACTCCAACTTTTTCACATCTTGAATGTATCCAGCTGTTCTTTTATTCACACTTTATGCTCATTCAATGTGATTAGACCAGAAACATGTCAATGCATTTGACTGTGTTAGAATGTCTAGAAAAATATGAATAATTTTGGGTGGATTAACCATTAGTGTATCATTTCAGGCGTTATCACAGTAATTGATTGCACTGGAAATAATTGTGTTGAATTTGTTTAAAAAAAAAAGACTAAAAAAATGAAAATATTTTAAAACATACACAACATATTAAAATTATGACAGTTTGCAAATGCCACTGAAAGCACTATGGTCAGAGTAAAATAATGCTCATTTTTACTAGTGTTCATAAACTCAAAAGTCTTTTTTTAACTATTGCAATTTGACTTCTGAAATTAACATATTCAAGCCTCGCAATGTTAACTTTTAAGTTTAACTGTAAAACTAAGTTAAACGTTTTAAGTGGAACTAATAGCAATTGTGCAAAAATCACACTGACCGACTGCAGTGTAAAGCATGTGCATGTTCACCAAAGTAGAGGTTTAGCCAGCGTTCAAAATTACACGCCATCCCATTCACTCCATTTGCAAACGTTCCTAAAGTTGTAAAGTTCCTAATACAGCTTTTTCCGTCCGGTGGATTTCAACATATGCTGGCCAAACTGAAACAGACAATAGTAGAAATGACAACTAGAAATGTGTTTGTTTTAATGCATTTAACACTACCTACCAGTGGTGTTTCCACTTGGGTCTTGTTTTCTTGAATGGGCGAATTGAAGGTGCTGTCGGATTCACTGTCGCACCGGTACCGATGAGCAAACTTGCGTTTCAGGGCTTCTGCGATCATTGCTGCTGCGTCGGTGGGTTCGACTGGCTTGGTTTTCATGTTGTCATCGTCTTGACTGAGGGAACAGCACAAATGAACCGTCTGGGTAAGTGTTTACCATTCACCTTGCATTCTATTTCTGTTCTGCAGGACAACACAGACCTCTTCACTGAGCGCAGCTTGACTTTTCCCATGTCTTTCAGCACATCTAACATACTGGGAAGATCTGTCTTTTTAGGTGCCAAATCCTGCACCATGTTCTGCTCAGCCTTGATCCCCCTGCGCTCTTTGATTAGATCGATGGCAGAATAGGCTCTCTGTAAGCTAGGAACAGGACAAGGTGGTGGTGGTGGTGGTGGAGGAGGAGGCGGGCACTGGAGCCAGTGGAAAAGATAGAGGAGGACCCCCAGGTGCTGGAGCTGAAATGATACAAATTTCCAACAATTCCACAATATTTTTTAATAATTTCCCAAGGGATGTTTAACAAAAACAAGATAAAGTTTTGACATTATTTCGTCTAGAGAAAGTCTAATTTCTTAGATTTGCCTAAAGTAAAAGCTATTCAAGTGTCAAAGACTGCAATGAGAAGCATTCGCAAGATGTTTAAAGAGACCAACACAGTGAAGAGAACAAGATGGTCAAGAAGTAGAAAGCGAATGATTTTTGTTAGAAAGAAAGCTAGTAAGAGAGGTTTCTTAATACTCAAAAGCAAATGCCAAGACACCAGTGAATGACTTTCCAGATTTGACTGTCACTAGAGCGCTGCAAGAAAGATTCTACTTCTGAAGAGGAGCCAGAATTAAGTTTGCTTAGGACAACCTGGGAACAAGTGATGCATACCGGAACAAACTAAAATTTTTGGCCAGGGATGTTGCTTTTGTTTGGAGAAAGAAGGGGGAGGCATTCAACCCCAATAACACAATTTCCACAGGGAAACATGGAGGTGGGAGTATGATGCTGTAGGGGTGTTTAAGTGCGATTGGCACAGGGAAGCGCATCAGACTTGAAAGAATCATAAAAAAGGAAGATTACTAGATGTTAAAAACAACTTACAAAAAAAATATAGCATAATAGCGACCCAAAGCATACCTCACTTGAGGTAAATACCCGCAAATGAGAAAAGTGTGTGTACCAGCCTGCACAAAGCTTAGACTTGAATTTGATAAAAGAAAAGTCTGTGGGGGAGACTAAAGTCCAGAGTTTGTCTCAGATGCCCAACAAATCTGGATCTGCTTGGGAAATCTGTTCAGGAAGAATAGACTACTGTTTCTCAGAACTATTAGCAAATGACTAAATGCTATGAATACAAACGGGATTCACCAATGACTATTAACATTTTTTTTTGTTTCTAAACATTACAATCTTCCTGAATCTTGGACTAATTTTGTTTTCATCTGTAAATTGACCAGACCTGAGGACTGAGTACTTTGCTCTTGTGCCTGAACGATCTGAGCGATTTGAGCTCTGAGTTTGGCGAGCTCATTCTCCAGAACGCTGATCTTCTGAATGGCTTCATCATTGATGACCGTCTGGCTTTGTGGCGCTGGTTCAGCCTGATGCATGCTGGGTAAAGATCGTTGACGTCTTAGTGGCCTGTGTGGATGGGTGCGGAAGAACAACCCTGAATCTTCTTCAAGCCTGCAGAACATACAGATAAACACGATAAGCAAACAGGTTCACCCTAAATTACACTTTTATCCCAAAATAAACAAGAACCAATGACTACAAAATAGCTTGTGCTTTTGAATACTAAAACAAATGAATCGACTTATTCTTAAAATGTATTGTACCTTTAATAAAAGTACAGTAGCTAGAAAAACTTACCTATTTCTATCAAGGCTGTCGGTCTCGTCTTCCTCATTGATCCACCCCACATCAGCAAGTGTGGCCACAATTCCATTTGCCTCATTTGAAATGTTGAGGAAACTCTTCCCTGCTGAGAATGGCTGCAACTACGAAGCCCAAAGACCAGTTAATAATTAATTACACTAATTCCTCCATAACATTTCTCAAATTTCATGACAGCACCAAATATTTTCACTGGTACGCGAACATAAACAGCACCAGGGAAACCAGTTTAAACACCATACAATCATTAATGAATGGTAACAAAATAAATCAGAGCAGGACATCAAAGTGAACAGGAAGTGTGTACTGTGTATTATTATTATTATTATTAGCTTATTGGTTATTATAAATCACTTCTAATTACTTTGAAGCAGAAGCAGAGAACTGACCTAAAGAAGAAATGCTGCATTCCTGACACTCAGGGCAGCTGGAAGGAGAGGCAGAAAAGAGAGACAGATATAAAAGATTCAAGGTGAGTTAACTGAAGACATCATTTGAGGGCATCACAGATGTAAATGGATAAAACTGGTTTTGTGATCAATTTGTTAACTGTGAGTGTGAGCACAGAGTTGGAATGGAAATAGAACAGAAAATGAAGATACAGCCAAAGGATATGTCTACTTCAATAACGAAATAGTGGAAAGGAAATACTGTTGATTTTGACACGAAAGCCAAAGTTCGGATACAATACAAATAATGAAATGCACTTGAGCGAAAATAGAAAATTAAGGATGTGTATTAAAAGTAAGCAAAACAATTAATAGATTTTCTTGTACTACCTGAAAATGGACACGGGGACAAGGTGCCAAGGGTAGATTTGCAGCAATTCTCCTAACAATACTTCTTGACGATCCATAGGACTTTGTTGAGGAACCTAAAGCCTATCAGACACACATTTTGATCGTATTGGTCAATAACCACATTACAGGCAATATTATTGAAATAAATCTAATTATGAATTTACCAGATCCATTTCTATTCTGCTCATTTCGTCAATCAGCTGGGACTGAACATCTTCCTCGAATCAAAAACTGAAACAATAGCCAAATTTATCATTTAATACTTGATGTTATGCTTTATTCGTTCCCAGCTCCTTGCATTTTACAATTATCAACGTAATTGTCATAACTCAACATTACTCAAAGTTCTTACGTTAAGTAAACTATTTAAACTTTTAGATATAAGTTATTATATGATATAGATATACGTTATTTTTATTCTGAAAAAGAGCATGAGTTTGAGATTAAAAAAAAACATCGTACTGGTGAACTGTACCAAACTTCATTAGAAAGGTTAATTGAAAGTCGTTTCTTTCACTTGTTTACTAAGAGAGCAGATACCATGTTCCGATAGAAATCGACGTCTTACCTAACCAAAGTGAAATTTAGTTAACCGCCTTTTCTCTGGGATAAGCTAAACGATTTCAGATTTCTCACCAGTGTTTTCCACCGCTCCTAGCCTCCTACAACACTGGAGAGAGAGCGTGGAAAGTGGGAGGAACTTTTTTTGCAGTATCCAATAAGATTTTGAGAATGTAATAAACCGGAAGTATATCCGTAGATTGGCGACTCTACTGGCCAATAAGAACTTAGTTATCGTCAACACGCAGAAGACGCCCCTCTGGAAAATATGACATTTTCATTCTTTTTTTCAAAATTAAATGTTTTTGTTAAACTGAGGAAATAACTTGAAATATATCAGTAAACGCCGAACGGGTAAATATTTTCATTATTTAACTAGCATTTTTTAACATTTCACTTTAAGGTAGTATTTTTTTCACTTTAATACTGTATTTTTTTAAAAATACTTTGTCTTTCATTTTAAAATAATGAAATATAACTCAATTCTATATCTAAGACGAACCCATTTAAATGTCACCTCTATTTAAATGTCTTCAGATTTTAAGAACATTTGGTATTTTTGACCCAAGAGAAAACATTTTCAGGAATTCACAAGAATTCAAGAGAGTCCTTCAGCAAAACCTCTTTCAATTGGTCAAATAGCGTGACCTCAAACCAGTGTCCTCCAATCAGTCCGTCTAAATCCAGGAAGTGTTAAACAGGCTGCTAACAGCGCCGCAGATAATGGCCAAATATTTTTGAGCAGGACAGCTGTCACAGACACATTTAATCAGTTTTTAGTTTGTGTCCTTTTCACGCGAGCTTCCTCCAGTTTGGTTTCCGTCAGAGTTTTTTGTTGACCGAGGATTTTCTCCATAGACCAGAGAAGAGCTATCCGAACAGAGGAGCGTCCGGGGCGTGTTTGCTGTAAGGTTATGCGTGGACAATAGTGCCACAACACACAAGGTTAACGAGATAGAAAGCCTATCACAATTAAACCGTCTGTCGGGACATTTACTTATGTTTGTTTTTAACATTTTAATATTTGCTATTTTGGAAATATCTTCTCTCAGTCGTCCCTAGCTTAGCTAGTGTTTATTAAAAGACGCGCGAATCCATTAGTGTTTAAATTGTGAAGGAAAGATGAATGTAACGCGAAAGCTTCATATTTGAGTTTAAGTGCTATTTTGTGTCCGTGTCTGCAATTTCAGAATGTGATTGTCCTGTGGTAGCGCGTTAACGTTAGCCGGTTAGCACAGGCCCTTTAAAGGCCTCGTTTAGCTCTGTTGCGCTGTATCAGGCAGTACCATGGTGGGGTCACACAGTTCACGAGGAAAAGAGGCAAGAATGAGCCACCTGTGCTATCCTCAGCTGTTAATCAACACGTTTGGATGCACGTAACAATTCGTGATGAATGAGTGACGTCATTAGAAACATTTCTGATTTATTCTTTAATTCCAAAGACAGAATACACTACTAGCTGTTAGATTTACAGAACTAAGCATTCGAGGATACATTTTCACTGCCGTAAAAAATACTAAAGTAAAATATTTATTAAAATGTATACAAACATTTTTTTAACCCCAAAGTTTTTCACCAAAGTCACATTGTAATCAAAGATGAGAACAATTTTCAGACTCTATTAAATCCAAGCATATATTTTACCAAGATTTGTAGACCTATTAGTATAATATACCGTTTAATACAAATGATTATTTGACCAGAACAAAAAAGGCTTTTCAGGAAATGTTTTCATGAGGGTGTATGAAAATGTTTTTAGTTAGGGGTGTTACAATATAATGTTGTGCACAATATATCGCACAATACTTGGAGCTACTGGGAAATATTGTCATGGAGCCGATGTGTTTTTGCTTCTTGAAGAGATTGTGAATCTAGTCGCTTCTGAAACTTCTTTACTGTGTCTTCTTGTTTTATGTAATATTTACTAGGAGACAATTAACCTTAACTCCCATTTTAAATGAGAAGGACAAACTTAGCTCCCTCCATCACTTAGAGTAAAAAAGATGACTTAATGTAAACATTAATACTGCTCCCTAGTGGATGAATAAATAAAAATATTTTCATTGGTGGTTCATTATAGAAACGGTTTTGATAGTTGGTTAAAAAGAGTGTTATGAAATATTGTGATACATGTCATGTTGAGGACAATATCGAGGTCGTGTCGTGAGCAGAGTATCGTTACACCCCTACAACTGTTACATGTCTAAGATGACCAAGTATTGTTGCTTGTTTGACACAGCTTGGATCGGTGTGTTTCTTGTGCATGGCTGTTGATTCGGCAGCACCATGAGTGGGGGGGAGCCTGATGCCCTGGCTGTGGTCAATCAGCTGAGGGACTTAGCTGCTGACCCCCTCAACAGGAGAGCCATTGTTGAAGATCAAGGCTGCTTCTCAGGTCTCATACTGTTCCTGGATCACCCTAATCCCCAAGTCGTCTACTCAGCTCTATTGGTAAGTTCCAGTCATTTGTTGCATAAAACTTTCCACCACCATATCACTCGTTCGTTTTTGAAGGAGGAGGATTCTTATGCAGAACCTCCTACTAAAGAAAAAAAACTGAACAAAAAGTTGGAATATACCGTATTTTTCGGCTCATAAGACGCACCGGCACATAAGACGCACCCAATTTTAAAAGAGGAAGATCTAGAAAAAAAAGATTCTGAACCAAACACTTTTGTAAAATATTTTATATCAACCTGTGTAAAAGTTAACAGCCAAACATGTAACATGAACAGACAGTAAACAGTAAAAGTAACAAAAAAAAGGCTGTAATGTTTTTCTTTGCTCCCACTCATCATTCTAAAGTCCACCATTCGTTATCACCATCACTGTTCCAGTGCAACATTGTCACTACATTACTAATAATAGCTAGTAACATGGTCACTACATTACTAATAATAGCCAGTAACATAATCACTACATTACTAATAATAGCCAGTAACATTGTCACTACATTACTAATAATACCTAGTAAGATTGCCCCCACATTAGTAATAATACAGTGGTTCTCAAACTTTTTTAGTCGAGCCCCCCTTTAAGCCTTTAAAAGAATCTGGGCAACCCATGATGTAAAATAATACTTATTTAATAATGAATTAATAATTATTTTAATGTAAAATAAATGTAACTACTCCTTAATGTTAAATAACTCATTATTTATAGCTCATTTAAGTGGCAATTCGGTTGCATGGTGTTAAGATACGATCCTTATGCGCTCTTACCTGGTTAGCAACACTACCTAATTGCAGAGCACGTTACTTACGTTTGTTATCTCGTATGTACATGTGTGAGATGTACCGTAGAGAGATGATTTGAGTTTGAGTTTATTAAAGAAAAGTTTCAGTCATTGAGAGCGTTTTGTTTTCCTCACGCGAGCAAGAGAGAGAGAGAGCTCACGGCAGCAGTTCCGGTCGTGAGTATGGATGTGGAAGCACCATTGCAGCTACCGTAGCCAATGCATTGTGGGAAATGTAGTTTTTTTCTCGTTTTCGTTACGACCGCGCTATTGCAGAGATGGGCGATGACGTTAGCGCGCAGCGCTGGGTGTACAAATATGACCGCGGCTTCGGCCTAGCTCCGGGGCTCTTTTACGTTTAATGTGTGAGAAACGGCAGCTCTGTAGCTCGTGAGTACGGATGCGGAAGCACTGCTGCGGCTACTGTAGCCAAAGGCATTGTGGGAAATGTAGTTTTTTTTCTCGTTTTCGTTACGACCGCGCGATGGCAGAGATGGGCGATGACGTCAGCGCGCAGCGCTGGGTGTACAAATATGGTCGTGGCTTCGGCCTAGCTCCGGAGCTCTTACGCCTCTCATACGGCCGTGACCGGACTTTGCGGCGCCCTACATTCGGTCGATAAGACGCACCAACTTTTCCCCCTCAGTTTTGGGGAAGAAAAAGTGCGTCTTATGATCCGAAAAATACGGTAATCGTAGCTAAGATGAGGAAACTGAAACCAGAGGTACTAGTGTGTACAACTTTGAGTGGCTTTTAATGGGAGGTCTGTAGAACTAACGACACTTTTGGAACGGCCTCAAGAGGTCAGTTGGGAGAGCAAGATGTTGCTGTTTGCATGCAATGTATTTGATGAAAAAATACAAGTATCATTGATTTTATATGTTATAAAATATGCGTAATTACAAGAGATGGATAAATAGGAGTATTTAGGTGATGTTGGAAAAAAAACTTGTATGGTCATATATTCACTTGCATTTGTAAGTTTCCGTAGTTTAGTGAAGCACTGGAAAGCCCTAGCAGACGTGCCCGTACTTCTGTGACGTGCTTTTGTGAAGCCATAGTTAAGAGGGCACTTGTCAATTCAAACCAGAGGCACCTGCTAAAACACAACAGCAGCTCATTTTTAGTTCATTTGCACTTTCAGACACAGTGTAAACCAAAGTAAAAATTACCTGCTGTAAAATTTACCTAAAGTTTGTGGCAACAAAAGAAAGCAGCACAAGCAATTTTTTTCTATCACTTTGCATCTGAGAAGAACACCTGCTTCGCATTTCGTCGTTCTGTTCATATATGGGTAACGCTACCAGCAAATTAAAAAAAAAAATCTTTCTCTTTTTGGCTTAAAACTTGTAATTACATTTTGATTTACTTTACATTTTTACAAGTGATCTTATTATACTGAAGTAAACAGATCAGATTGGTTGTACAGGAAAATGAAAGTATGTTTACAACACTTTTTGTATGTGTATTGTGGAATAGATATTACTTTATGAAATATTTGGAACATTTAAATTTGAGAAATCGAGGTTGAAAAACGTAGGAAGTAGTGTGATGCTACATGGGAATTTATTTTTTTTTTCACGCTTAAATCTTTGGATAATGGAAGTAAATAACTACTTGAAAACATCACACAATTCAATTTGAATGTAAGGACATCCATATTTTATTTAAATGAAGTCTGTTGTATAAGTGCTCACCCAGCTGTAAAATCACATCACATGACTGCCACCTGCTGCCCAGAGCTTAGTCCTAGTGTGACTCCACAGAGACATCTGGATTTGATCTCTGTTCCCAGGAATGGAATTGTCCTTCCATGGGAGCAAGAACATTATCATCCTGACCTGCAAGGCCTTAAAAAGTCCGAAAGCCATGTTTCAAAAGTCTTATAAGTGGAATTGTGAAAAAAAAACATTGCTTCTCTCTGCTCTTCTTCTTCTCTGATGATAAAAACAGGAAGTAATCAATATAAAGCATTGATATATAGAACTTTATGTTTTATAAAGCAATGTTATTAATTTAATATGGCTTTATGATATTATTTTAGGGTGAAAAAAAGAACCCGTGTCAGCAGGCTGGAAAATCTGTCTGAATGCTTCTTCTTTTGTGGTATCAGTGTGTGCCAACTCTGCTCTCTTGTTGTTTTGATTAAGCCATCATTGCTGGACTTGTATTCTGCCAAGATGAAATAAAACAAAGGAAAACTAAATTGATTTAAATTAGTGATAAAATTGGCCAATGTGGGATGTACACTGACTTAAAAAAAAAGTCACTTTGTATGTAAAACACAGAAAGTTAGGGCTCAGATATTTTTTATGACTGCTTTTAAGATAAATATGGCCCCTTTCATGAAGGACCTGTTTTCAAACTGTGAAAATTTACAGAAACCCTGAAAAATGTAATGGTTTGTTTATTAAACAATAAAAACATGGATTAATCTCGAAATCATTTAAAATATTGTTTCTTCTTTCATTTTTTTTCACATGGATAAATTGGTTTTGAAAGTCATGTAATACGTCTTACAGGTAGTCACAGATACCCTGATCTTGCTACTGGTTTTATGACCCATTTTCAATGCATTTATTTATTTTTTTCATTGGTGTTATCTCAGATCTGCCAGTTATTGTGTCTTTAATGTTCCTCTGTGAGCCTCTGTTCTTTTGTCCTCCAGGCGGTGCGCTACCTGGCAGAATGCCGTGCCAACCGCGAAAAGATGAAGGGCGAGCTAGGAATGATGCTGAGCCTGCAGAATGTTGTGCAGAAGTAAGTTTCCCCTGTCATGCTGCCACAAAACATGACTGCAACGCGAGCTCAATTGCACTTTCCTACTGAAAAACTCATCTGGCAGCTCTGGAGAATGTGTGTACTGGGCAGATTTCAGATCACATGAGAAGGTCGGCCTGTCAGAAGCAGATTTGCTTGTTTTGACATTAAATGAGAGCGATCACGTCGGCTCACAAGTGAAGAGAAATATAAGCAACTGAATTCAGTGCATTTCTTTTGCTCATCATACGTTCACAGAGCAAGTCATTGAAGTTTATACAGAGTAGATTGTTGAGTTACTATTCGTTGACCAACATGCATTTCATATGGAGAAAAGTAAATGATGTTTTTAACCTCTTAAGCCCGAGAGTCCCTGATACCGGGGACTTGCCCCCTTGTGCGTTACATTTTCACTCATAGCTCACTAACCCTGAGAATAACCCACACATATTAAATACTGTTGTGTTCAGCAGAAACTCCTCTAAAAATGTATCTAATTCAATTTCATATCCGTGAACCACAGCTCGAACGCCATGCAAATAAACAACAACATGTCCGGAGTATAATTCATGACCAAGTTTTTGTTTATGTGCGATATGTATCCAGAATATAAACGGAAACACCAAAACCATGGCATCAAATGAAAGCTAACAACCAGCTGAGTCCAGCGATATGCAACCCATTTACATTGCATGAAGTCTTTTAGAGCAGGGAGCGAAAGTTCCCCGAAAAAACGCCAGCAAAAACCAAGCAAGCATTTAAATCTTGTCTTACCTTTGCCGTTTTTTCAACAAAAAGTTATTTCCATAGCGATAAAAGTCCGTTTGTTGTTATGTCCGGTCGATAGCTTTGCGGAAACTCCATTTTGGCTCTTTTCTGTAGCTCTGTGCTCGCATAACATCACCAAATATGGAAACACTCCCCGTGCTTAAGAGCAGGTCTCTCCACGCTGCGCGTCGTGTGATTCGTCGGGGATCCTGTCAGTCTCAAAATGGTGGATATTATTGGCTTCTTCAGATTCAAACTTTTCAATGATGTATAGAGCTCCCGGATTGGACAGATGATTGGGGGGTAGGGACACGCGGAAGCTCGAACGTAGGGAGTACTGTGAATGAAATGTTACGCAAAAGCGCACGCAGATGGCGTAAATGGGCTTCCACCCCCCTTTTACAGCGTTTCTTTAGGAGTTTTTTTTGCTGAAATCATGTCCCGTAAGCAAGAAAAGAAGACTATGAACGTAGCTGAAGCTTTGGACAAGATTTTTTCCATATTTCAATTATTGTGCCAAATTGTGCCAAACTGTGCCAACATGGATTACGCCTGAACTTTGTTCAATCAAAACCTGTACAGAATATTAGTTTCTTGTAGTATGGACACCAAACTTGCTACAGATGTCCTTGACATGTAGTGGTTACAATTGATCGTCTTTATTTGCTTCGTTACAAGTTAAATAAGGAGATAATAGAGGAAACGTGGGGTTTTTTTAGGCGGAGTTCATTTTTTGGCCATTCCAATATCAATTAGTCTTACCCAGTGTTCTTGACTGTCAAATTAACTCATCCACACCACTCCTTAAGAACCTATCTTCATTTTGATACCAAGATTTGCAGTTTAGACCTTGTAAAAGCTGAGAAATGCCTTAAAAAGTAAAAGGATTTTCAGAAAATAGGCCTCAGGGCTTAAGAGGTTAAACAGGATGTTCGTGATTATAAACAATTTCTTAATGAAAGTGCACTGCACATTGACCGTTTTGGGCTGGTCTCATTGACACTTGTATGTAAATATAAGACAGGCTGATTTTCTGAAAATGCTTCAGTAAGCAGAATCGGAATAAAACTAGCATGTGGCCAGTCAGCGTCAATGGGCTTGTGTTTTCATGATGTTTGGAAGTGTAGTAGAATGTGATGTTATTGTAGAGTTGAAATGTGTACTGTAAAGTAATTTTATAAATTCAGGATATACCACGAAATGTAAATAAGTGGGCATGTGCAGCACTTCTGAGGCTGAGACTGCTCAAAACGTTGAATGGAAGACTGAAGGATATGCTGGGAGATTGTAAAAACATGGAAAAGGAGAAATGAACAGACAAGGAGTGCCCAAAACAAATCCTGAGCAGGAGGAACTCGTCATTTATTTTCATTATAAGGTTAAAATCAAATTCAAAATAATCAAATAAGATGGTCCTTTTATTAAATATTCAAGCTTATTTCTAGAAGAACTACCTACATAAAAGGTAGGTAGTATTAGTAGGTACTATTGTGAAATAAATTGTTAACCTGAAATAAAAATGATCATTCCTTGTAATAAAATTTTGATCATACCGCCCAGTTGTTAATATCTTCAGTGTTTAAAGTTCCACAAAGCCACATTTTCTGTTATACCTTCTTAAACCTTGCTTCCAGAGTTGTTATTATATATAGTCTTTTATAATGGGTTATTATATATATATAATAACCCATTATAAAAGACTATATATAATAACAAACATTACAGCTGTGCCTAATTAAGAACATGGCCACATGTGTGACCACAACCTGGTTATTAATAATGAACAGTTAATTTTAGCGCTTGCAGGCATGTGAGTGTAAAGCAGGCCACATGGCTTTAGTTAGCAAAGTATGCACACTCTCAGTGTTTGAGATTAAAGAATTTTATTTTTACATACATGCCATGTTTTAAACAATCCAAACAACTATTCTTCAATGCCTAATGCTGGCAATTGTTGACAGATTCACAGCTAAAATTACTGCTGTGGCTAACGCTTTGACTTGTATAGACCAAAAGAGACAAGAGCTGTGTCCCAATCCAGGTTCTAAAAGCCTCCAGAGGGTCTTTCCTATCTAGCCTCCAAGGCTGCGGCTTGGGAGGATCCTCCGAAGGATGCAAAAACCCTTGGTAAATGGGACAGGCTAGCCTCTTATTCTTATTCTGTTGTTTTTTGTCAGTTTGCTTATGGTGCATTAGCGCCACCAGTTGGATCAGCAGTTTTGAACCCAGAATGAATGAATGAAACGTTCTTGTATTATTAAGATCCTTTTATACTATTGTTTTGTGTATAATACATTTGTAAGATCACTGTAAGTTCTTTCGTTACTTAATTTATTTTCTAGGGTTTTAGGGTTTATTTTTAATTGTTCTATTTCTTTTTCTTTTTGTCTTTCTTTATTTTTAATACATTGTATTAAAACATGCTCTGTGTTTTCGTTTTGGTTGCATTGGTCACATTTATTTCCCATTTCATGCTGTGTGTAATTTAAACCAGTATGTTGTTCTAGCTTCATTCTTTTCTCATAAGAATGACATCCTGACATCCACCAATACTTTAACATTTAGTTGGCTGCGTGTGTTAATGTTTAAAATAAAAATGTTTTACAATTCACCTATCACTACCACCATTTAAAGCTTGAATTTACCATCCTTTATTAAAAAACAAAAACAAACATGTTACTTGCATGTAAATACAAATTGAAGTGGGTTTTGTGTTGATTCTGATGAAAAAAAAACCCCGCAAAGCATTGTGGGATATCTTAGGCCACAAAGGATGATCGCGATGCATCCTCAGAATTCAGGGGAAAGTATGACGCATTTTAAGGACCTTTCGAGTTTGGCCAAAATGAAACGGCCTTGGCGCACCATTGTGACGTAAGTGGGCTTAAAGTACACACTCTCAGGATGATGCACACTTCTGGATTGGGACACAGCTAATGTTGCAGCTCAGCAGGACGTCACTTGTGGGCGTACCACTGTTTAGTCGCTTATCAATAAGTGATTGACTAGCAATGGGATGTATGTTATCAACAGCAAATCCACTGTTTTCCTGCATAAAAAAAAAATACATTTTTGCACATCCCCCTCCCCCTCCATATGAATGCCACTTGTGATATTTAGTTCTCATCAGCATAAGTTTATTAATATAGTTCTAATTAACATAATTAAACACTTTTGAAAATTCTGTGCTCATCGATGTCCACGTTGCTGATCTCCGTGTGTAATTGATTGGATTGCATCACCCTGCTACTGCCTGTCTATTTTTAGTCTACACGTTGCTTTTATGTGCTTTTCTTTACAATGTGTGTTTTGTCTTATTTCAATTTCATAGTGGCGCTTGCCACCCAAGACTGTCATAGATGGTATACTTTTAACTATACTCCAGCATTCTCTGCAACTGTTAGATGCAGTGCAAAAACAACAGTAGCATCAAAGTTAGTATTCTATTTGATGCTGGAGTGTTTTATTATTCAGTTTTTGTTCTATGTAAAGCTTTTTTTGTATTTTTGTTTTGGTACCTTGAAAGCATCTTCAAACAAAACGTTTTATTATCGTTACTATTAATGAGTGTGTATCTTTAGATGATCTTAAAGGTCACCTGGATGATGCTACATGCAGGTTGACTTGTCTCCCACCTCCTGCTGTCTGACTTTCCATATAGTGTCACATCCCATTGTCAGCCACTACAAGAACCTTTTTGAAAATCATCTGCAGGAGCTAGTGTTTCAGAGAAAGTCTTGTGTTTTCGACTAGGGGAACGTCGCCAGGTGAAACAAAGCTGCTGGCATCTGAAATCTATGAGATCCTGCAGAACTCCAGCAGCGGAGAGGCCGAACAGGCCGAGGAGGCAGCCTCGTGCAGAAGGAAAGCACAGTTCTTCTTGGGATCCACCAACAAACGTGCAAAAACTGTGGTGCTGCAGATTGATGGACTTGATGATTCGGTAACGGAGTTTTTAACAGCTTGCAAATGAACAAAATTGGTTGTTCTCAATGTGACCTCCCTTTTTTTTTTCCAGTCTCGGAGGGGACTTTGTGAGGAGTCTCTACTGAAAATTAAAGGTGTCATCAGCTTTACTTTCCAGATGGCTGTGAAGAGATGTGTGGTGAGGATCCGCTCCGATCTGAAAGCTGAGGTGAGTTCACAGTGCAGATGAATGCAAACAAAGATTTAATATAAACTGGGGTTTTAATGATGCACATATCACAATATTAGGTACAAAATACAACATGAATCTAAAAAGATACCGTAAACGTAAGCTTTACAAAAATTTCATTACAAACAACTCAATTCTTCAGTGTTTAAAATGTCATTGGTTTATCATTAAGCTAAGAACGTCAGCGTCTCATTTAATATGTGATGGGGAGTGTGTAAACTGACAATATGTAATAAGCCTATAGGGGGCAGCGTTGACGTTTATGCACTCAGAGCATGGTTTCTTTTGTACATTTGAGTGAAGAGCACTTTGTTTTATAAGTTTTTTTTGTTCCTCTTAAAAATGTTAGTGCTGTTTCTTTTGCTCAGAGACTATATATCCCAGTTACTCCATTACATGATTTGATGGTGGGTGGTTGACGTATAAGTCAGAAAAGTTTTTTTTTTTACCTCAAATATCATGCCTGAAATAATTTAGTAGCTCTGACTCTAAGTAGTTCCCATACTTTAGTAGTTCCCATTACTAAGTATATGTTTGTTCTATTGTGTTGAAAATACATTGTGTATATTTTATACATCTATATTGTGTTGAAAATATGCATTTTTCCATCAATTTGCTGCACCAATAGCATTTTACTTTTGTGTCAGGGGAACATTTAAATGTATATTTTCTGTAGTTTCGTTATACTTTTTTTTTTCCTCTTTGTGACAAAGATTTGTGTTGTCAACCACTCTGGTGCTTTTAGATTGGTGCCGAATTGCTTAATTTTGACATGATGTGACTAACAATTCCACTTAGTTCTCCCCTGAATCGTTCAGATGTTAATTTGCAAACATTGAGCCCATACATGTGCTGATTTGAGCATGGAGACCTCTAGGATTTCATCCCTTCTTTGTTTAGTGTGATCTATGGTAAGATCCTCAGGCTTATTCCTGATCATTAAGACTCCATGAGTCTACTGTGGCATTTTTTTATTGTGGTATTTTGCCCCACAATATATTGTTACACTCCTCATATAAACAATATTATGGTTCTTTTTTAAGGCCCTGGGAACCGCAATTGCTTCAACCAAAGTCATGACAGCACAGCAGGTTGTAAAAGGAGAAGACGGATCAGAGGTCAGTGAAAAATGAACATGATTTACTCATTAAATTGTTTGTTTATTACAATGTTTATTTTCTGTTTGGATCATTTTAAGGGAGACTTTTTTTAGGGGGACTTACTGGGCAAAGACCCTGAGCACTTGACTGTATTGACTTTGATGACTTCGTCTTGATGAGTCCTTGAAAGAGCAATCTATTGAGTCACGTAGTTTTATGATGGAGCCTGTAAATTGTTCCTCGTCATACGATCAGTTATGATGCCCCTCTGCTCCTAGAACTATGAGTCACACAGCTCTGGAAATGTACTCATTGCTTGCAGTGCAAATAGACACACTGGATGGTAATTAAGGGTTGACATGCCCTCTCTATTTGAGCTAGAAGGGCAATCTCTACCTGCAGCAACACAGTCATGACCGACCGTGGCTTTCATCCTAGCGTTTGGGACATTCTGCACTGAGCACTTTCTTTATCTTCCTGCAGATGGCACAGTTGATTGAGTTATTGTCTTATGGCAACTGCCTGAGATGAATCGTTTGTGCTCAGTTAAAATGGAAACTTTGATTTGGCAATATCTATATTGTATATATAGTTTATATATGTATTTTAGAAATCAATCAATTCCCATTTCTTTTATACTACAGAGAAGAAAATGCATTTAAATAAAGTTCTAAACTTTTACAATTACAGTGAACCCTCGTTTATCCCGGCAAATAGGTTCCAGAACTGGCCGCGATAGCTGAAAAATCCGCGAAGTATATTTACAGTATTTATTTAGCAGGTATTCAGTATTCAGACTTTTAAAACCCTCCCTTTACATAGTACTGTTAACAAACCACCCTTTACAGTAATTTACAGATCTACGAAAAATACGTACATACAGTACACAGGCACAAATGATACGCAATAAAACTATGAGTGAACAAAAAAAATAGAAAGATTGTTATATTTCGTACTGTACATACGTAATGGAAAAAATCTGTGAAGTCATGAATCTGCGATAGTCGAACCGCGAAGTAGCGAGGGTTCACTGTATATACTTTTATATAGATATATTAGATATAGGACTTTGTGAAGGCAAACAATATTTCTGCTATCAAATACAGAGCTCAAGTCTTTCCGGTAGATTTGTACAGTCTTTGCAGTTGCTTTCCAGACTTTTTCAGCTTCCACCAAAGATTGTCTTCAGGAGTTTGCTTTGGAGACTGCTTAGTTCTCTCCAGAAAAATAGTTAATCTTTATACAAGATTTTGTGTATCAGTTTTTGCCAATTTAGTGTGTGGAGATCCAGACTGATTGCTGTATTTTGTGTTTTTTCTATTTACATAATATACATTTAGACATGTGTTTCCATCTTGCCCATTCCTGCCTTGTGCAGGTTTACAAGCTTGTTTGACCTCTTTGGACAGCTCCATTGTCTTGGCCATGGTAGAGATTTTATAAAGGTCACAAGATGATGCTCCTGATGTCAAGTTAGCTTTGTAAATAATTTTTGATCATTTCTTTGTCAGTGGGGAGCTTTCAAGATCAGCAGGTGGTCAAATACTTCTTTCCCTCACTACATGGCATCACGCATGGATCTCACATTCCTGAATTTATTCTGAATTTAAAGCTTAAAAATAAACCTTAAAGACGGAAATGAATGTTCCCATCATTTTTTTTCTTCTCTTTCATCCAGATAATAATCCCATTCCACGAGGACTCGGATGTGGTGGTTGAGCAGAATTTGAATTTGCCGGACTATCTTCCGGAGGACGAGAGCCCGTCTCAGGAACAGCACAAGGCTGTGACGCGCCTGGGCTCTGTGCAAGATGGTGTTAGCTGGCTGAGCACGGCTGCCAACTTCTTGTCCCGTTCCTTTTATTGGTGACCCGGCGACACCCCGCATGCCTGCAAGACTTTCCTTTCATATAAAAAGATAAACTTAACCATGTTTCAGTCCTAAGAATCATCTTGACAGGTGGCTGTATTTGGTTAGTGATCAAACCTGTGGTTGAAACACGCATTAGCGCTGCAAACACACCGCACCAGACACTAAAACCCGAGAGCAACTGGGAAAAGGTCGCAGAAAGTATGTTCTTTTTTTGTTAGGCGAGAGTTTTTAAGTAAGTAACCCCAGAATGATGTCTGAGATTTAATGGGGTTTGGCATGACCCTTCCTAAAATTCTACAAATCTGAGCGTTTTGTGATCTCCGATGGTTTTACGTTTAAACCCATTATTTTTTTCCTTCATTTGTTTGGTTTCCTGATATTTCTTTTCCTGCGTAAAGAATGATGATTTTTTTTTAACCTTATTCCTTCTGTGTGTGCCTTTTAATATGTAACTTGTTTTCTCAATTTTAATATCTCTATTTACTTTGATTGGGAGGTTTGAAAAGTAAAGTACAGACGGTTTACTGAGCTGCTTTTTCATTTTACAACTTGAAACACCAGCAGTTGCCGGTGTGCCATAATAATAACATGCTCAAATGAAGGGAAGTCATGACAGAACAACTGTTACTACATGTGTACTTCTAACCTTTTCTCTTGTTACTGCATGTGCCAAACACCAAGTAACCTTTTGTAAATGATCTATGACTGATAAGAGGTTTTTTTTTTTTTCTCTACCAAGCCAATTAAAAATGAACAATTTTAGGAACAAAATGCAAATGGTGAGGCCAATTGAAGCAAAGTGAAGCAAATACGCAAGAAACTTTTATATCATACAATATTATTAAACCAATGTATTAATAGGGTATGATATAATAAAGTATACAAATTAATAAATATACTAGCAGTCATCAGAAGCTACATTTGCTAAATTAGCAGTTTTTAATTTTTCTTTAAAAAGGCCTGATATACATAAGATTTTTTTTCCCCTTTATGAATCTCAGAGGACCACACCTCAAGCAGTACATTTCTAAAAAAGCATATTTTCTTAATTATTGGAACCATTCATTCCAGTTTTTTGAATGGCGAATTGTTTAGTTCTGAAGTGTCTGGGGGTCAATTTCCAAATGCATTAGGTCCAGTGACAAGAAAATGCCTGCTACAAGGAATGTGCATCTCATAATAATACAGATTCTTTGAAAAGTTTAGATAATTGATTTATCATATCACATTCCGGATTCTTGCTCCACTCAGGGATGTGTGTATCTTTTCTAACATCTGAGGGGATTGTGTATGTTATAAGCGGAAAGGCCCACAGACATTGCTTTCGTATTGAGCCGAACCAGTTTAAATGTCCTGCTAAATAATTTTTTTAATCTCTCACCTTGTAATGATTAAAAATATGGGTCGATTGCACACTTTTGTATTTTCACCAATGCTTCATGACTGTTTTTAATTCCTCACAGTTCTATTTCACTCAATCACTGTCCACATTGAAATGCTTCTATTTGATTAATGAACCCATCAGTGTTATACTTCTAAAGCAATCCAAATGGAATTGTTTTCATTTCTGTGATTTCCATTCGCTCTTGTACTGTACATCATTCTTCCTTGAAGTGTCCACTGTTACTCAAAGAAAGGAGAACCTGAGCCCATGGCCTATGGTAGATTTTACCAGCTTCTTATGTACAGTGCATATTTGTTGTTATATACAGAGTTTTAGGACACAATTATTTGCTGTTCATTATTAAATAGTTCAAATAAATAGTTTGGGTTTTGTTTTTAATGCAAACAATATCATTTCATGTACTAGGGACGTGCGTTGTATTGAAGGAACATCGTATGCTTACATTTGCAGGCAACCAACCCATGACCTCAAAGGTTGCAACCATCACATTCTATCAGGGGATGCCAAGTTCCCTGGAAGGGAGGGCAACTGGCCCCGGTGGGAATTTCTTCAGCCTTGAAACACACTTTATTATGCTAATTGATGTTCCCGTGGCTTTTTAGAACTACTAGTATAAAGGGTATGTATTTTTAATGCTCCTGATTTCAACGCTGGGAAAAAGTTTAAAGGGGTACCAAAGTCTTAATGCATGGTTATACTTTAAAATAATACATGTCTGAGACATTAAAGTAAAACAAATTCATGGACAATATGGTGTAAGGCTACCTTGTTCATATTATTATCGCCAAAAATATTGCTTTTCTCATCAACACAAAATAAAATGACTTGATATTTAATTGTAAACACTGTAAAAGGTCTTTGAACCACCACAGAAACAGCTAGTGGGTACATTTAACAGTATTCAAATACACATTTGTAATCACAGTGATTTAGTCAAAAATGGGAAATAATGCTAATCAGAGTCAGTTTCAGTTCCTGAATTTAGTTATTTCTTCAGATTGAAGCAATTAATTTGCTTTTCTTTGATTCTCTTTTCTGTGATCTATTTAGGCAGTTTGTAGAATGGCATCCATTAAATCTGAAAATTCATTACGCAACCGCTCTTACCCATTTAAGCATTGACACAGGTAGAACTCACATTTACCATCTGAAGGTCTTTTCAACTCACTCTGCTATAAGTGCTGAAGCTTATAGTCTAAATCCTGCAATTCCGTGTCTTTACAGGATTGAATTTGCTTACAAAACTTACATGTTAGTTCCTTTTTTTGAATTTCTAATTAATATCATGGCGTACACTGAGTAAATAGGTATGGGCATTTGGTTGCAGGCTGCAAGTCCATTAAATTGCCTAATAAACCTTAATTTGAGTAAAGTAGAAGCTCACTGGACAAAACAACTTATAGTTTAAATTTACCCATTATTGAAAGGCAACAGTGCTGGCTACTAAGCCACCATACTGGCTCATCAAACACCATTGCCTCATGTGATGACCGCTATTGAAAAGGTATCACTGTAGATGCTGTTTCCTACATTCATGCCATTGCATAGATGTAGACTGGCACTCAGACCAGACCAGATTGTTCGCTAGTCAAATAAGGGTCTAAGCTTGAGCCCAGGGGCCGCAGCATCACCATGCCAGCTTGAACTGCTGAAGCCTGCAGCAGAGGAATAAAAGGAAAGTGAAGGGCAAAAAAATCTGTTCATGATTAGTGGTGTAAACACCCCTGAGGAACAGAACCTCCAACCAACGATTCCTAGTTCACTATCAAGGTGTATATTCTTTTGGACCACTTTAGCATCTGAAGGGAGATATCAGAACAAAGTCACTCTGCTCTGCTCCAGGAAGCCTCATCAATCATGAGCTCACCTTATCCTAGATAGACACCTTCGTTTCTCTCAAAAGACCCTCATGGCATAGTGATGTGAAGTGGGTCAGATGCTTGATCTGGGCCACAGGCCTGGAAGAGCTGCATATGGTGGCCATACTGTGTCCGTATGGCAGCTTTAGCTGGAGGTAATTGTCTTTTATTAAGATTTGACTCTGGCTTTCAAATATAGAGTTACCTTGTGAAACTACTTGAAGACTAGCCTCTGGTGAATATCTTCATTGTAACACTATAGGTATGTCCGGTAGGGGGCGCTGGTTAGCTTTAAATAATGGAAGTGCTTATTTTGCTAACCCGTCCGGATGACAGCTTTGTAGTGGTCTTTTCAAACCTTATTTAATCTCAAATTAGAGTGATTTTCGACTGATTTAAGACCAATTTAGTCAGCCACTTACTTTTATGTTACTCTGTCTACAAATGAACAACAAAGTCGAAAGTGAAGTGGATTTCTGAATGAATGCTAATTCGATCAACAAACAAATATGCTAATTACAGACACCTGCTCTCAAAAGTGCTCTCCAAGGTAACCAACAAAAATACGATATAAACATGACAACTTTAATTTAACATTGTGTTTCTTATTGTCAAATTAAAATCCACAACTTTATTTAAACGTTACGTTACCTTTATTTAGAGCTGTTAATAAAAAAATTAATTGACGTCCACAATTTTGGTAAAAGCATAGGGTTATTTAATTAATTACACTGTTTGAATTTTTTTTTTCAATTGTGTGAGAAAAAAGTGGTGAAGGTTTTAAACGTCTTAATTCGTACTGGTTTCATTAACTATATAAACAAACATCTTGTCTTTTATTTCCTGTATTTTTATATCAGTCTTTTACTCAAAAAAAGAGTGCAAGTGTTCTGTCAATATATGCATTATATTCATCGTTAATTCATAATAAAAATAAAACTGTTTGTTGTATTTCAACAACATAACATTTTTTCTCAACTATTATAAAGCTGTTCAAAATGTTCCCATGCTACTTTAATTGAAAACCGAACCTTAATTTTAAAGACCTTTAAACTCACCTTGAAAGAAAAAAAAAGAAGTGATGCTTTGGATTCCAATAAAATCTTTTTTTAATTTATAGAGCATTATAGATGCAACTCTTCCCTCCACTCACCGGGCAGTTCATTTAAATGAAGAGGAAAGCAGATAAAGCCAATGCCTCCAAACCTCCCTGGTGCTCAAAGATATCAAGCACAGCTCTATATTTGTTCATAAATGTGTCTGTACTATCATGAGTGTTATTTGCATTGTTAATCTCTCTTCGGCCAGTGGGATGATTGTGTGCTGATGGGAGAGAAAGGTACATCTTATTGCCCAGGCAGTTTGACGATTTTATTTGAGGTTCAGCTCCCAGTCAATGGGATCGGCAGTAAATTATGCACAGTGTGCAGGAAAATGAAGTGACACCCGTAATTTATGTCAAATAACTTTTTGAGGATGTGAAAGTGTGTATAATCAGCTCTGCTGCTGATACTGGAGATGTAATTGAAACATTTTTTTCTCAAAGGCTGATGGAATGGTTTCTTCTTTTGTAATGTTCTTTAATCTCTTGTTTAAATCTAAAGGATCAACAATTCGACAGGAGAAGGTCACATTCTGAGAAGAAGATTCAGCCAGCTCTTCTTCCAGCTCTTTCATGATTTCCGGTGAGGCAACAGATGCCAAATTTAAACATGGTTATTATCTTAGGTATGAATATGTATAATTAATTGAAATATTTCAACGAACAAACATTACAAAAATATTAGCATATTTAAAAATATATTATTATTCCCACTAACCAAGTAGGAACTTTATGATGCACCAGCTGATAACAAAGTAATAGTCTACCGGGCCATAGAAGTGTTAAAAAGCTGGAAAAGGTTTTAAAAACAGTGTTGTTTCTATTATTAAGTATGGATAAACTATGAAAAAAAATCCCACAATATCAAATCAGGCAACTAAACGACACTTTCGTTGTTCCATCAGCCATTGCAGTTTCTAACAAAGAAGTGCCCGAAACCTTTGATCTTCTGGTCACTTGGCTGGCTGCAAAAGTTAGTGGATCCTGTAGCTTAATTATATTAAAATGTCCAATTTAACAGCAGTAAGTAATAGTACACATTAACTTTATATAGCAAATGTTTCCCCTATGGAGAATTTTGCCATCTCACGGATATTGGCTATTTGTTGCCATTCTAAAGTAGGTGTTAATGAATGCATCCCAGTGGCCCCTCCATGAGCGTGGAGAAGGGGAGTATGGTTCGAGAGCAAATGCTGATCATCACTTAATAACCATGTTTTCTTTTTAAAGATGCAATTAATGCACAAAACTGGAATTTAACTAGCGAAAGGAAAGTCAATATGTGCAGTCATGTCATCCTGCTTTTGGAGGCGGGAAACTCCTCTTAGAGAATGCACCCAGTTCTGGGAAGTAATAATCCTGAACCACTTTGATGGCAGACTTTAGGAATTTTAGAATGACGTACACTCAGAAGTTTTGTCACATTATTTTAAATTTATGCACATCTTTTCAATTTCCATCCAGGTTTTGTTATGCAATATTCCAAAATATGTATAGAATAGGTGGATGGAAATGCAGCTAATGAGAGATGGGATAGATCAGCTTATAAGGATATGGGGAAATAAAATCATTAATGGGCGGAACATCCTAATTACTCTCCCAAAACATGTTAATAAAACGATACACGAAGATGTGAAACATGTGCCTGGGTATTGAACTTTCTGTGACAGGAAACAATGCCATTGTTTTTTTTTTTTTCTTCCATTTGAAGCAGAATGTATGATCTGCAAAGATGGCATTTCAAGAAAAAGGTTGCGTCCTAGAAACACGTTAAATCAACAAAACACTAAGTAGCAGCTAAAGGAGAGAGCTCTTCAGGTAAACTGGCTGTTTTGTGCCTAGCTTTAAACTCTAGGTTTAATACAGTTAAGAAGGATTGATGCCCAGCTCCCATCCTGTTTGAAAAATGAACTAAAACGTTTATAGCTTGTAAGAACAAGAATAAAACATTAAGAGAACCTAAAATGAAAAGTAATAATTCAGTGATGATGGACTGTGTCCGATAGACATGTTATTGATTAGTGGATCAAATAAATATGCAGCAAAATTTGGACTTTAGGCAGCAACAGTTAAAAGGACAGCTACGGTGCTCTGAGCATTTGTATGCACAAAGCAACAAAGGTCCACAACGATGATGTTTTACTGATTGATCTGGTGATAGTATTACTTGCATTTTAATCGTTAAATTGTAATGTTAATTGTTAATCATTACTTTTATTCGTCGTAGCCGTCCTGTCTGCCATTGCTGCTTAAAGTCTCTAATCTCAGAGAGTGGAGGTTTTACATCCTTTTCACACATTTTCATAGCAAATTTTCTTTTTTGCTTTTTGCTAAAGTTAAAGGAAAAGATTGGAAAGGCTTTTTCAAAAGGTGTATGAGACCTGCTTGAGTGACAAACATAGACAACAAGAGTATTTATGTCCACATTCCACCTTTTTGCTAAATTTCAACTTAACAGCCATGATGGCATGGACTAGCTAGTTGCTATACCCACTTTTACCCTCTGTGTTGTCCGGAATTGTAGGCAATATATTCCAGAAACGACAGGAGAGGGTGTGACATCCAAATGTTTACTTTAAGTTAATGAATAATACATATACAGATATCTGGGTTTGCTAACTGAATTACACAGTTGTAAGCTGCACTCCTTGTGACCTAGTCTATTAATAAACTTTAAAGTCTCACATTCTTTTGGGCAGATTCCTCCTTTTGCCATAGGAAGCCTGAAGAAGTGGCTTGTGGGACATGCATGTTCCTGCTGTGTGAATGATCCATTTATGCAAAAGAAAATACAGAATAGTTACACTTCTTTATTCACTCAGTTTAATAAAATGTATTATAGTATGGATTATAAAAATACTAAACAAATGAAATAATTAAATCGACGCTTCTGTGTCTGTATGAAACCGGCAAGAGATATATCTTATATTTAAACCTTCAGTTCTTTAGTTTGAAACATTTTTTTTAAGCTTTTCATTTTAGCTTTAATGATTCGAATACCACAATGAATTATAAAGTAAAAAAAAAAATACAAGGAAAATTGTGTTTACTGTATTTTATTAGCAATTATCATTGTTATTCTATATCTGCTCAACATTTAACATATTAATGATTGAAAGCACTCCACAACAAGCTTCAAGTTTTACACTGAGGGAAAATTTGTTGTAGTCATAACAAAATGTTACTACAGAACAAATATCAAGCTCCACATTCATTGAAAATTCAATGTGGGCGTTTACTGTATCTAAAAACCATTTTTTACATTATATTTGATTAAGTTATATCTAATGAAACCTATATTGAAATACTGAGAATGGAAATGAGATTCTGAGTAAGAAATATTGTATAAGTGTATGATAAGAGCCAGAGTGAAACTTTTGGGGAAACTCATTGAATAGTTTGCCAGCATTCCGCTATTGAGAGGTAGCCTTTGTGCAAACATGGAGAGTCAATAAAACATTCAAACATTATTTTAGCAAACCCACACCATTATGCGGTGTATGTGAAGTAATATAATGAAAACATGTTTTGTTTTTGTTTTAAATAATGGCTTTAGAGTTATGCTTTATTGTTGATCTGAACATTTATTAAAACAAAGATGGCTCTCAATATAAATCAGATTTTAATACAAGCTGTCAATTCAGCAGAGAATGTCCTGGAGTATAAAGTAACACTTTAAGGCGCCCTGTGCGTGTGATCTTGCTTCTGCCCCCTTTGGGCTGATGAAATGTGTGAGCACAGGAGATGATAATAATTGTGTCCATAGCTCATTACAGCTCCCAGATGATTTGAAGCCGTTGGGAGAGCACTGTCCTCTAACACTGGTATGGCCGCGCGGCACCGCTGACTTCAGCTGCTGATTGGTGGGATGAAATATTGCTGGAGAAAATTAAAAGGTCCCCGTGTCAAAATAATTCATGACATGCATATCTTCCAGCCTGATGAAATAGCTGATATCTGGATTAGAAGGATAATAAAAGCGATCAGGCTACAGTTAAACTATTTTGGCGGTGGAGGCGTTCATTTTATCAGTGTCAAGCGCGCAAGATCATGGGGGTCAAGTGTGTGCGTGTGTTTCAGAGACGGAAAATCTGGGTATGCTGCAGGTCACTCAATACCCCACCTGCGATTTGAATATTTGCTATAATTGTCCTAAAACATCCCATCAGTGGATCTGCCGGACACCATTACGGCTCCACAATATGGTGTGACATTCAAATTCCCCCCAAATGACAGGTTATTAGAAGCGGGTAGCAGGCGGCATGTAATTAAGCACCATAACTTTGACCTGTAACGTGAAGCGATGGCAGGATGGTAATAGGTGGAATGGAAGTGGCACAATGTTGAAACAATGCAGAGAGAAGAGTGGATCCTCTGAGATTATTTGCTTCTGATTCTCCTTGGGTTTATCTTCATAACGGCCTGTCAAAACGATGCCTGAAGACATTGAGATGTCTGGCCGAGGTTACAGTTCACAATTCACCACAGTTATGATCTCTCTGGATGGAGAGCTTGGTTGACGATATATATGATTCAATTGAAGTTTTTAAGGTGCAGTCATGTGAAATTGAATTCTCCTACAAGGATGAAAAGACTTGCCACAACCACTTTTACTGTGGTAATGATCACCCCGTCTATTGTGTGAATGTCGCAGACTTTTTAGAGGAGAAGTGGTCTAATATAAATCAGTTTTAAAGAGAGTGATATAAATCTTTTTTATAGAGATAGATTTTATGTCCTCGGCAGAAAGTGGAATGTCTGGTTGAAGCGGAACTGCTCAGTCAGAACTAAAACAGTGAAATGTTGTGCAATATTAGCTCACCAGAATCATGTCTGTAGGATTTATTTTGATGTATTTTATGATATTTTGGTCACATCTAGTATGAGCACAAACGAAACCTTCCATATGATATGTTCCTGTGCTTTGTTATTGTAGGGGAAAGCAATCAAAAAATACACATTTTAACATTGTCTAAACTGTCTAACTTTGCTGGATTAATCAATGACTTCGTAAAAGAGAATAAAACTGTTTTCAAACGATTGCACTGCATTGGAAAAAAAATAAACATGCAATGTTGTTCAAAAATCATCTATTGTTGATTCTATTGTTAAAAAATAGGATAAAAAAAAGACACATTTTTGTCTGAAACCAAAGTTTTTTTTAGCCAGTGCCACACTACAGCATTTCTGTTAGCCAGAGCACTGTACAGAGAGCACATCACGAGGAAAGAACAATTACACAGAAAACTACACAAAAAATGTGAAGGAATAAAAGCCAAGGTCATAAACAATTACACGGTTGCTTCCCGCCTGCCAACACAAATGCCAGTTTAAATAGATGGGGTGTTACTTAAAAGCAGCAAACTCTGAGGCTGACCTGAGATCCAGTAGGATAATGCTTTAGAAAGTGAAAATTAATTCAACAAGTTAAACTTGTATAATATTTGTAGCACATAGACTAATACAAGAGTTTTCTTTTCTTTAATTTTGGCGATTTACTGTAAAATCAGTATCTCAGGAAATTGAACATGAAAAGTATGAGCATGTAAAGTGTGAGCATGTACATCACTCAATATTTAGTTGGGGCTCATTCTTCCTGAATGTGGTGTGGCACGGAGTCGTTCAGTGTGTGGCATTGCTCACGTGTTTTGAGATCTCAGGTTGCTATGATGGTGCCCTTCAGTTCTTCTGCGTTGTTGAGCCTGGAGTTCACATCTTCATCTTAACAAACATTTTCTATGGGGTTAAGGTCATTTGGTTTGCTGACCAATTAAGTACGGGGAATACCATAGCCTATCCATAAAAATGGGCTGGAGCAAATTCCTGTTAAATTCAATCTGGATCTCCATAAAACTGCCCTAAAACCTCTTAGTAGACAGTTGGGGTTGACCTTGGACTTCAGAAAACACAGTGGATCAACACGAGTAGATGATATGGCATCCCATATCATCACCGACATGGATTCTTTGCCTCTCCTCTCTTCCTCCAGACTCTGGGGCATTTTTTTTAAAGTAAATGCGAAATTTACTTTTATCTGATAATATAACTTTGGACAACTCTGCAACAGTCTTGTCCTTTTTGTCTTTAGACTAAACAAGATACTTCTGGCGCGGTCTCTTTTCCAAAAGTGGCTGAACACAAGATATTGCCCTACTACAGCTGTAAGCCATGTTTGTATACATCTGTGCCTGGTGTTTCCTGAAGCCATGACTTCAACTCTTTGTGAATCTCAGTCACATTTTGAATGGGTTTTGTTTCACAAACCTCTCTAGTGTGCAGCCTCTTTTGATATTTTGTGTCTTGCCCTCCTTTTTAGCAAGGTGTCACTTGTCCTCTTGTTGGACTCATTATTGTGTAGCCTACAGAACTATTCTGAGACCATTTAAAGGCTTTTGCAGGTGTTTTAAGTTAATTAGCTGATGAGAGGGTGGCTCCAGATGTCTTCAGTAAGGCACCTTTTCACAATATTCTGGGGTACAGAATTTGGGGTTGTTGGTTACAGGAATTATTTTAGAGGAATAGACACTTTAAACCGATCAGTTTGTGTGAAATGTGTCTATACATTATATTTGTTTCACATTTTGAATGGGATGACAGAAATAAAGCAACATCATGGCTTGCAGATAAAAAAACAACTAAAAGCCAGTGTTTGAAAATATTAAATATTACATAAGGTCAATAAAAGAGATATGAAAGGTATGTTCCATTTCTATGCAGTCACATCGTGGTTTGGGCACCTTTTACATTGATTGCTGTATCAATGTGGCAGGGATGTATTCGATTGATAACAGTCTTCCTGATGACGGCATTATTTTTTATTTGTTATTTTAAATGACAGTAGCTCTCTGGATTGACAAATCATTGAGCACTTTTGGGATAATGTGTAATGGAAGAAAATACCACTGTAACATAACATTTAATAAAGCATCTATCTTATGTAATTGTGGAAAACATTGATAATCCCATCACTGGCTGGATTTGTTGCTTTGTACTGTCAGCTGTCAACCAAAGATTAATTTAAATGGTGAGAGAAAACAATGTGTGATTTTCAAGCATATCTTTTATGTGCCATCTCTCAAGCTCACGCTGGCTTCATTTCCGGCCTTGTCCTTTTTGAAGAGCAACTGGACGTTTTTGATGAGCAATAGAACCCATCTGCTCCTTAAATTCCTCCAACTGGTGTGTGAATATGACGTCGACTATATGTTCCGCGAGAACCCTCGTCCTTCTGTTACCTGGACCTCACTCTGGGGAATTTTCTCAGAACATTCATTCCTTTTACTGTATTCATGTTGGAAATGAACTCGTACCTTCGCAGCGTCTCCCCGACCCCGCGACTGTCCCTCATGAAGACTAGCTGGAAACCAGAGTGTGTTAATTCCACACGCTAAAGGCTTGTCTATTGTGTGATAGTAGGAAGACTGCTGAACAGAAGGTTCGCTGTCTCTCCACCCTCACCCCCTTTCATAACGATGGCAGATGGCTCTCGATGAATCCTTCATAATCATGTCAGGACGGCTCCTCCAATCCCAATTCATCTCTTTAAACACATTTGAGCAGACAGAGAATTACACAAAAGATAAAAGCGGCCACAGGACGTCAAAGACAAACAAACATCCGCTTGGCGAGCAAGTGTTCCTGTTCTGTAATATCTTTTAATCAAACGTGGTCTGAGAGGATGTACATGTAGAAAGTATATTTCAATTCAGAGTGCTACTTTACTTTAGTTTTTCCTGCTGTCCTAAAAAATGATGCATAGAGGAAGCTGACTCTTTTTTTCATTACACACCCTTTCTTGGAGTGGTATGATCATGATTAAAGATGCATTGCTGCAGATTTCATTCAACTGCACCTCCCCCCCCCCAAAATAGTTGTGTCACAGGTTTTATAGTGGGGTGCCATGACATGTTCAACAAGACCCATTTTACATTCGAATGTTCCACTTCCCTTTCCATTAGCTCCCATTCCATACACGTTCCTATTAATACTTTCCAGTCTATGGTCCAACAAAAGGTAGAAAATGTGAATTTATTTTTTAATTTTTTTTATTTTTTGTTTTAATTCAAATTAGCTGAATGAATAAGACCTCACTTGATTTTATTTCAGTCAGGTCTGTGCTTTAATGCAGTTAAGTTTATTCCAGTCCAGGTTTATTAAATTAATACAAAATTCTTTTTGGATTAGATCTTACTTTGTTTTTTGCATACTTAAGCTTCCTGTTTATTTCAGATTAATTCTTAGTAACATGCAGAGTATTAGTTTTTCCACCTCTGTCTACCTAAAGTAATACAAAGGTACAAATTCCTAGATTGTTGTGAAAAGCAGTGTCATGTTTATAATCCCATCAGTGATGGATTTATCTAAGCCTCTGCAGTTCTTATCCAAAACTGATTTCAGCGTTGACCGAAAACAACGTTTCATATCTTTGCTATCAGAAGAGGGACACATAGGCTGCGCTTTCATCTCATGACCTGCATCTAACATTATTAGCACAAAGCTGTTCCAAATATAATGTTAATCAGATTATTTTATTATAGGGCTGGGTGTTGCTGCCAATCTGGCAACCTGACCGGCTTGCTATTAGTGCGATTCCAATTGCATTCTTCTGTGATTACAAATAAGTTGGAATCAGTGGACCAATTCATTGGTCTTTCTTCAATAAGTCCACAATTAATTAAATTGGTTTCTTTTTTTCTTTTTATGTTCAATGCCATTTTGTATTGCTTTGCTGTACCCTTTGCTGTACCAGACACAGGAAGGAGTTTGCCGAAAATGCTCTATTGGAGCATCTGTACCAAGTGTGTCACAAATGGCCGACAGAGTGAAGCCAAACCGCGGCGAGCGCCCACATGGCCCTTGCTGCAGAATGATTACCACCACCCACTACAAGTCTATGGGAAAAAGCTGAAATAGTTTATCCTCAGAAAGTACAGTGTTTACACAGTAAGAACAGTGATTTTTGCTCAAGTTTATTTTCAAGTGGTTCACAAAGGTACATTTTTCCTCTAAAAAAGTGAATGACAGCTACACAGAACAGAGTGTACTTACCGCTCACATTGTGAGAAAGAACATTTTTGCTGCCCACTATCAAACAGACGAGATCAGTGTGCGAGAGGGGCGTATGTGAGCCAGATTTGAGGTGGAGCAATGAAACCACGTCGATTCCATTCTTAAGAGGAAGTTGTGTGTGCGCATGTGCACTCGTCAATGGCAGCCTCCTCATCAGCTTGAAAAAGGCTTCATATTAGCCCAATGGCAGTAGGCGGTGTCACGCCGTTCATATTTTTTACAGTCTATGATCTACACCAATGTTTGCATGTACTAGTGCTATGACAATAACATATATGCACATTGAAGAATTGTGAAATTTTGTTATGGGGTAAAAAAAAGTTACATTTTTTACAGAGCACATTTCAAATAACAGAGCTGCAACCAAAGTCCTGTGCAAAGCAACAGCTACAGCATTAACATGAAAAGATTTAACAGAAAATTGAAACATTGATTGACAGTTATCGCAAAGAAAAAAAAAGCTCTGAGGATAGTATTTTATTCTTAGTGTTTGCTCTCTGTTTTTTCTTTATAGTTAAGAGTTTCAGTATGGCCTTTGATGTTTGTTTATAAGGCTAATCTTTACATTTCACAAAGGCTCAGTCTATAAGCTGAACCTTTAAAACATTAACCTATTTCATCAATTAAGAGTATACTTAAATCTCAGTAAATAGAGGATGAAGCAGATGCATAGCTTCATTGTTTGAACACAGGGTAAATGCAATGTACCACCATAAATGTTGTTTCATTACAAAAGTCTAAAACCCACTTTAACTGCTAATGGAATGTAATGAAAAATACAAAATATACTTAATTGTAAAATATAATCGGGCAGCACAGTGGGGCAGTGGGTAGCACTGTGGCCTTCCAGGTAGAAGGTTGTCGGTTCAAGGCTCGCCGGTGACCTTCCTGGAAGGAGTTTGCATGTCTCCCTGTGCTTGCGTGGGTTTCCTCTGGGTACTCCGGTTTCCCCCACAATCCCCAAAAACATGTGGTTAGGTTAATTGAATAATCTAAATTCCCCTTAGGTGTGCATGTGTGTGTGAATGTTGCCCTGTGATGGCCCATCTCGCCCAATGTTTGCCGGAGATAGGCACTGGCAGACCCCCGCGACCCCAAAAGGGAATAAGTGGGAATGAAAATGAATGAATGAATGATATATAATCAGGAATTAATAAAATCATAATTTACATCATAAAAATCTAGTCTAAAATTTAGAGGCCAATTTAAGATTTGGTAAAAAAATGGCTTATTTTTTTTGAAACATTAAATTAAAGCATTTAGTACAAATTTAGATGTCAGTTGGCAAAAGTTTTATTTCTTCCAAATTTAAGTTTTTACCATTTTTTCACCCATTTCATGGAGCCGCCATTTAGAGAACAAAGCACTGTTCGAAACAATATAAGAAATGCAAAAACAACATCTTACTGTTGTTGTACCTCGCTGTACTTCTTACCTGCAAAACAAAATACAAACGTTTGTAATATAAACGCTTTTACAAAGGTCTGCCGTCGAAAAGAGCGCAGCAGAAGAGAACATTGGCACTAGTACTTGTGCCCCCCGCAACTGAACTTATAACATGGACTTCAGTTTTTCGCATTGAGTGAAATGCACTTGCCATCACAGCAAAATATTGAGTTCTAAATTAAATCTATATTGCATATGAGACGTATTGCTGCTTATAAGAAATGAATTAGAAGGCGATGGAATGTGTTGCATTGTGTAATCTGAGTCATTATGGTCTGCTCAATAATGTAATATATTCAACTTTATCTTCGAAATTTTTTATTTAGCCTTCAACAAAAATTTTCTAAATCAGTAATTGAATCCTGGCGACATTTCCAGGTTTATTATCCACAACATGGTTCTTTTTGCTACTTTTGGCTTTCTTCTCACTAGATCCTCACTTTCAATCTTTAAACGGTGGCTGCATGAAATGCCTGATATATTGTGATTTCTAAACTTGGTAAGAACTCCAAATTTCTAAATGTGGTTTCTCAAAAGACTATTATTATGGAATTTCTTTATTCCATGTTCATGCTGCTGGTGTTTCTTTAAATTGACATTCAATTTATTTAATTGCCAGCCCTACCCAATTACACTGGAATAGCAGTATAACACAAGATTGGAGGGTGTCAAAGGGGATTTTAGCAGAAAATTAGTAATAAGTTATTTGCAATAACTCTGCATTCATCCCCTTTCTATCAATCCTTTTGAACAAGTTGCTTTCACCTGGTGGAAAAAAAAGTCCCAATGTTTCATAACATTGAGCTTTTTATTCATACTCTTGAGTTTTTGTTCTTACGTCTGCTGATGTCGAACTCTGCCCATGTAACATTGTTAACCGTGGTTCAGGTGAGGTTTGTCTCACCTCATTTCAAGGTCATGCTCCACTAAGGCCATTTCTTGTCTCAAAGGGCACGTAATTTCACAGCAGTGTACTCCTCATTAATCCCTCCTGAGAGGCTGCTCAGGAAGTTCCAGATCACAGATTTGTTTTGCTCTTGTTTTCTGACTCGCTGCATCTCACGGCTCCACCGAAACATTAACCCCTGCACCCCACCCTGCTAAACCGACACACACATTTATCTGACAACAATCGGGAAGAGCCTCTTTGTGCTAATGTTTCTTTTTGTGTGGATGTGTTATTTTATATGTGTGGGAAATTAAGATGTTTTCAAAAATCTCTTGTCTTTTTGTTATCCTTCATCAATCTCTAGGATAATATTATAGGATTCTAGGATTATATTATACATTATAATTTAACAAGTTATATTATACATGATAATTCATACATTTATAAACCCAAAAGTTTGGGCACTCTTGTACATTTTCATGATTTTCCTTTATAAGTCATTAGTTGCCAGGCTACGATGGCTTCGAGTACAAATCTAAAATATCTCACAATAGGGGTGTAACAGTATATCGCAATATAAAATTGTCACAATACGTATCGTGGAGCTTCTGTGAGATATCATCTGGGAGCTGAGGTGTATTTGCTTCTTGCTGTGATTGTGATTGTAGTCACCTCTGAAACTTCTTTACCTCGTCTTTTATGTAAAATTTATTAGAATACAATTGCTCACATTTATACGAGAAAGATTATAAAATTAGCTCTCTCCATCACTTAGAGTAAAACAAATGACAATGCAATGACAATGCATTAACACTGCCCCCTAGTGGATGGGTGGTATCAAAGCCTTATACAAATTGAACTAGACCATAGCCTTCTTAGCTTTGTGGTCTCAAACTTTCAATCACATTTTTCCAATGGTTGTTCATCATATAAACAATTTCAATAGTTGGTTAAAATAGTGTTGTAAAATATTGTGATGCATGTTGTAGCGTAGTCATAATATCAGTTTATGTATCGTATTGTTACACCTCTTTCTCACAGTGATATTTGAAAAGTGAAATAAAGAATGATATAAGAGAGGAGAAATACCTTCTCATGAGTGGATTCACCTGTGTATGGAGGGTCACCAAGGTTACCAAACAAATGTAGAGCTCAAATTATTAATGCTAAAGGTATTGAAATTAATAAATGGACAAGCGTGTCTACAGTTATGCACATGACTAGTTTTCTTTAAATAATTCTTCATTAAAAAAACTTTATTCTTTTAAAGCACATATGAACTTTTAAACTTCTCAAATCAGTCTCCTGTACGATATATTTAACTGAAATTTCTTACCCAGACAACCAATGATTTAGGAAGTAAAATCATGAAGGGGTGCCAAACCACTATATTATATAATTTTTTAAAGTATTTAAACCTCAAATGACGGAGCTACGTAGGTGACTAGGTTTTATTGTGTGCACATACATTGTAAGGATGTGTACAATATGAGTTTGTTCATTGAGAATCTTTGTGCACTTCTCTTTTCGTTTCTTCTCTTTCGCTAAACTTTTGTTGACGCATGAATTATTCATGAAGAAAACTGAGACTCTTTCATCAACATGAAATAACAATTTGCAAATTTATGGAAACCGCTAATTACTCGCCTTATTTGCCGTGACTGTGATATTAAATATTCATAAATGTGTGATTATTCTTCTGATTTGTCTGAGGTTTGTTTTCAGACATCATTTACAACAAATTAGATGCTTTGTTGGAAAAAATCCGAAGCGGAATAAAATGTTTTGATTCACATCTTTGGCACGGAACCTCAACACAATTAACCTTTCACGTCAGCTTTTCCAAAGATGGTTTAAAACCCGGCAGTGATATTTTATAAAGTCCATAATAAATACGTACCTCATTTTTACGGGGATCTGGGTGTCATAGACGCAGATGTAAACACAGATGACAGGGTTGTCTTTGTCTCAAAGGGCTCATTTTATCTCCTAGTAATGGTGGCTGCTGGATCCCAGCTGGGACTCTTATCGCATGTGAAGGTAATGGCGGTGTTTAACCTTAAATTTACAGCTTTGTCAAATCAGAATTAATTACTGATGGTTCCAACAAACTGAAATGCTGCTGACGAAAACACTAAGCACAGGCAATTTAGCTCTATTTGCAGATTAATTTGAGCCCACCTGTGATGCTCGCTGTGCTGAGTAGCTACATCAGTTTTCATTACGGCTCCCGCTGCATGGTTTTACTCGAATTACGGTATTAATTATCAATTTCACAAAGTAGGAATGTGACAAACGCTCCTCTAAAGACACCTGTGAAAGTTCTCCATCTTTCTTGGAGACAGTTGGGATCTCTCCTTGGTGTAACCTTGAGATAACGTGAGTGTGGCCATGATTTTACTTCCATAATTATCAAATATTTTCATCAGAACACTTTGAGATTGGTCAGTCTGATCAGTTACTTTAGCAAGATGGGGTCAGGAATCCAAGAGGGCTGTCATTTAGCCCTTGGCTGGATTGTCCGTGTTGTAAAGTGCTGTATTAATCATAATCACACAACACCATTAGACTATGTCATTCTATTACAGAAATCACATTATCATACATTTCATTAATTAAAGTCTAACCCAGTCAAGCTACTCTGAGTGATACCACCTCAAGAGGCGAAAAGAGGAAGGGATAAGTAGTTGAAAGTGGAGGGCATAGGTCAAAGGTCAACATGACATAAAAAGGGTGAGATATTTACATGTTCAGGGCTTTCTGAAAGATTTTGATGGGTTCCTCTTCTGATGAGGGTCCTCCAACAACAGGGAGATGTGAGGAGCAGGTGAAGGCGCAATTACATCCTGACACAGGACAACAATGCACAGACAACCTTGTTTCTGAGCTGTACCTGTATTAGCGGGGGTGGTCTCGATGAGTGGTGACTGTCATGGATGCTGGGGGTTATAGCACTTAAATGTGTAGCTCATTCCAAAAAGCCTGGCTCTTTTCAATGCTTAAAGTTTATCATTTGTTGAGCCAAAATAACTGCAATTATCACATGTGTTCTGTGGTTGTAAACACATGCATCTTTATTCAAAACTGGGAAATATTAGCCTACAGTGAATAAAAGAAAAGATCTATGTGCCTCATTACAGTAGTCAAGAAAATGTGAAAATGAGGGCTTGTGTTTGCCAACAGTTTTTGCTGTTTGTAGTGGTTAATCAACAAATATTTTGTATTAGCTGCAATAGTATATTACATTTTAACACCTCTAAGAAGGATTTTTAATGAGCAAACCAACTGCAGCAGCAAGGATGATTAGGAAACCATCTCCTATTTAATTGCCTCAAACCACCAATTACGAGGAAAAACTTTTGTTTTGCTGTTTGTATTTTGATGAGGATTTATAGTTACTTTGAACAAATAATACTTTCGTTGTGATATTTTAAGATCTTTGTTAAATCGCTGAAGCTTTTCAAAAGTATTTTTCTTGATTTATTTTAATTTGAAAAAGACACTACCAGTCATAAGTTTGGAATCACTTTGTCATCACACAAATGATTATCTCAAAGGCAACATAAAGGTCCTATATATTCTTAATTTAATATTTCTATAAATATTGCATATACATTATAATATTACCGGATATAGATTATAACATTGAGAGGTTGACACACTCTCTTATGCTGCAATTAGGCTTCCCTGTCGAGCTTTCGCACAGTCTATAGTGAAGACGTGTGAAAGTCATAAACCCCTCCACCATAGCTTTATGTCCACCTCCCAAAAATTACACCTTCATGCACGTAGATATGCTCTATAGACTCTGTGCTGGTCAGTTTAGTAGTTGATCGTTTCTGGGTGTTGCATTACAGGGGTAGCGTTTAATCCGATTGTCTCCTCTGTAAACACAGCAAACATCTTCTCTCCCTCTCCAAGTCTAATTGATTTAAATGACAATAATTGTTTTTCCACATCAATATTCTCATGCTCCAACAAAGTATGCTCTGAGTGTAACATAGAAACTACTCTGCCGACTTTTGTTTATGACGTGTTTTCAGAGGACGCTTGCGCATGTAGGTTACGCACAGAGGAATGCAAAATACTTAGCTGGGAGTATAAACCCAGTTTCACTAATGCCATTGACCTGTTGTCATTAGTTTGATGATCACTCAAGGCAACCCACTTGATGAAATCAGTCTCCTCACCAATCAAAGTGAACTCTTACATAAACTCTCTGTGTTCTTGCTCGAAAACCTGCTCAGGTTTCTCCTCCTCCTGCCTTTGCCCCAGTAACCCTGGGCCAGTCACAACTGTTCTGGTTACATTCATCTGGCTGTAGGTGTGCGTGGCAGTGTTGGAGTGTGAGGAGTCAAGGACTTTGTAATATACCAAAATGTATGCTGTTATTTATCGTTTTGGTGTTCCTTACAATCTTGACATTGGGTATTGTCAAAAAACATATAAATGATTTTAAATTTGCCTTTTGGCAATCTTACATAGAAAAATCCTGTGCAAAATAAAACATAGCAAAATATTGTGAGTGTTATTTTTAAGAGTTTGCTGTATGTCACGAGGTGAGGACACAGATGTGAAGTACAAAAGCACAAACTTTTCCTCAAAGGGATTCTTTTTTTTAAATACAAATGGAAAATATTTACTCTGGGAATTCCCTTTTTCCAGTCAGGTGCCTTGTCGTGTGCAGGCAAGGGTTAATTGGCAAGCTCAGGAACTTTAGTAAGGAAGGAGGCGAGCTTCACTAAGATCTCAGTTTTGGACGTTCACCAAGAGGTGGCCTCTCTGTATCTTGGGATATAACCTAGTGGCTCCATCGGCAAGGAATAACGGTGTAGTCTCCAATGGGTCACTAAGTCCAATTAACAGAATTTTATTTTGGCGCTCTTGATTTAGGGGCAAGTTGGAGTGCCCTGAGGGAATCGCTTACCGGATGTAATCTGGTAGCAAACCAACCTTGAGGAGCAAACCAACCTAGAGATGTTACTCTTTGCTCTTGTTGTGTCCGCTCTCTTTTATATTCGTGCCTCATTATAAACTTCAGCTGGCAACTCACCTGCTCCTCGTCCCATGACTCTCTTGTCACAGAGTGCTGTTGAAATTAAATTTTAAAACTTCCAAATGTTTATTAAACAGTTTAACATGGGATGATTCACACCATGGACTAACTGCTTCTTCTTCTGGTCTCCTCCCTTTCCTCCTGTCTCTTTAACAAGACCCTTGTGAAGAGGAGGGCAATGAAGTCTGCAGCCCTCTACAGTGTACATGCAACCTTCAAGAAACAAACCTGATTTTACTAAGTAAGCTCTCCTTGGTTTATTTAAATCTGCCAGTGTACTGAAGCAGGGCAAAAACCAGGAGGGACTGCAGCCCTCCAGGACTGCTTTTCCCCACCCCTGCCCACAAATAGTTCCCAAATCATCCAATCTCATCCCTCTATTCTAATTTTTGAGAAATAAAAAGCATCAAAAGTTGAAAGTGTGTTTTGCGGCCCAGTTTATGAATTCTTTAGCTTAAGGTGCAGTTCAATACTGTTCTTAGGACTATGTCTTCTGGCCATTTGCTGCCATTCTCAGCCTTAAATTCTAGGGAAACATCACTTCGATATTTCCTTCACTCAAGAATCTAAATTCTAGAAATACATAAAAAAGTGTACACAGAGTGTAGATTGTAGATTTAAAAAGTGTAGATTTTTCCTGTCTGTCGTTTGAATCCTCATTTGTCATAATCATCATCACTTTCCCTCCAAATTACTCCTAATAATATTCACTAAGCCTCATTCCCCCAGTGTTTCCTTGTCTAGACTACAGTTCACATTTGTGTTCTCCACTCCGTGAACTCCCAGGCTCACCATATTGGATTACTGTCTGATGCTCCACACCTGTTCTTAGCCTCTTTGCCTCATGGTTTCGCGTCTCCGTATCTTCAGAATTAACTCATCCTCTAATTTGTAAATAAACATCTTCTGTAAACCATTAACGGTCTTGGAGTCTGTGACCGTGACACATTGTTATACAACAATGACATTCTGCAGAACGGTCTTGCTGGTTATTTCTCAAGATAATCTGAATTCTGGGAATTCGTCCTACAAAATGGAGTAGCTTGTTCACCAACACTCTTTGAGGATATTACAATCGAAACATCAGTGAACGTGCTGTTACGTTTTAAAATGGCCTCAAAAAGATTTCAATGCACTGTACTGCAAAGTTTGTCACACTAGCCCAGGGAGTCCATACAATAGCCAGTGTAAAACTATAGCCATGATTAATATGTTATCAATCATATGTTTACCATAAATTGCTAAGAATCTAATTGGGCATAAAATAGTCAGCATGTTACTTTCAGATAATTGTGCAACAGGTGCAGGATGGGGGCATAACAACGATGAATGGCTGAATATAACCTAAATTAGGTTCTAATTTATATAAATAAAAAGTCAAAGAAATTATATTTCAAATGGATTTACTATTAAATTTGTCCTTGTAAAAGTATACGTTTGGATTTGGGTGACCATTGAGTTGGGCAGATTTTTGTTGATGTAAATGCTGTTGTATTGTTTCCCAATACATTTAGCTGAGTTCAATATATAAAGGCAGGTATATGCAGGTGTTGAGCAGACAGACAAGCAGGCATGCATGCAGGCACACAAATAGTGTTGGTGTCCCCCATCTCTCTCTGGGCCTGATTAGCATGTGTACTGTATGTTCTCTCATGCTGCAGTGTTGACCTGTGCTGTCATATCCCTGATTACCTCCCTGATTCACTTTCCTTGTTCAGTAATGTGCAATCAATCATAATCAATTAGCCAAAATGTTGAATCATTAAAACCATTATCATTAATTAAAATAATTATCACTTTCTGCCAATGCTTCACTGCCGATGCTGTCTAACGTGTCTGCAGCCCACCAGAATCTCTCCTCCTCTCTCTTTTCTCTTTCGCCCACCCCTTTCTGCTTTTGAGCGAAATATTTTATAGGAATCTTTTGAATGCCATGTATATTTTTTCCTTTCATAGCGTTACATGCATTGATTTTTTTATGCTAATTTAAAACCAATTTGACCTTTACTAAAAAAGCTACTTTTGTATAACTGTTGCCAATGAATGAATGAACTAATTAATTTCTTCTACGTGGTCCTAGTTTTTTCCGAAGATGTTTCAATTTCTCTGTTTTGTATTTCTACACTTCTGTACTATATTGTCTTTGTTATTGTCACCGAAGGAAACTACAACATAAAGCTGAAGCCAAAAAACTAGGAAGAATGAAAGTAGACTGTGTGGGAGGAAGTACCAGACAATAATGAGGTAGGCCATCTCCATATAGATCAGATGACATATAATTATTTGGTACTTTATAGAATAAAAATGTACATTAAAAGTAAAATAAAATCACAAAAAATTATCATGTTCAAAAGCACCAAAGTATTTTAAATACTGCAATGTTTCAGTAAAAGAAATTGAGATTGAATGACAATGTGACTCTTTCAAATGAAGTATTGTCTTGAACAAGTACATGTAACATTTTCTTTTAATTGAAAAATGTAAATGTTATTGCCGCTAAAATGGGTCAAACAGCAAACCTCAATATCTGTTTAACAATGGAGCATTGATACATTGGTGAACTAGCTAGCATCTATGTACTCTGACACGAATGTATCCCGAATGTATATATACACTAGAACTGTAGATTAACAAGCCACTAAAGAAATGACTTTATTACGCAAAGACCAATCAGAGAGAAGGATTCAGTGGAGCGTCAGTTTTTATTGTGTGATGAGGTAGTGGGGCTTTTTAGCATTGCCAGGTGCTACTTATTGACCTGTGTGCGCTTGCCAGCTGTGCGTCATCAATAGAGTCCCACCATTCAGAGTGGGAGAAGTGGACCATTTCCTTCCGGCCCAAGCACCCCTAGGTATGGAGCTGATTGTGAATTAGACTGGGAATGGGAGTTTAAAAATGCCTTACTATGAAGGAGCAAGCTCTGAGACTGAATAACAAAATGATCTCATGCGTCTGAGGATTTTTCTGATGTACCACTTTTGTTGATAAAATGAACCAATTAAGTATTTTTTATTTTTTTACGTAAGTTTATATTATCCATAATATATGGTCACATCAGTGCCAATCATGGAGCAGCAAACGGATCACTGAATGGTTGTCTGCGGCTAACTATCCACAAGTTCCCTCTGAAACCTGTGGGCGACGTCAGGGAAACTATAACCATAGATTTATCCTGTCAATAGTTGTGAAGACTTTCAAAAGTCACACTACATAGAAGTGTAAGGTGGAGATTTACATTAGAATAGTTGCTTTCCTACAACTCCTTATACAAATCCTATCGTTTGGCTTTAACGTGTGGGTAAGACCTGTCGTCTCAAAGTCTGGATTATTGCTTATGGCAGTGCTTCCTTGAATGTGCCTAAGGGCTGCATGCTCTTGTACATTCCCGCCAAGCTTGTCTCCTGTAAAGCTCACCCGTGAGATTGAGGTCTCTGCACAGCACTGCTCAGGGGAATCTGGGACATCATTTAAGGCTGCGCTGCTAAAGCAGGCGTCTCATTGGGGTCATATCACACCATCGAAATGGAAATTGACCCAAAAGTGGCAGAGGATACCACACACGGGACCATTAAATCACTCAGTCATGAATGAACTTCTCAGAGACTACACTGTAAGGGTAGTCTCTGAGAAGGGCATGCATCTTTAGATAATAGAGACCACAGACTCTTTGTTTTGAGGGTTGGGGAGTCTAAGTGAGGGAGGCAAAAAAATTTCATTGTCAAATTCTGTCTAATGCCTTTTTTAAACACTGCAATCAGAAACTAAAAAAACTAGATGCTGAACAACTACATGATTATCAGTTAGCAATTAAAAAAAAAGAAACCATTACTCATAAACTACCAATCAAGCTTCTTATTTTTAATTTCAATTTTACTTGTTTTATGTTATTCACAATATCACATTTAAAATCATACTTTTAGACTTTAAAATAAATTTATATACCATTAGAAACATATACAAACAAAACAAAAAAAGACATATTCCAATCTGTGAAGGCCCAACCTAAGTTTTTATTATACTTTAACTCTTTTCATATGTTTCATATTGCAAATATTAATATTGCAAAGCATAATCAAAGCATTACACAATGGTTAAATATTTAAATATAAAAGAGAAAGAACATACAGTTATCCGTAAGGCAGATCTTAGTAAAAGCATATTTAAAAATATGTTTGTTTTAGTCTAAATGTAGCTAATGTTTAGAGTCTCTGATTTCCTCTGAAAACTATTTCCATTCCATTCCAATTCCCTATTCTACGGGCAGCATATTTACTGAAAGCAAACTCTGCATTTGGAGTAAACCTGCAGAATTTCATAGAATAACTGGAAAATTATTCATCGAAACATCCTAGAATAGTATATAAATCTGTTTACTTATACATTATCAAAATAGCAAAAACTGTAATGCGGCAATGCTATCACATGGCTCGTTTGTTTGCTGGATGGATAGATCCAGCTCATCTACTCAGACTGTTTGTGCTTAAAGGCTCTCATTGGTGTAAAAATTCCCAAGGCAGGCCGTGCTGGCTGTCGTGTCACAAAAGATGCAGGCGGAGAAGGGAGACGTGATTTCATGGCTAATGGTTCCCGCACTAATATCACTATGGGCAGCGGAGAGGATAACCAAGTTGAGCTGTCTTAGCTCAAATGATTCAATTAGGCCAGCTGTCCCCATTTGTCATGGCCCAACTCTCTTTTAGATTACCTTCCAAGAGTGCATACGTGACTCCGCATTGAATATTCTCCACAATTTACAAAAATACAGAAAAGGGGTGAAAGCAGAAATAAAGCAGTGCTCAGATTACAATAAGCACATAAAGGCAATTATTGGTAATAAATGTGACCTTTTGTTTCTTCTCAGCCAAGCTTGACGGCCTCAAACGCTCAGTGTGAAATGGAGGGAAATCCCTGAAGCATGACACTTTGATTGGCAGGAAAGAGATGGTTGTTCTATGCTTGAGAGAGACTACAGATGAGCACATCAATTGCCTAAATCATTAAAGCATTCTGGTTAAAATCACTAGAAAATCATACAAAAACACAAGAGGAAAAAGCTTACACATTTTAAAAATATTAAGTACAAGTTTTAACAGTTTAACAATTGCCTATTCAAAACTTTGCCAAGACATCCAAATTGGTCTAACTCGACTTGCTGTATATTTTCAGACTGGTACAACTAAAGGATTTTTGAGAATTCCTTGAATTTCCCTTGACTTAACTGGAGTGGAAAACTGTAACTCAAACTGAAACCTCATAGAAACTTTAAACTGACCACACTTGTGGAGGTTATCAGTCTTTGCTAGAGCAAACAAACCACTGTGCAAAAGTATTTGATTAGTAAGTGTTCAATATTTGGAATGGGGGGTTGTATATGTAAATCGTAGAACCAACTTATATGACATAAATGACAGCACCCTAGCAACCAAACTGTTTACTATACCAACCAAAAGTTCTGACCTCTCAGCTTTGGTAAAGGCGAGAGACATGGAGGTGTTTATATCACTCGCAATGACCTGTTGAACAATACATTATGTCATTGACTTCTCCATAGCTACCAGGTTGTTTACCATAGCAACCATTCATTTTCCAACCCGCTTATTCCCTTTTTGGGGTCACAGGGGTCTGTCGGTGTGTATGTCCAGTGCGAGAGGCAGGGGTACACCCTGGACAGGTCACCAGTCCATCCCAAGACCATAGCAACCAATTTGACCAATCTCAGCTTAACCATATCATAGAGACATGGGGGTTCGTTTATTTTACTCATCTTGCCACAGGGAAGATGAGTAATGTCACTGACTTCTCCATAGCAACTAAATGTTTTACCCTAGCAACCAAATCAGGAGACATATATGGGAGCTTTCTCTAATTATCTCTTGTTGTGTTTTTCTAAAATTATTAGAAAAATCAAATTGATAAAAAAAAATGTGTTCAGTTTAAGTTAATTTTCATGTTCTCATGTTTGAGGCCGTTTTTCATGTTCTAATGTTTGAGAAACTGCGTTTCATTCATCACATTATTTATAATAATTTAAGCAAGTTAACTTTCTCCGGTGATCTTTAGTCTGTCATCATTATTTCAAACAGACATTGGAACATTCTTATTAGATTTGGTAGAAATAAATGAAAAGATTGTATCGCTATCCATTTCATCACCATGGTTTCATTAAAATTTTCCCCCAAAAATATACAGCTTTCATTTAAGGCATATTTACACCACACCCATTGTGCATCATATTAAATTTATTAAAATTTGATTTGTATGTAAGTGAACTCAATGTAATGAACTTTATTCTTACTAATTGGATATATTTTTGTTTCACTTGAACGCAAGTGAATGCTTGTGTTGCACTTGAGTGCATGATTTTAATTATATTATAGACAAGTTGTTTCTAAATCTGAATGTTATGCAAAGTGTATGTGAAACTTTCTTTGACACATTAACTATCTTTGTTTAGTTGAAATGAATATTGTAAAATGGAAAAGAGGCTGTGGTTGTTTACTCTTTTGTCTCTCATGTGGGTTCATAAACACCTTTTAGTAATGTTATTAAATTGTAAAATAAAACACATGTAGCCACCAATTGCAGCGCATCAAGGACATCACATGAGAGAGGCCATGCTTCCCTAGAGTGAGAGGAGAATATGCATTTGCAGACACGCTTCAGAATATGACCATGTACTTATTACAGTAATTCGGAAAGGAAGTCAGCAGCAAGGAAAAGTGGGGGTCACTCACTGTCCATGTGAATTCACTCATTCAGAGCAGTAAACATTCATTAAAGCAATTTCCATCTATTTTGTCACTGTTGTAACCCACACTGTTAACAAGCAGTAGGGAAAACGAGGACTTGGGGTTTGAATAAAAACAAGCACTTAAACCCTTTGCGGAATCACAGGAAATTAACAATGCTCAGACACATCAGACACTGCTCTTGACCTTCACGCCATCGTTATCAGATGTGCTCTAAAACAACAGTTGTCAGTTTACAGTTGTCAAATCTACAAATAACAAGTATGTAAATGGGTTTCAGAGGGTATGAATAATAGGAGATTTAGACTGACAAACTTCAACAGCATCGGGTATGTGTTAGTATTAGGAAATAACAAAATCCAGTTTACTGTTAAGGGAATTTGCAGCTTATCGTTTGAAATGATTACGTTTATTATTTGTAGCGCCATCCACGTGAACCAATCCAGTGGGCCAGTATAAATCAAATGAACACAAAATTAAAGATTTGTTTAGGAGTGAATGTGTGTGTTGCCCAGCGAAGGTCTGCTGACCTGTCCAGGGTAAGGGTAAAGAGTACAGACTCGTACACTATTTTCACCATATTAATTGACACTGAATCCATGAAAATACGCCTTCTCTTCAGTAAAAAAAGATCAAAATGTATTGTGGTAGTCAGGATTCAAGCATACTGGCAGAAAGAGGTTTTTGTGTATATGTGAATTAAGCTCTTTATTAAGTGACAACTGCAATAGAAATGTCATGGATAATTTTATCTTGGTGCCCTAATAGTGACGAAGGGAACTGAACATGGCATCAGAGACCATTTCTTAACTACCAGAAGGTTTTTTTTTATTACCATATCACTGTAAAATAAATTTAAATAAAAAATTGGCCAAAAGTGCAAATTATTTCTTTTCATCATTGAACAAAATGCAATGAATAAACAAAAGAGTAATCTAGAACTTGGTGTGGCCAGTGACCACCCTTTGCCTTAAAAACATCACTAAAAACATGGCAGTATGGTCTAGTGGATGGCGGTATGGCCAAGTTATAGTACTATGGCCTAGTGGATAAGGTGATTGACTGGAGATCAAAAGGTCACCGGGTCGATCCCCAGCTCAACTGGGAGTCGAATGGTTGTACACCATTACAGTGGTGACCTTGAGCAATTCACCAGTTACCCCAGGCGCCACAGCCATAGCTGCCCACTTCTCCCGGTGTGTTTATTCATTGTTGTGTGTGTGCACAGGTAAATACAGAGAACAAATTCCTTGTATGGGTCACTCCATACTTTGGCCTAACATCACTTCACTTCAGAGTTTTTTAAGGAACTCAACTGATGGTTGACTCAAAAATCTCGGAGAACTAACTACAGATCTTAGGTGGATGTAGCTTTCTCACATTGTTCTGCCTCTCCATGTAATCCCAGACAATTTCATTGAAGTTGAGATGAGGGCTCTCTTCCAGTACAGAAAATAGCTATACATGATGTGATAGTGCCCTTTTCTTCACTGTGGGTCTCCTGCTCTCGCACTTCCGGGCCAGGCAGTGCACCTGATCTGCATAGAGATGAGTTTTACTAGTGGTTCATCTAATTGATCAATGGATGGTGCCAGGAGCTATGGGTGGTGCTAAGAAACATTGAGCCATTTTAAACTCACAAGGAATACAGGATTACTCAGATATTTGATCAGGGAACAACACTTAAAGATGGCAGAAATGTCAAAAATGTTGAGTTTACATAATATGGCAACTTTTTTATGTTGCTTCCTGTCAAAAAAAATAAAGATCAATCCCACCACATATTGCTATTATATAATAAATTTGTTGTTATCAATTGTTTTCTGCTCATTCCAGTTTTTATATCGTTCTTTAACCTATATGGTTTTAAATGTACCATGGATGCCAGAAAAATTGCATCAGCAAATCGTCAATCGCCTTCATCGATTTCCATTGGCTTTGAATTAAATCAAGACCATGTACTTTGGGAAAGTGTAATAGGTAATTTATTTTGGCATTTTTACCTTCTAAAGTACTGACATGGTATATTTTCACAGTGTTCGAGGACCACTGTAGTTGTTGTGGATAGTAATAATCTGCTGCAAATATGACTAAAGACTCCCTCCGTGTTGTAACTTTGTCTTTTAAATGAGCCCTCAGCTGCATTCTCTTGCTAGTAGTTGACATTATGCCTTTGACTTTACTGCACTGCCCAGCATGATGTTCTCTCCACACATTCTGTTTAAAGGTCAACAATGATCACCTCATTCAAACGCCATTCAAACATCCGTCTTGTGATGAAACGTCACTGTGTTTGCAGATTTCCTTGTGGCTTGCTTTGCCTCCTGCTTGTGCCGTGCTTTGTTTAGCTGAAGATGCTGGCACCCGGCCTGTCCCTCTCTACCTGCAGCATCAAGCAGGAGGCATTAGGGGGCCGAGGCCATGCCAAAACACAATTTGGAGTGTCTCCAGCACTTCATTGGAAAGTAATGGTTTTCACTGAACTGAGTTATGACCAGCTGTTTGCAGACAGTCTGTGACATACTGATAGACCAGAACACCGTATGTTGCTTTCCAAATCAAATGATACAAGGAGTGTGACAGAGTGGTGAAACATCTGTCATTAGCAATTTTCAGCACGCTCCACTAATTCTGGACAAAATATGGGTAATGAAGTTACCGCAGGAAACTTCAAATACTGTCAGTGCAACAAGGCTGTAAGAAAGCAGTGCTCACGAAGGCTTATAATCAAATTCATTTGCTGTAAGACACACAGACGGAGTGATAATTGCTTTTGATCACCATATTTTATAATGAAAATCACTAATGTTCTTCTTTAATCAAAGAATAAAAGTCAAGGACAGGTGCCAGATTTGTTCCTTGTTACCAATACTCCCTCCCTTGTAGTTGTTTCCATGAACAGGGCTATCTGAGGGTGGCCACAAAGCTTTTGTGCTCACTAGACTTTTCTCTGTGATCTTCAGCTGTTACGGACTTTGAAGCATTTTATCTGCTGGTGCCTAATCTTTCGGGAAATAAATTACTGGCTGTAATGATAACAGATTATTCCATTGAGTGCAATCCGAGGGTTGTTTTGAGCAGACTGATGGAACAAGATGCAACATTTCTTTCTTTTTCAGTCACAAAGATTGTGATGTTCTGTAGTTTTATTGAAGAAAAAGTGTTGAAGAACTCTTTGTTCAGTTTAGAGGCATGTGGTACAGCGTGTGTACTTTCGACTTGGACATAATGTTAAATGGCATTTATATATAGATCGCAATAAATAACTTTTATTGTGCCAGTCATTCAACAGACTTGGTCATTAGATCACGAGACATGATAATTAGAAAAGCATTGCCTTTTTTCGATTGTGGACACTTTTTTGCTTTTCTACCTCGCTACTGTGAAGTAGTTGAAAACTGAAAAGCTAGCTGTAGCTGAAACCTGCTGTGTATGTACATTGTTATTTTATGTTCAAATTTTCCCATCCAGTGTGTAAGTTTTGTGTATATTCTAGAACAATGATTTGTGTATAAAAAGGTAAATAAATGTAGAATTTTTGTAAGGAAAATTTTGTATTGTATATTTTATTGGGTGACCATGTGTCCCCGGCTATTTCTGTTCCTTGTATTTTTTCACATTTGTTCGTCTGCTCCTTAGCGCCTTCCTCTTTTAACCAGTTCTCCTTTCCAGGTTTTCCCCGAAGCACGCTTTGGTGTTCTTACTGGTTTCTCCTGATGTGACCTGTCTTCATGTGTCCGCTCTCGTGCTTACAGGTCCTTCTAAAAAATGTGCATATTGTGATATGACTTTTATAAACATTAATAAACAATAAGCAATAAACATTCATAAACAGTAAACGTTAGACTTTCATATATTTCAGATTAATTTACACACAACTGAAGTAGTTCAAGCCTTTTATTGTTTTAATATTGATGATTTTTCTTTGCATATTGCTCATGAAAACCCTAGATGTCTCAAAATCTAAAAAAAAAATTAAACTGTATTAACCAATAAAATAAAAGTGTTTTTAATACACAAAAAGTCAACCTTCAAATAATTATGTTCAGTTATGCACTTAATACTTGGTCGGGAATCCTTTTGCAGAAATGCTTCAATGCGTTGTATGGAGGCAAACAACCTGTGGCACTGCTGAGGAGTAAGGAGGCTCAGGATGCTTCAATAGCAGCCTTAAGCTCATCCAGAGTGTTGGGTCGTGTGTCTCTCAACGTTCTCTTCACAATATCCCACAGATTATTTACCAGTGGTTTTGGAGCAGTGTGCCAGGTTGTGCTGGAAATATGAAATCTTCATCTCCATAAAGCTTTTCAGCAGATGGAAGCATAAAGTGCTCCAAAATCACCTGATAGCTAGCTGCATTGACCCTGCCCTTGATCAAACACAGTGGACCAACACCAGCAGCTGACATGGCACTCCAGACCTCATCTTAATGAGTGGATTAAGATGACTATGTTAATAGCTCGTTAAGAGAACCTTTTCATAATATGCTAATATTTTGAGATGGGAATTTTAGGGTTTTCATGAGCTGTATGCAAAAATCATCAATATTAAAATATTAAAATGTTTGAACTACTTCAGTTGTGTTTAAATGAGTCTAAAATATATAAAAGTGTAATGTTTATAGTTCTCTGTTATTTCTGCTTGCCTCAGTTTAGCTAGATGATTCAGTATTACTTAGTTAGCTCAAGTCTGCCTGCCAGCTTTTCCCTATCGAGGGATAGAAAGGGACATAAACAAAGTACAAAGTGCATCAAAGAGTTCTGTGTAAGTCTCTTCACTTCGCAAGCAAATTAATCCTCCATAAATGTGTAGAAATAACAACACGCTTCACGCAGTTCAGTAACTGTGTGTGCTAGCAAGCTCTCATGCTTTTTACTTGAGATAAAGCTAATGTACAAAGGTTGGATCTATTTCATGCAAAAATTGTAGGGGTTTGATTTCGGGAATGTGTTTATTCTTTCCAATGGTGTTTCATTGAGATTATTAAGTAATTTCAGGTATTTTGTTCAATGCTGGGTAAGTTAGTATAACCCTTCGTCCTGAGCTGGCAAGGAACGTCGAGACATTTTTAGCTCACAAAAAAGGAATACATCATTACACAAACATGCATGAAAGATTCTGAAGAAAACTTTAGGCGTGTTTTGATGAGGGAACAACCCTAAAAGATGCTAGGAATGTCAGAAAAGTTGTCACCTTTAACTTTAGTATATTATGAAATGATATAATTTGGGAAAAACGGACATCTGTCACATATTGTGGAAAATTCTTTCAATATCTTGTTTATTGCATCTACTAGTTCCAGCACAAGCAGTATGTCCCTAGCTGCAGCTCATTTTTTATATCCTGGTGCTGCAAACGAAATCACTTTTTGATTTCTACACATATCCCATTGAGTTTATTTATTTATTAACTAAAGCTGGTAAAATGTTTATACGAGTCAGATGGTTTAATCCTGGATAAGGGGGTTGTTCTTGGCGAGAGCAAGCTGTAAGTGTGTCTGGCTTGCTTCTCTTCAGATGTCTGACCAGGCAGAGAAGCAGTTATTTAGTTTGACTTATTATATGGTAGGACGAGCTGTTGTTCTGCCCTAAATAAACTAGAAGCATAGATGTATTTTTTGTGTCTACCAAAATCACAGTCTGAAGAAGTCAGGGTGATAATAGTGAGTCGCTCTTGAGATTGCTGCACAAACAAGGGGTCTCTTTTGGCAAAGCTTGGCAACAGAAGGGCTATAAAATGATATGTGTTAATTTTGCGTTAATTATTATGGGTGCCACATGTTAAGCAGAATGTTCTTTCATTGGAGAAGTTTTGAAAATCCACATGGATAATTGGTGCTGAGTGAATGAACATTTGGAGTGGTGATTATAAAGCTGAACGGCTGGAGTTCTGCCCCAGATCCCTTGTCCTAGTTTACCTTTTATAACCATGCGGCGCATGTGAAGCATGTGGTAAATTACTGGCAGGAACGAGTTGGTGATGATCACTGAATTTTTAGCGAGGGGCACCTCCTCTTGGGAAACACAGCACTTGTCAACATAGTCTTTACATGACAACATTTTCTATAATATACCATTTATGCTCTTTATATTTAAATTTCGTACAGTAGCTTGCCTAGCTTAGTTTATTTAGTATGTAGAGTTCATTTTAAGTTTACCAATGTCAGTGTTTTTGCTGTAAAATATTTCCTTCTTGGTTTAGTCTACAATCAAAAACAGCCTTGAATACATTTTCTTTTACTTCCATATAGACAACAGCCTGTTTATTTTTAATCCCTCGATCACCTTCTATCATAGTCTGGTCATATCTGGAATTGATAAATGCAATGCTCTCTTTGCTGGTCTTCCTTCTTGGGTTGTCAGGCCTCGACAAATTATAACTCATCCGCTTTTATGGAACCAGTTCAACTGTTCCTCCCCTTTTCATCTCTCTTCACTGGCTCCCACTGCAGCCCATGTTAAGTTTAAAACAATCACAGGCTCAGAATTGATTGCCTGTGTTCATAAAAACGAGGCAAGTAACTATACACAAATAAAGACCTTCTTCTAACACAGCAACTTTCATTTTCCCTTTGATATTTGTTGCGAGTTTATCAGAATGTGACGATTTTGTTCCCTTGGACTCATTGGATGGAAACATTACAGTTTTGCGCAAAAAATCCAGACTCTCTCAACACTTTATATGACTAAAACATTTTTGAGAGGAGTTACATGCTTGAAAAAAGTTACCTTTAGCATTTATTTTGTCAATAGCTTAAACCTTTACACTGAGCACTTCTTATGATTAACTGACTCATTGATGCAATGCACATACATTTTAATGCATATATGTACTGTGGAAATGTGTAACTTTTCACATCTGTAGACATTCTGACAAAAAGTGACTAGTTCCCATAATCCCTTTACTCAGTTGGAATCTTGCAGCCTGTTTTGATGTTGAATTAAACTTATTAAAATAGTGAATTCTTTGTTTTGGATCCACCCATGCATTAAACTGTAGTCTATACAGTTTTGACTCATCGTTTTCAGTGGCCAAAGGGGATTATGAGAGATTGAGTTCAATATTGTCATCAGTCTGAACTTTCCTCCAATGGGTCAGTTTCTAGTATCAGCGTCACATCATCACCATGGCATCATGTAATCTCTATAAATATCACAGATATACAGGATCTTCTCAAAAAGTAATCAATATAAAAACAATAAAAGGCTTGGATTACTTCAGTTGTGTGTAAATGAACCTGAAACATATGACAGTTTAATGTTTATCAGTACATTACAGAAAATAATGAACTTTATCACAATATGCTAATTTCTGAGAAGATCCCGTATTTTAGTAAATAAAAACAAAACAAACTACTGCAATTGTGTTTGTAGAAATCCTTCAGTTGAAATATGTTTTTAATACTGTTTTAGGTCACAGTTGGAATACAGTAGGTGTAGGTTTTTAACATCTGTATTTTTAACATTCACTGGGTTAGCAAACAATTCATTGATCACTTTTACATGGTTTGATCTCATTGCAGTAATTTGTTTCCTCAGATTCAAAGGTCCACGAATGCCACTGGTACATCACACTATCCTCTTTGTAAACTGAAGTGGAAGGCATTTATCCATTTCTCGAATGCCCCCTCAAGCATGCTGTCATTGAGAGCTGCTACGAGCTTGGCTGGGACGGTCTTGGCAGTGCTGTGATTTTTGCTTAGAAATATCACACTCTATCATCCAGCATGAAAAGCTTTGTTTTTCTCTTACTGACCTTCTCCCACTCCTCAGCCTCCTCCGTCCATCTGTCCTTTGGCCAAAATGCAGAGCTGACAGAGGATGGACAAGCAATGATCTTGAGAAACAGAACTTCCTGTGTTAAAGCAAGTGTGGAGGCTTGATCGGATTTCGAAACATGATGCTGAAGCATAAAAACTAAATTGCATTTAATGCGAATATATTAAAACATTTACAATTATAGGTTTACTCTCGTCACCATTCCAAAAATGGTTTTAGTCCTAATAGTTTTTGTTCTAAAAAGGGCCTGAGCATGAGTGCTGTTTAAAAAAAAAAAACAATTAGTGGCGATGGGGCATTGGATTTAGCACCTTACAATAAAAAAGTTGCGGGTTTGAGGCTCGCTGATTACCTTCTTTAGAAAGAGTTTTCATGTTCTCACTATGTTTGCATGGGTCTCCACGCAATTTATAATTTGTTATAATTATTTGTTTAAATAATTGGTTAAATACACATATAAACTAATGTTTAGATACCGCTGCAAAAATAACATTGAATAAAATATTTTTATTTATTTCTTTTTTAGTTGGATTATTTCAAAAAAGGCCAGATATATTGGTCAACCTCTTGTGATGGATTTTAATGGCTGTGCAAAGCCAAGCACTTTGGACAGTGATGATGGGACAGACAGAAATGTTTGAAAGCCGCACAACCTCTTGCTCAAATTTACTGACACTGATTTTGGATCATCTTGGCGGATTTTAGGATGGGTGACTTATAAATTTGATCACAATTAAGGCACAATTATACATTTCATCTTCCTAATTACTGGCTGTATATCTGGCCTGATGACCATGTGCTGTAGAAAATCAGGAACCATCACATATTTAATGGGACACAGCTGTCCTGAAACCTTTCTGCAACACAGCTCTGGAACCACCGTTTCTGAGGAGGTGAAAGCAAACTCCTGTTTGAGTGAGATGAATGATGGATTTAAATTAGAATGCATATTTTATTAGATTTTTTTAAATTTTGCAGACAGGTCTACATTTATTAAAAGAGAAATATTTTCAGATATCAAAACTGCTTTCAATAATTATTTATTGAAACAAGCAAATGTTTTATTTTAGAATTTTTTTTTTCTGACACACTCCTTGGTTTAAATTGAACACAAATTCATTGCTGAGAAACAGAAGAACTAAGCACTGTGCCCTTGTGCTCTTCTGTACTTGATTTGATAAACTCTATACGAAATGTATAGTGAATAAAATCCAAATGGCGTATTTCTGAAGATCAAAAAAGTTCAGATTTTCTGTTCACAGCTTTTTGATCGTTTAGAAAATCTGTGCCCTGTACATTCCACAAGCTTTCTAAAACAGACAAAGAAGAGATGCTCGTCCACTGAATGGATGCATTTCTGAGGCTTGGAATGGCTTGTGGGGTTCACACCGAAGTAATCAGCCTTTCTGCTCTCCCCGTGCCAGAGAATTAGCCTGGGAAATTCACCAAAATGTGGGAACAGCTTGGGAACAGATTGATGCGGAGGGGTGAGAGAGACAAGATAGGCTTAGACTGGATGTGTGCAGCTTGAGTCTATTCCAGAGCAAATAGATGGAAAAGCATCTCCTAAGTAACTCAGCTCCTCTGATCAGGGCTGTATTTCAAGCTCTCTGGTCTAAAGGCTCTGGAGTGGTTGGACAACAGATCTTGACTCCTTCTGTATTTCCAAATAGATTAATACATAATATTAGATTTACTATGTGCGTGTTTTTTTTTAAACTTCTCCCAGATGTTTACTGGTTTATAGCCTTTTTTATTTTTGTTTCGCCATTGTGTTTTTAAGGTTCTTTTTTATGGGCAACTGCAGCTTTGAACCTGGTTCAGGTTTAGGTGTTCATAGACCAATGGAGCTTGTTGAGCCTTTGGTAAAGTGTTGGTTTTTTTTAAAAGGTCATGGGAAACTTTTCAAGTTATCAAAGGACACAACAGCTCGTAGGTAATTCAGGTATTGAATGATACAGCCATGGTTAGACTTTGTTTTATGGGTATGGATTTGTACAGAAAGATAAAGTGGCTTATTTTGGATGTTCATGTTTGTGACCACAGGCTTGTGTCAGTGTGGGCGCTGAACTGGAGCCTGACAAAAGCTCCCATGCTCACAGATAGCCAGCCGGCTGTTTTCCTAAACAACCCAACATATTGCCATGTTGCCCTGAGACAGAAAAGAGAGAAAGTAAAGAACAATGAAAAGGACAAGGTTTCCAAATAGTTTTTTCCTCTTAGCACTGACAAACATAACTTCACGTTTAGAGAAGTGTCTAAGGCTGTGTTCACTTTTATAGTTTGGTTAGTTGTACTTATACATATTATACATTAAAGATATCTACTTATTAATCTTTGTCTTGGTCAAGGAAATATTGATGCAATGACGCTCCCTGCTTCAAGATGGCATTTGTGGTATCAGGAAACAGGAAAGAAGAAGATGTGACAGGGAAGAAATCAAAGAACATAGAATAAAACATAATGTTGAGTGTTTTATACTGTTGATAGCTGATCACAGGGAGCTGTTTGACAGAAAGTTGTAGAAAAGAGGCAATTTGTGGTGGGCTATTTCTTTCCTGTGTCTTGTGTGAAGTCACTATAAAAATGTGGGATGAGCGCCACCAAGCAGCTCTTTTACATCCTTCATCAAAGAGCCAGCTTTCATTGGTCATTCTTTTTTGCAAAAAAAAAAAAACCTTGGCACCACTTGTTCGTTCAGATGTAAGAGCTACCCATTGGCGCCCGTAGTGTTTGCTTGAGGCACGTTATCTCATACATCTCTGCAAAAGGTGTTTAGTCTTGGTCCAGTTAGTTGTTCAGCTATGCAATTTCCGTGAAGACACAGCTATATGACACCTTCCTGTAGCCATGCTTATCCTGTGCATTTTGAAAGTTGCCTTATCTGTACCAACTTCACATTCTTTGAGCTCATAAAGATTGCTGAAAAAGCGTTTATATTCAACCAACGAAGCGCACTGACGAACTGACCAATCACAATTGTAATCAAACTTAACATGACACATGTGAACATATCCGTAGACTTATGGCTATTATGTCTGCCATGAAAACTCACTTTAAGCTTCCCATTAGTTATGATTTTTTAGCAGACATCTCTAAAGTCAGGTAGACCCCAGCACAATTTATCTTCAAGCTTCATGAAACACTACTGTTTTTTTGTTTTTGTACTGTGCTTTGATTTGGGGTTTTAGTATTGTTTTTTTGTAGCTTTTTATTTAGTCTTTTTTCTTTAATCTCGTATCATTTGTTTGTTTATTTTTTGAGCTATGCTTTGATTTGTGGTTTTATTTTATGCAGCTTTCATTTTTCTTTTATCTTGTTTCATTTTGTTTTTATGTTGTGCTTTGCTTTGTGTTTTTTTGAGGAAAATTCGTATCCCGAATTTTTATATTCCCACAGGCATTTTTGTTTCACACGGAGGTTTCTCCTCTAACTTGTGCTACAGAACAGCCCATTGCACTTTATAAACATTATTTCTTTTAGGACTTTACTCTACTCTACTTTTTGTTATAGGACATAATAACACATAATGTTCCACCTGATTTAAAGTGTTTTTGGTGTGATAATGATCAAAGTATCAGCACATTGAGACCTTATTTCTGAAACATTCATTCATTTTCCTGCCCACTTTATTCATTTTACCTGACACATATTTTTGGGATTGTGGGGGAAAAAAACTCCTTCCAGGAAGGTCATTGGCGAGCCTCGAACCGCACAACCTTCTAATTGGAAGGCCACAGCGCTACCCACTGCACCAGCTTTTTAAATGACTGAAAGCTTTGAGAGCATGTTTTTATTTTCCACCTCTCATATGATCACCCTCAAAGTGGGTGGCATGACATTGGTATGCTAGTTGTCTGTGTAGCTTTCGTCTTTGAGGATTGTGGCACTCTGTGTGATCGTCTAATTTTCTTCAGTAGATGTTAGTGCAGATGAACTCAGAGTTCCAAACAAGCATGAAAATATTCACTGATGCCAATCACATTTTTTTTTCTTGCTGCACATTGTCCTCTACACCTTCTGGTCATCTTCTACATGTGTCTGTGTTTGAAACACACTCTGTCTGCCATTCTTTTGTACCAGGCTCATTATGGTTGCTGTTATACCCAATGACTTTTACATAAAAAGGTAGACATTAAACCATCTGCGGGAGAGAAATCCGAATCTCATTTATAATGGACCATTTTTTTGCAAAGCATCTTCATCGTATCTTCACACAGGAGTATTTGAAGTGTAGGTCTTGAAGTTTAGATCTTAGTTAAAGTTGAAGTGCATCCTTGTCACTATTCAATCATTTATAGCCAATCTGTGAACAGTTGTCCTGTGGATAGTATAGGCTCACCTGGCACACGTGCTATTTTTAGACTGTGGGAGGAAACCATTGTGCCAGAAAACCTATTCAAGCACAAGGACAACATGCAAACTCTACTCAAAAAGCCCCCAGCCGGGCTAGAACTGGGAACCTTCTGGCAGAAAGTCATACGTGCTAACATCTATGCAAAAGTGATAATATTTTGATTACATGATTATTATTATTTCTACAATATATTAAAAATGTAGTTCATGATTTATTAATGTACTTGATTTTTCTTCGCAACAACATTTTCCTTTGGCTTAAACTATCTATTTTTATTTTCTATTTGTATTTTGATCATTAAAATTTACATTTTTTTTTTTTTTAATTTTATTTATTTAATTTACTATATACTGTTGACAGATTAAACTTTGAGATTGACTAACACACAAAATCCATGTATAGGGTACCCAGACAAAAATGACCTACATGACACCTACACCACCAGTCACCCGTAACCCATTTGTGTGTCCCTAATTTCCTCAAAAACACAATGGCTTTGGCTCACTTTGGACAACCCGTGAAAGAGCACAGTTGAAAAGCACTCAGACGCCTGACTGTGGAAAATAGAGGCCGTGGTCAGTGCCTCTCACCCTGATGCAGCATGCTGCCCCAGTTTGACTGACAAACTGACTTTTGGAGCGGCCTGTGCCCATTCCAGTCCGAGTTTATTGAAGGTGATTTTGATCTCCTCCATGCGGCCACAGCAGTAGCGCTGCCATCTGTCACCTTGATTGCATGGCGCTCTCTCTGGGGGGAGGCTATGGCTCCTGATCGTTTACAGATTGCACTGCTTTCTCTTCCATAAGGACCACATGCACAGAGCCAGATGGTGGGTCTACACGCTTATTATGAGTCTTTATCTCTGTGCAGGAAGGAGTGGAACCATTAGGCCTCCCTCAGGATCTCCTCTCCTCACTGCATCCATGCTGTTCCCCCCCAAATACAGTCTTCTTCAGCTGTCAGTGATTGTGATCGCTTGTGCCTCGCTAATAAAAAACAAATAATGATCCGCTCACGGCAGTTAAATTTAGGGTAAACACAAAAGCGTGAATTTTGGGTACTTCAATTATGTCTGGAAATAAAGAGAGTTATTGAAGGCTTCACACAATCCTGACGGGTTGTGTTGATGTCAGGATGCCATGGAAACTTGGCATTGGGTCCCAGCTGATTATTATGGGATTGAATGTTGTGTCCTTGCTACACTCATCGGTCAAGATATGGGTGGGTTTTGTAAAGTGATTTTCTTTACAAACATTTTTTTTTTCTTGAAAACATTCATTCATTTTCAAAACCGCTTATTCCCTTTCGGGGTCACGGGGGTCTGCTGGTGCCTATCTCCAGCACACATTGGGTGAAAGGCAGGGGTACACCCTGGACTGGTTGCCAGTCCATCACAGGGCAACATTCACACCTAAGGGGAATTTAGATTATTCAATTAACCTAACCACATGGTTTTGGGATTGTGGGGGAAACCGGAGTACCCACGCAAGCACGGGGAGAACATGCAAACTCCTTCCAGGAGTTTGAGCCTCGAACTGACAACCTTCTAACTGGTAGGCCACAGTGCTACCCACTGCGCAATGGAACACCGATCACGTGACCTAGACAGAAGTAAATACATAGAGAAAAGTATGAAACGGCATGTGACGAAAAGTCCTTCCTTTATCTTGTTCATACTTCTTTGCACACTGAACACACGGAAATACAAAAAACATCAACCGCGTTATTTATAAACTAAATAAATAAACTGTAAATTATGTTGATTTTTAAACATTTAAAATTATTTGCATGCATTAATGTGCGCATTTTGACAGAATACCCTACATTAGTTTAATTGAAAAGGGCTAGACTTACATTGTAGACAGCTCCAGAAAAAAATTGAGTCTAAGAAAGGATTATGTGTGACATCAGACCTTATTTTTAACTCTACCTCTGTCAATGTTCATCATGCACTCTGACATCATGATTGTCTTTTCTTTATTTATTTACAAATGGTGCAAACACTCAGGAATCTACTTCTAATGTTTTCAAACAGAAACAATAGTGACATCTTTCAGCTTGACGTCAACATGATTGCAATGGACTTGCTACGCAGTTAATGTTGATAGATCTAAGGGGAGACGTAGAAGAACCAAATCTTCATACAACATCAGTAAACAAAGCTTGAAACATATCTATTTCCTTTATTTAATCGCAATGGAGTCTAGGCACTAGATGCGACTTCTGCGTTCTTAACATGAAAACTATAGCTCAGGCACTTACACTATTGATTAAACGTTTACCCTGCCTGCGGATTCATCTATTATCAGATCATTTCAATACAACATGGAGTGAAATTTTTTTTTGTTTTGTTTTTGTTTGTTTTTTTACAATCTGACTTTAAAAGTAATAGTAGAAGGTTTGTAAGACTCTCAATATACAATAGCAAAACATATGGAATGGTCATTCATTCGTTTTCTTTACCAACTTCTTTCATTTTTGAGTCACCTTCGAATGAAAGGTGGAGGTAAACCCTGAGAGGAGGTTGCCAGTCCATCGCAGGGTCATCACACCTAAGGGGTGTTTAGAGAGTTTAGTTACCTGGTGCATGTTTTAGGCCTGTAGGGGAAAACGGAGTACCAATGTAAAAATGGTAAGAACATGCAAATTACTCTTAGGAAAGCCACCGGCGACCTTCTATTTGAAAGGCCACAGTGCTACCCGCTGTGCCATTGCGCCACCTTCACATTACACATACATAAAAAATAGATATTGCAATGTAAACAGATGAATTTATATAGATGAATGGTTGATATATAATGTAATTGATGTATGCCTAAGTTAGAGTCTCAAGAAAGTCCATTATTAGCAATACTTAGTTCATCTGAGGGGAAGATGGAGGGTAAAATATTCTGGTGTTTGTGCACAATGGTTCATGGTTGAGAAACTAGAGGGCCTAAGTGAAGAATCTCCCATTCTCTTTCTCTGAGTTTGTTCTTAAGAAGAAAAAACTGTTTCCTGAATGTAACAGTGAGAACAGCCCTTTAGTCCAACACCTCTCATTGTTTACATTTCCTGGTTTTATGAATATTCAAAACTGTTGGCCACAGTAGGGAAGAGCATATCCAAAACTATTTCTGTTATTCTGATCTTCAAGGTGTGTCTAAAAACACAGAAAAATAGGTTTTTGAAAAACAAGAACATTACAACGATCGAATTACTAGTTTCTGCAGTTTCAATGTAAGGACACTAAAATTCCCAGCCTCTCCCAAATCTATACATGCCTCTTTGTTTACATTTTCAGGCATTAATAGTCAAAAATTTCCCAAAAGAACAGCTAATAAATCCTGTTTGGTGGTCGTTTGATTATTTATGCTACATGGTCTCAAGCCCTGCTTTGGCTCACCGTCTCTTGGTAAGCAAATTTGCGAGGGAGAATCATTTCACACGTCTTTTTCATCGAAGCCACAGCTCATGTCAGTGATGTGAGAAAAACAGCCTGACTTTCCAAGCTCCCTTTTTTCTGCTCTACTGCTAAAAGTTCAAAATGGAAACACCATCTGTTAATTTCATGCAAAAGCCAATGAAAAGATTTCTTAAGTGAATGAGGCATATCACTTGAGAGAGATCACAGGGTTTGACTGCAGCATTCACAAAATAAAATTGCATTAAATAAATAAATGGTTACCGGTAAATAGAAAACGAACAATAGTAATACTGATGCAGCAAAATGATCTTTCATGCAGTGTGGAATATAACTCTATGATGAAAGAACATATGTTTTGAGTTTTAAATGTGTAAAGGCTATGTGTACTGTGCTATAGCGTTTAATACTAAAGAGTTTGAGACGTTGAAACAAAATCAATCACAACCTCAAAACTGTGATGTCACCCAATACAACACCCCTCCTAATACAGATACGTCATCCATTCATGCTTTAAAACAAAGTTGTCAGTGCCAAGCTACTGGTATTGTGCAGTTTCCACATATGCACCTACATATATTTGAGTAAAAATGTAGTTACGCTTAAAAAAATTGTCTAAGTGGCAAAACATTTATGTAATTGAATATTTACCACTGAGAGGAACCCTGCTCCAATCACTGTCATCAGAACCTGAGCTTTCTTCCTCCTCGGACACAGGTTCATACTGATAAGGCAGAGTCATGGTATTGTTAACTTTTAATGCTCTTTTTACATAATATATGAGCAATGAGAGTATTTGTTATTAGACATCTCAGTTTCGGAGATGCATGCGACACAGAGTATCCAATGAGAGAAGACGTTTCGTCACCAATCATTGCAGATTGTGTAATGAATGAGTTTTGTACGAATGACTTAGCCAATCAAAAATCTGGTAAAAATAAAAGTGTACTAAAAGATTAAAAGAAGTATTTTTTGACCTTGGATGCATTTCAACCAGTTGGAAACTTCAAAACTAAATAATTAACTTTTCAAAAATGATGATCTAGTCTCTTTAATACACTATATTCTAGTGTTTTAGAATGCCATCAGACAATTTTGTAGTTGTAACTACAAATCAAATAAAAACTAATTTCTATTATGGTACACTTCACTGTAAATATTTCCAGCCATATCAAGAAGATAACTGCCTGCAATTTGTGTTTTCAAATTAAAAAGTGTGTCCACTTTAATCTGTTTCAAGAGTTGGCCACTTCTGGAAGCCTCGTTTGTCCTTTCACCCAGCTCTTGGTGAGTCCTCACTTAGTTAATTGGTGCTCTTATTTGATTAATTGGAAATCTTCCATTGTACTCTCCATGGTGCCTTGTTTTATGGGGGTGTCCGTCCACATTCTCAATCATCCAGTTTTAAACATTTTTACAAATGTTAAATATGTGCTCTTGAGTCAGTAATTAGGTCAATTAAGCTAATTGAAACCTTAAGCTCCATTAAAATTGAGCAAGTGTGTCTTTTATGACTAATTTGTCACTTCAGCCTTGGAGAGAATTGTGGGTAGAGGTGGACAATCAGAAATGAACAACATTCTGCAGGATGTGAACAAAACTGCAAATAAAAGCCTCAATCTCTAGCTCCAAGTGCCTGCATTGGATTCTTTGATAGCAAGTGTTGTTCTCTTTGATTGCAAGTGTTGTTCAGCAAGTGTTGTTCTGATTCTTTGACCTTTGGAGGAAATTAGAGAGAAACTGGAGTCAGGGGCTGGAAATAACAACAAAAGCAACCAGTTAAGGATGAATGACCAGTCAATGACATGCAGGGGTTCTTTGTTCAAGATTAATCTTTGTAAACAGTTTTAAAGCATCCTTTGACACACAAAAAGATACATCTTATGAGAAATGACTCGACCTCTCACCTCAATGTCTTTCACATCCACCAAAAGGGAATACTCTAATTCCGCAACCCGCTCATTAAGGAAATTAGGTTATTAAATACACCACAATACTCTCTTGACTGATTAATAAAAAAACCGAGACATTTAATAAATATCTGTGTATCATTTGTTCATTTGAATTTTAAAAATAAACAAAAAAGAATAAGAAACAAAGACATTTTGATCATAATTTTCATGCTTAATCACACAGCTCCATCAATTCCTGAATATTGTGGCTATGGAAAGTTATTCCTTGTTCCATGGCTCGAAATTAGTTACTATGAGAAAAAATAACTTCACTTTGTAGACATTTGGATGGCTGTTCTACATTCCATTCTCTTCAAAGTTTACTTTTTATGTCCAACTCCGCAAATAGATGGATTAATGTTACCCAAAGGCATGAGTATGGCCAGCATGGAAAAAATTTCCCATTATGTTCCTGTTTTGTTCAAGAATGGCCATTACTTCAGTTTTTCACACTCCCACTCCCAACACAACCCTTGTGTCCATGTCTGTGTATGTTGTGTGTATTAAATTTTTGGAAAATAAAACAAAAAAAACCATACAATTACAACGTTCTTGTTTACATTTAATATTGAAAGCATATAAATTGGAAAATGTCTGTTTCTGAACATATCCAAAAGAGTGAATGTTGTTTCCTTCTTTTGTTTCCTTTATTTTAATTGAAAAGTGTGAACAAAATATAATTCAACCAAATTTGGGGGAGCTGATTAAAATTGTGCTTGTGCAACAGAACAAAGAGTTGACTATTTCCCTATTACCTGAGAAGACGAGGGGCGTAGCATATGGTTCATGTTACATCCAAATGATTCAATAATACACAATATAGTTGCAGAAATTAAAGAAGAACTTAAAATAAAACATTTTTAAACCATTTTTTTTTAAATGTCTTTGATGGACTGCCAACCTGTCCAGGGTGTACCCCCCCTGCTGGAGCTGGAGATAGGCACCAGCAGACCCCCGTGACCCCGAAAGGGAATCGGGTAAAAAGATGAATGAATGACTGAATTTTCAAATGTAATTGTTGTTTATTTTTTTTTATTATTATTATTTAGCACTCCTTCAAATTCTGGTAGTAGATTATAAATAAGTAACCAAGCTTGTAATTTGCATTTTACATTTCGAGTGAGAATCTTTATTTCTCACTCAAAAAAAAAAAAAAAAAAA